>CALZFC010000114.1:0-185000 GCA_945643635.1 Allodiplogaster sudhausi
GTAGAAAGAAGAGAGAGGGAGAGGAAGGGGAGAGAGGGAGTAGAAAGAAGAGAGAGTGAGGGGGAGAGAGAGGGAGTAGAAAGAAGAGAGAGAGAGGAAGGGGGGGGGGAGAGAGAGAGTAGAAAGAAGAGAGAGTGAGGGGAGAGAGGGAGTAGAAAGAAGAGAGAGAGAGGAAGGGGAGAGAGAGTAGAAAGAAGAGAGAGTGAAGGGGAAGAGGGAGTAGAAAGAAGAGAGAGAGGAAGGGAGAGAGAGAGTAGAAAGAAGAGAGTGAGGGGGAGAGAGGGAGTAGAAAGAAGAGAGAGAGAGGAAGGGGAGAGAGGGAGTAGAAAGTAGAAAGAAGAGAGAGAGGAAGGGGAGAAAGAGAGTGAAAGAAGAGAGAGTGAGGGGGGAGAGAGGGAGTAGAAAGAAGAGAGAGAGAGAGGAAGGGGAGAGAGTAGAAAAAAGAGAGAGAGAGAGAGAGGGGAGAGAGGGAGTAGAAAGAAGAGAGAGTGAGGGGGGAGAGAGGGAGTAGAAAGAAGAGAGAGAGGAAGGGGAGAGAGGGAGTAGAAAGAAGAGAGAGAGAGAGAGAGAGGAAGGGGAGACAGGGAGTAGAAAGAGGAGAGAGAGGAAGGGGAGAGTAGTGAGGGGGAGAGAGGGAGTAGAAAGAAGAGAGAGTGAGGGGGAGAGAGGGAGTAGAAGAGAAGAGAGAGAGAGGAAGGGAGAGAGAGAGTAGAAAGAAAGAGAGAGAGGGGGGAGAGGAGTAGAAAGAAGAGAGTGGGAGAGGGAGAGAGGGAGTAGAAAGAAGAGAGAGAGGAAGGGGATAGAGGGAGTAGAAAGAAGAGAGAGAGGAAGGGGGAGAGAAGGAGTAGGACAGAAGAGAGGGAGAGAGGGAGCAGAAAGAAGAGAGAGGGAGAGGGAGTAGAAAGAAGAGAGAGGGAGAGGAAGGGGAGAGAGGGAGTAGAAAGAAGAGAGAGTGAGGGGAGAGAGAGGGAGTAGAAAGAAGAGAGAGAGAGGAAGGGGAGAGAGTAGAAAGAAGAGAGAGTGAGAGGAGAGAGGGAGTAGAAAGAAGAGAGAGAGGAAGGGGAGAGAGAGGGAGTAGAAAGAAGAGAGAGAGAGAGGAAGGGGAGAGAGTAGAAAGAAGAGAGAGAGAGAGAGAGAGAGAGAGAGAGAGGAGAGAGGGAGTAGAAAGAAGAGAGAGTGAGGGGGAGAGAGGGAGTAGAAAGAAGAGAGAGAGAGGAAGGGGAGAGAGAGTAGAAAGAAGAGAGAGTGAGGGGAGAGAGGGAGTAGAAAGAAGAGAGAGAGGAAGGGGAGAGAGAGGGAGTAGAAAGAAGAGAGAGAGAGAGAGGAAGGGGAGACAGGGAGTAGAAAGAGGAGAGAGAGGGAAGGGGAGAGAGAGTGAGGGGGGGAGAGGGAGTAGAAAAAAGAGAGAGAGAGAGGAAGGGGAGAGAGTAGAAAGAAGAGAGAGAGAGAGAGAGAGAGAGAGAGAGAGAGAGGAGAGAGGGAGTAGAAAGAAGAGAGAGTGAGGGGGAGAGAGGGAGTAGAAAGAAGAGAGAGAGAGGAAGGGGAGAGAGAGAGTAGAAAGAAGAGAGAGAGAGGGAGAGAGGGAGTAGAAAGAAGAGAGTGGGAGAGGGAGAGAGGGAGTAGAAAGAAGAGAGAGAGGAAGGGGATAGAGGGAGTAGAAAGAAGAGAGAGAGGAAGGGGAGAGAAGGAGTAGACAGAAGAGAGGGAGAGAGGGAGCAGAAAGAAGAGAGAGGAGAGGGAGTAGAAAGAAGAGAGAGGGAGAGGAAGGGGAGAGAGGGAGTAGAAAGAAGAGAGAGTGAGGGGGAGAGAGGGAGTAGAAAGAAGAGAGAGAGAGAGGAGAGAGGGAGTAGAAAGAAGAGAGAGAGGAAGGGGAGAGAGAGGGAGTAGAAAGAAGAGAGAGAGAGAGAGGAAGGGGAGAGAGTAGAAAGAAGAGAGAGAGAGAGAGAGAGAGGAAGGGGAGAGAGTAGAAAGAAGAGAGAGAGAGAGAGAGAGAGAGAGAGAGAGAGGAGAGAGGGAGTAGAAAGAAGAGAGAGTGAGGGGAGAGAGGGAGTAGAAAGAAGAGAGAGAGGAAGGGGAGAGAGAGGGAGTAGAAAGAAGAGAGAGAGAGAGAGAGAGGAAGGGGAGACAGGGAGTAGAAAGAGGAGAGAGAGGAAGGGGAGAGTAGTGAGGGGGAGAGAGGGAGTAGAAAGAAGAGAGAGTGAGGGGGAGAGAGGGAGTAGAAAGAAGAGAGAGAGAGGAAGGGGAGAGAGAGAGTAGAAAGAAGAGAGAGAGAGGGAGAGAGGGAGTAGAAAGAAGAGAGTGGGAGAGGGAGAGAGGGAGTAGAAAGAAGAGAGAGAGGAAGGGGATAGAGGGAGTAGAAAGA
Source organism: Allodiplogaster sudhausi (assembly GCA_945643635.1). Classification (NCBI taxonomy): domain Eukaryota; kingdom Metazoa; phylum Nematoda; class Chromadorea; order Rhabditida; family Diplogasteridae; genus Allodiplogaster; species Allodiplogaster sudhausi. The sequence goes on from CALZFC010000114.1 coordinate 2,363, forward strand.
AGAGAGAGAGGAAGGGGAGAAGAAGGTAGACAGAAGAGAGGGAGAGAGGGAGCAGAAAGAAGAGAGAGGGAGAGGGAGTAGAAAGAAGAGAGAGGGAGAGGAAGGGGAGAGAGGGAGTAGAAAGAAGAGAGAGTGAGGGGGAGAGAGGGAGTAGAAAGAAGAGAGAGAGAGGAAGGGGAGAGAGTAGAAAGAAGAGAGAGTGAGAGGAGAGAGGGAGTAGAAAGAAGAGAGAGAGGAAGGGGAGAGAGAGGGAGTAGAAAGAAGAGAGAGAGAGAGGAAGGGGAGAGAGTAGAAAGAAGAGAGAGAGAGAGAGAGAGAGAGAGAGAGAGAGAGAGGAGAGAGGGAGTAGAAAGAAGAGAGAGTGAGGGGGAGAGAGGGAGTAGAAAGAAGAGAGAGAGAGGAAGGGGAGAGAGAGTAGAAAGAAGAGAGAGTGAGGGGAGAGAGGGAGTAGAAAGAAGAGAGAGAGGAAGGGGAGAGAGAGGGAGTAGAAAGAAGAGAGAGAGAGAGAGAGAGAGGAAGGGGAGACAGGGAGTAGAAAGAGGAGAGAGAGGAAGGGGAGAGAGAGTGAGGGGGGGAGAGGGAGTAGAAAAAAGAGAGAGAGAGAGGAAGGGGAGAGAGTAGAAAGAAGAGAGAGAGAGAGAGAGAGAGAGAGAGAGAGAGAGGAGAGAGGGAGTAGAAAGAAGAGAGAGTGAGGGGGAGAGAGGGAGTAGAAAGAAGAGAGAGAGAGGAAGGGGAGAGAGAGAGTAGAAAGAAGAGAGAGAGAGGGAGAGAGGGAGTAGAAAGAAGAGAGTGGGAGAGGGAGAGAGGGAGTAGAAAGAAGAGAGAGAGGAAGGGGATAGAGGGAGTAGAAAGAAGAGAGAGAGGAAGGGGAGAGAAGGAGTAGACAGAAGAGAGGGAGAGAGGGAGCAGAAAGAAGAGAGAGGGAGAGGGAGTAGAAAGAAGAGAGAGGGAGAGGAAGGGGAGAGAGGGAGTAGAAAGAAGAGAGAGTGAGGGGGAGAGAGGGAGTAGAAAGAAGAGAGAGAGAGAGGAGAGAGGGAGTAGAAAGAAGAGAGAGAGGAAGGGGAGAGAGAGGGAGTAGAAAGAAGAGAGAGAGAGAGAGGAAGGGGAGAGAGTAGAAAGAAGAGAGAGAGAGAGAGAGAGAGAGAGAGAGAGAGAGAGAGAGAGGGAGTAGAAAGAAGAGAGAGTGAGGGGGAGAGAGGGAGTAGAAAGAAGAGAGAGAGAGGAAGGGGAGAGAGAGAGTAGAAAGAAGAGAGAGAGAGGGAGAGAGGGAGTAGAAAGAAGAGAGTGGGAGAGGGAGTGAGGAGTAGAAAGAAGAGAGAGAGGAAGGGGATAGAGGGAGTAGAAAGAAGAGAGAGAGGAAGGGGACAGAAGGAGTAGACAGAAGAGAGCGAGAGAGGGAGCAGAAAGAAGAGAGAGGGAGAGGGAGTAGAAAGAAGAGAGAGGGAGAGGAAGGGGAGAGAGGGAGTAGAAAGAAGAGAGAGTGAGGGGGAGAGAGGGAGTAGAAAGAAGAGAGAGAGAGGAAGGGGGGGGGGAGAGAGAGAGTAGAAAGAAGAGAGAGTGAGGGGAGAGAGGGAGTAGAAAGAAGAGAGAGAGAGGAAGGGGAGAGAGAGTAGAAAGAAGAGAGAGTGAAGGGGAGAGAGGGAGTAGAAAGAAGAGAGAGAGGAAGGGGAGAGAGAGAGTAGAAAGAAGAGAGTGAGGGGGAGAGAGGGAGTAGAAAGAAGAGAGAGAGAGGAAGGGGAGAGAGGGAGTAGAAAGAAGAGAGAGAGGAAGGGGAGAAAGAGAGTGAAAGAAGAGAGAGTGAGGGGGAGAGAGGGAGTAGAAAGAAGAGAGAGAGAGAGGAAGGGGAGAGAGTAGAAAAAAGAGAGAGAGAGAGAGAGGGGAGAGAGGGAGTAGAAAGAAGAGAGAGTGAGGGGGAGAGAGGGAGTAGAAAGAAGAGAGAGAGAGGAAGGGGAGAGAGAGAGTAGAAAGAAGAGAGAGTGAGGGGGAGAGAGGGAGTAGAAAGAAGAGAGAGAGAGAGAGGAAGGGGAGAGAGTAGAAAGAAGAGAGAGAGAGAGAGGGGAGAGAGGGAGTAGAAAGAAGAGAGAGTGATGGGGAGAGAGGGAGTAGAAAGAAGAGAGAGAGAGGAAGGGGAGGGAGAGTAGAAAGAAGAGAGAGTGAGGGGGAGAGAGAGGAGTAGAAAGAAGAGAGAGAGGAAGGGGGGAGAGAGAGTAGAAAGTAGAGAGTGAGGGGAGAGAGGGAGTAGAAAGAAGAGAGAGAGAGGAAGGGAAGAGAGGGAGTAGAAAGAAGAGAGAGAGGAAGGGGAGAGAGAGAGTAGAAAGAAGAGAGAGGGAGAGGGAGAGAGGGAGTAGAAAGAAGAGAGAGAGAGAGGAAGGGGATAGAGGGAGTAGAAAGAAGAGAGAGAGGAAGGGGAGAGAAGGAGTAGACAGAAGAGAGGGAGAGAGGGAGCAGAAAGAAGAGAGAGGGAGAGGGAGAGAATGAGTAGAAAGAAGAGAGAGAGAGGGAGAGGGAGAGAGGGAGTAGAAAGAAGAGAGTGAGGGGGAGAGAGGGAGTAGAAAGAAGAGAGAGAGAGAGGAAGGGGAGAGAGGGAGTAGAAAGAAGAGAGAGAGGAAGGGGAGAAAGAGAGTGAAAGAAGAGAGAGTGAGGGGAGAGAGGGAGTAGAAAGAAGAGAGAGTGAGGGGGAGAGAGGGAGTAGAAAGAAGAGAGAGAGAGGAAGGGGAGAGAGAGTAGAAAGAAGAGAGAGTGAGGGGGAGAGAGGGAGTAGAAAGAAGAGAGAGAGGAAGGGGAGAGAGAGAGTAGAAAGTAGAGAGTGAGGGGAGAGAGGGAGTAGAAAGAAGAGAGAGAGAGGAAGGGGAGAGGGGGAGTAGAAAGAAGAGAGAGAGAAAGGGGAGAGAGAGAGTAGAAAGAAGAGAGAGGGAGAGGGAGAGAGGGAGTAGAAAGAAGAGAGAGAGAGAGGAAGGGGATAGAGGGAGTAGAAAGAAGAGAGAGAGGAAGGGGAGAGAATTAGTAGACAGAAGAGAGGGAGAGAGGGAGCAGAAAGAAGAGAGAGGGAGAGGGAGAGAATGAGTAGAAAGAAGAGAGAGAGAGGGAGAGGGAGAGAGGGAGTAGAAAGAAGAGAGAGGGAGGGTGAGGGCGAGAGTGAGAAGCTCACTATTTGGCCATAAATCTGCATGTAGACGCGAGAGTTGCTGGTCGTCGTGAAGGAGCCACTTCTGTAGAGAGAAAGTAGAGGACAGTCAAAGAGAAATAGAGAGGGTGAGAGAGGAGAGAGGAGAGTCACAGGGGAGGGGGAGGGGTTGTTCACCTCGCGTGATTCTGGAGTGCGCGGAAGTTCTGCATAATGGTTGCGTAGTGGACGGCGCGAACATTCGCAAGGAAGTCGTCGGGAGAGAGAAGCGGCCGGAGGAAAGCGAGGGCTGCAGGGAAGCAAAGAAGCTATCATCGTATTCTTTTTGTGATATACATACATATATGTTTATAAATACATGTTTATACAGAATGACCATCTCTCTGCTCTTCCTCATTCGACTCGAAGCTCATGTTGATATCGATCGAATTGACGCGTCGAAGAAAGATCTTCTTATCCACTCTGAAAATAAAAGTATATTCATTTTCTCAGCGGAAATCTTTTTGAGCGCCCAAATTATGCATCTTCATTGTTATTAATAAATGAAATATTCGCATCAAGAAGACATATTTAAACCTGTCCAGCAGCTCGCTCTCGTTGATAACTCGCCTGAACGTCGCAAGGATCGCGCCTTTAGCGTTCTCGAACTGAAAAGAGTATAAATTTTCAATACTAACTATTTTTATTTATGTTGTAAAATTTGTTTAAACATAGTACAAATATCTATTATAAACTTTTGAATTCGGATCCGTAATGGAACCAAAAGATTGTCAAACGAGTCCTTTATTGGTTCCCAAGTTCAAAAAAATGTTTTTGACGTTTTCTTTGAGATGCGACGGCGCAACTCGCTTGAATGCAGCATTCTCAGCGAGAGGAAAGACATCGAAGGCAGCGTGGCCGCAGTCAAATGCTTAACGAATATCTGTGTTAATGATATTGACAAATAAGCCTGCACACCTCTGACGTCACGGTCGTCAGCGTCCGAGACGTTGTCACTCTTCAGCGGCATCAGCTAAAAATACGGTTTCTTCACATTTCATTTTCTACTTCTTTTTGAAGCACTTCATTCCGCATTTACATTTCATATTTTACAAAACATTAAATTAAATTTACTTGATATTCGTAAATGTTAAGTAAACCTGAAATGCGTTGACTCGCTCGCCGACTCGCCACGCGAGATACGCGAAGAGGAGATGGCTCTGAGAGGGGTCCGAGAGGATCCTGCAAGATATTTCATGTTCTTAATATTCGCTTTTAAACTTTAAACTACTCTAATAGTCCTGATTGACCCGATATCGAATAATATATTTCTCTTCTTATAAAAATAAAATGGACTGCAGAGTACCGTGTGACTGCGAGAAGGCGCAGACTATTCGCGACTACAATGACGCGCCCGTCAATCTTCACTGGCAGCCGCTCGAGAAGGAGGGAGAAGTTGAACGTTGCCGTTGAGTACTTGGCGGCGAACTAAATACAAATTTATGGTAGCAGAATCATAAAGTTTGCATTTGTTGTTCTTTTTCCCCGATACCGATCTGAACTTGTAGCCCTTTTCTTCTTCTCTTGAAAAACCTCATCACGCGTGTATCGCCGCATGTCCGGATCGTAATGCGCGGTAGGAGGCAGAAGAGTCAGCATACGGTATTCCAGCTCAAATTATAAAGTATTCGAGATCAATTGTTATGAAGAATTCAACCTGTAAATTAATTTTGTCATGATTACTCTTAATTGAATTTCTTATTACTATATTTTGTTTAATTCGCAATAATTGTTTGTAAACAGAAATTTTTAAACATAAAAATTGGCCTGTTGATCCAACATCGACAAAGTCGGCGATCGTGACATTGGCAGCGCGGCCAATGAAGCGGGCCGCCTTGCCGCCTCCGCTTCTTCTTCCACCGTCAGACGGACGCGGTGGCCGCTGCCCACGCGGCAGCAGCCGCAGAACAGCCGCCTGATGCCACCGGGCCGCCACCTCGCGGTGGATCATGCGTGTCTCGCCCTGAATTTTTCCATTATTTTATATAATGTATTTTATAATTATTTTGTTACGTAAAAATATATCGAATGACCGCCGCGATGATCAGCTCGTTCTTGGCCGTCGCGGCGAATTGGAAAAAGATGCCGTCGACACCGGAGGCAAAACGCGCAATGGCCTCCTCGAGACGAGAGGCACCAGGTCGAACGAAGGCGAGAACGGAAGAAGCCTTTAACTCACCGTCCTTTTATTATTTCATTATTACTATTTATTCTATTCAAACCACTTTTATATACTTTTTTTATTAGCTTTAGTTCATACGTTTTTCTTAATCAGATTTTCATGAATAAAGGAAGATTGGTTGCCTCGGCTTCTGCTCGGAATCGAGGGGCGTTCGTGCAGCTCTGAATTTAGAAAAAGCTTAATCTTGTTCGTAATTCACGGCACGTACTTTTAAATTAGCATTTCATGGCCGAATCACGTACATTGTAGAGCGTATGAAGCATGCCGAGAGGGGAGTCCGTCTCTGCTCGCTCCGCCTCCTCCAAGATGCGCGCTCGCTCCGTGGCAAGACGCGCGTCCGCCGCGTCCACAGCAGCCAGCTCGCGCCGCACCAACTCGGACGCCGCCGCCGCAGGAGCTGCAATCTTTTTTATGTGAAAATTTTGTTTAAAAAAAATAGTTCTATGCTATTTCGCATAAGTAAAACGTAAAATAAGTAAAATTTTCTTCTAAATTTCACAGCGAAGAATAATTTAGCTTTCTTCCTTATATCCTTATAAGAAAATTGGCGGGAAATTCAAATAGGTTTTTTCTTCGAAAAAGATATTGTCCGGACGATTGCAAGCGTGCAAGAAGAGGTTGTCGCACGCGGAGACGGAGCGGTTGCGGCCGGCCTCGAGGTACTCGGCCAGCACGCGGCAGCCATCGGAAGGACAGACGGACTGACGACAGAGGATGAGAGAGAGGGAGAGGGGAAGAGTCAGGGAAGAAAGTGAAAGTATCAAGGAGTCAAGGTGGGAGGAAGTACAAAAGGAGAGAGAATTAGAGAGAGATAAAAAAAGTACTTTTGCAGATGATTCTGTTGCGACTTCTTCTGTCAGAACTGGTGAGGAGAAAGCGAAGAGAGCTGCGATGAGAAGCAAGGCCGAGGGAGAAGGGTGGAGCCGGCCGTCCACCATCGGGACGGTAGTACGAAATGATTCCAGGTAATTCAATTTTTTCATGATCTAACAATAAGTACAAATGTACATACATATGTAGTTCTTGTGTAGATTATAATGCTTGCATAAAATAATGGAAAGAATAACTTCTGAACCGTACACCTTCTTTCGCTCCTCTCTCTTGCTCTTTCCTCTCTCCTTTCTCAGATCGGGCCGCGTTTTCCAAGGAGCACGGGGAAATCGTAGCGGAATCTATTCACATCAACAGATTCATGAGGCAGTCATTTACGTCTCTCCTGGGAAAGAAAAGGAAGGAGTGAGAAATAGAGAAAGAGAGAGAGAGAGAAAGGGAAGGAGAGATATTATTTTAAGCAACATTGTTTGATAAATCTTTTGAAACTAAGATTATTTGACAACTTTTGTATGACATATCAAACAATTTATTTACGAATGAGACACCCCAACCAATCAGAGGCATTTGCTTTAATTTTTTTCCTTCAATAAACAGAGCGGTGAGAGAGTTCGATTGAAACGAAAAAATTAGATCTCGCCGATGAAGGTTGCTAATTGTAAGAGAACTCACTCATTGAGTTTTGCTACATATATATATATATATATATATATATATATATATATATATATATATATATATATATTGTTTATCTGCCTTGCATTTAAGTGGAGCTCAAGAAGAACATTGGAGGAAATGAAAGAAATATGTCACAATCAGATGGGTAAGAGGCCGCAACGAGGTGGCCAATAGGTGCTTAAGGCACCTTAAAAAGAGAGAAAAAGAACCAAACAAAACAAAGCAGGAATTATAAAAAATAAGAGAAAATATATAGACAGCCAGTATTAACTGCGTCGAGAGAGCACAACGTTCTTAATTAAGTTACGAGCACCCGGCAGGGAAAGTGTAAACAAAACATCGGGGAGAGTATTGCACACATCAACTATACTATTAGAGAAGAAATTCATATATATGCTGCTCCTAAATTTGAACTTGCACAATTTAAAGCGATGGCCGCGGGTGACATTCGAGGATGGAAAATGAAATATATCGTTGGCTTTGATGCCATATATCCCTTTTACAATCTTAAGGGCTACAAAGAGATCATTGATCTCCCGGCGAACTGATAGAGACTCTAAGTGAACATGTTCTAAGTACGACAGAGAGAGCCCACATCTGGCAAATACTAATCTAGTGAAACGTCTTTGAACGTTCTCAATCTGTCTGATAAGACACACTAGATACAAAAAGACGAATTAGAAAATTTAGATTGCGTGACCGAAAATTTCTTAAAATATGAAAGGAGGCTCTTGTTGCCTTCCAACAAATTATGTCAATATGACAATGGAATGATAGATCACTAGAAATCTGAACACCGAGGTCACGATAAGAATTAGTAAGGGCGCTACATCGTTTGAGAGAGAACCGGCCGATGAGAACGTAACGTATGAGAACATTGGTCGGTCATTTGAGAACAGAGCGCAAACTGAATCTGCCGTATGAGAACCGAGCGTGGACATTATTTTCTTGCATACGCCGGATGAGAACCGAGCGTAGAGCGAATGTTCCACATGAGAACCGAGCGTTGAACGAATGTTCCACATGAGAACCGAGCGTAGAGCGAATGCCCCGGATGAGAACCGAGCGGGAAATATTATTTTTGGGTCTGTCCCGGATGAGAACCGAGCGTGAAAATGTCATTTTGAGTTTGGCGTGGATGAGAACCTAGGGGTAAAATGTCATTTTGGGTTTGGCCCGGATGAGAACCGAGCGTGAAAATGTCATTTTGGGTTTGGCGTGGATGAGAACCTAGGGGTAAAATGTCATTTTGGGTTTGGCCCGGATGAGAACCGAGCGTGAAAATGTCATTTTGGGTTTGGCGTGGATGAGAACCTAGGGGTAAAATGTCATTTTGAGTTTGGCGTGGATGAGAACCTAGGGGTAAAATGTCATTTTGGGTCTGGTCCGGATGAGAACCTAGTGGGAAATATTATTTTTGGGTCTGTCCCGGATGAGAACCGAGCGTGAAAATGTCATTTTGGGTTTGGCCTGGATGAGAACCTAGGGGTAAAATGTCATTTTGGGTCTGTCCCGGATGAGAACCTAGCCGGAAGATGTCATTTTATGTTTGGCCCGGATGAGGATCTAGGGGTAAAATGTCATTTTGGGTTTGGCGTGGATGAGAACCTAGGGGTAAAATGTCATTTTGGGTTTGGCCCGGATGAGAACCTTGCGGGAAGATGTCGTCGTCAGCAGTGTGAGTGTATAATATAATACTCAGACTATAATCCATAATACTCGTGCGACTCTTTATTATTTCGACTTTGTTCGTAAGAGATTCAAATGATTCTTTGTTATGCGATACACTTCTTTTTTAATCTCACAACTCTAAGAATCGTCGACCCCATAAACACTGAAACATGATCCGCAAATTGCTAGTTCGAAACATTCTCTATATCACTTTGCGTCTCTGATTGGACAACAAATCATGTTTCTCCCTTCTAGCTTCTCTATGCACACAAACAACAGTAAAACATGAACGCCGCTACATTCCATATCTTCACTTACAGGAACATAAACCATTTCTAAGTGCACAGAAAAAAAATGAACATAAACTGAAAGGATGGAGTTTTCTGTTCCTTTCATAAGCTTGGCTTGAGGTAATAAGGAAAATCACATGAGATGTTCATCGATCAGGCCCTGGATTTCATTGTAGATCTTTCGGCGAAGCGAATTTGAGATCTACATTCGGATGATACAGTAATCAGGAAACTTCACGAATTCAATAAGGACACTTCACAGACTCGATACGGTCTAAATCACAAAGAACGGGACGGTTGAATTGACATAGAATACGGCTTTGAAAGCGGCAAAACGAAAAACAAAATGCAGAGTCAAATAATTACATTTCCTTTATGGACAGAAGACAAGGAGAAGAACTTTATTCACGCGTTAAATGAGGGTCAATATATATATATATATATATATATATATATATATATATATATATATATATAGACAGAAGAAGTACTTTGTTTACTTTGAATGTACTGCCAGCGAATAGTGCAGATATTTTCAATTCAACTTTCCCCTTTACCCAAAATTAAAATACGAATTACAATCTGAGTATTATATTATACACTCACACTGCTGACGACGACATCTTCCCGCAAGGTTCTCATCCGGACCAAACCCAAAATGACATTTTACCCCTAGGTTCTCATCCACGCCAAACTCAAAATGACACTTTCACGCTCTGTTCTTATCCGGGACAGACCCAAAAATAATATTTCCCGCTCGGTTCTCATCCGGGGCATTCGCTCTACGCTCGGTTCTCATGTGGAACATTCGTTCTACGCTCGGTTCTCATGTGGAACATTCGCTCTACGCTCGGTTCTCATCCGGCGTATGCAAGAAAATAATGTCCACGCTAGGTTCTCATACGGCAGATTCAGTTTGCGCTCGGTTCTCAAATGACCGACCAATGTTCTCATACGTTACGTTCTCATCGGCCGGTTCTCAAACGATGTAGCGCCTTAGTAAGGGGTACCGGAGAGGAGTGGAGGATTGGTTGGAAGGGGGATGGGCAGGGCCAACGGGCATAAACATCGTCTTCTTCAGGTTGATGCGGAGTCCCCAAATTGACGACCACTGATCGAGCGGTGTCTGCAATTGTATAGAGTTTGGCATTATCAGCATATAAAGAACAGAATGAACCAATTGGCAGACAATCAGGCAGATCATTTATGTAGATTATGCACATTAGAGGACCGCATACACTACCTTGTGGTACCCCAGAAAGGACTGGATACTCCTCTGATAATTCGCCATCAACTATAACGCGTTGTAATCTACCAATAAGAAAAGAGGAAAGCCAACGAAGAAGAGAACCGGAGATACCATAACTGGAGAGCTTAAGGATGAGAAGATCAATGGGAATGCTGTCAAAAGCCTTAGAGTAATCAATATATAGGGCAGTAACATAAGAAGAAGAATCAACAGCCGATTGCCAGGCGGAGAGAGAGGAAAGGAGAGCAGAAGCGCAAGACATTTTACTCCGGAAGCCATGCTGAGAAGGAGAAAGGAGGCGGTTCTCGTCTAAATAAGAGAATAACTGTCTGCATACTAGACGCTCGAATGTCTTAGAGATTCCGGATGTAAGAGAGATGGGTCTATAATTACTGGGATCGCTAGCGTTACCTTGTCGTTTATAGATTGGCTTAAAGGAAGTATCCGACGAAAAAATAACTTCTTCTTTTATATTCCTATATTATCAAGTCTGGCCTAAAAGATCGATCCTGATTTACGAAAGTCAGTATTTAGCCAGAAATTTGCATTTGTTTTTTGGAATACGGTAGAAAGCGTCTCTGTCGATGCACCCGGTGTATGCTCAAATGCAAGCAAAGAATGCCAACGGGTGGTAAGAAGAGGTAGTCTCTGACCGTCTTGCCCACTTAGCACCCCATTTTCACCAAGAGATGAGAGATACAAACGTTAAAGAAAAGCGAGACAATGAAAGAAGTCGAGAGAGGTTAGATACACATACGTTTCAAATTTGAAATTTTGTAGCGGGCGCTCAAAAAAGGCTCATCCAGTTGGGAGTTTAGCACAGTTTGAAATGTAATTTTATTAGATACGGTATTATTTCGTCGGATACTTCCTTTAACATATGCAATTTTCCACAGAGTTGGGCAAGTTCCATTAAGAAGAAAGCGTTTAAAGAGAATGGTCAGAGGTATAGAAATGGCGATTGAAGTGCCTTTTAGAATTGCATATGGAATACTATCAGGGGTACACGAGTTACGAGAGGGCAGATTTCGAAGCATATTATGGACATCAGACGAAGAGAAATTAATAAAATCAATTCGAAGTTCTGGGAGGGAAGGGAGGCATGGATGTAGGAGTGGCAGAGAAGGAAGATTTAAAAAACATTGGCAAAAATGAGGCTTTTTCTGAGTTTTCTATAAGTGAACGGCCTGTGGTGCCATCATTAATGACCCCAATAGTAGGTTTTGGCTTCAGTCGACCGTTTACAAAGTTGAAGAAGGAGCGTGGGGATACAGAGGTGACAGCGCGCTTCTTTTGACCGCGCTGGAAGGCTCGAATGGTTCGTCTAAGTTTAGCTGAGGAACGAAAAAAGGGCTGAAATCCATGAGTAGGGGACATTCTATATTCTTTTCTACATTTGTGCAACAATTTAAGAATTCGAGAAGGATACCTGACATGTTCATTACAGGACGAGCGCAAGTGCACAGTCCGGAGAGATCGAAATTTACCTAATTTGAAAGGCTTACCTTTCTCTACATGTAAATTCCGCATCAAAGAGGACTAGATGCAATTGTTTGATATATCAAACAGCTTTGTATATGTTGAGACATCGGGATAAGGATGTGGAAAAAAAGAAGGGTGTATTGGAAGAGAGAAAGAATTTTGAGCGAGGAAGAGAGATAGAGAAGTGTAAAGAACTGGAGAAATTGCCAGGAAGTCCAGAGTGACACGGAAATGAGAATAGTCTTGATACAATACATACACAGACAACAACAGAATGTGCAACTTCTGTTTTGAAGAACTGTGCCCACCGAATGGAGCGAATAACAACCTATTCTCCTTACTTCCCTTCTATCATTGAACCGTCTTGTGATTGCCGATAAATGTATTGTTGTTGTTGATAAGAATCTGATCAGATCTTCTGGCCCCTTCGGACCAACCGCTGCTCTTCAAAGGCGGCGCATTACAGTGGGCGCAGACACCCAAGGAGGACGAGAAGAACATCTGGCTACGTCAAACGTCCGATGTTATATGCTATCGTATATAAAAAGTTCGAGAAAGCTCCCGCACTCCTCAAAACAATTTTTTGAGCTCCGAGACCCTGACAGAACTTTCTTGGGAATGAAGGCACGGCTGGTCTCTCCCTTCCTCCTCCCGAAGAAGCTCTATACTGGCATACGGGGCGGAGATCTAGGCTAATGGGGTGGATATCGTATACCATCCTTTCGCCGTCGCCTGAGAACCCTTCTCCTCCGATGCCTGATTCCTCTCTCCTTCCCAATCTCTGTCGATGATTAACAAAATATTCCGACTCGTAGTACCGTCGCCCTAATGGTTAAAATGTTTTCATACCAGAAGGCTAAGAATTTGTTATAAGTTAGCCTAAAAATATTAAATTTGGAGCAGGAAGTAATTTATGACAGAAAAAAGTAAAAGTAAAGACAGAAAATATTTTGCGACTGAAAAAAATAAATTCGTGACAAAAAGCCGCTTGCGATATTATTTCATGGGCCAAGCGATATTGCACAGCAGAAAATGGACTCGGCGGCTGATCTATCGTCGCGGAACTGGTTGGAGGCGCAAGTCGAAGTACCCGAAGATATGAGGGTGAGATCGCCCTCTTGAGGCTCACCCAGATCGGTCTCTTACACACCCGAAGATATGAGGGTGAGATCGCTCCCTTGAGGCCCACCCAGATCGGTCTCTTACACAAGGTTGATCAGTGTGCTTTCTTTTGCACCCCAGCATTCCTATTATTTTCTCTCATATTCACCCCTTTGCGCGCCACTGCTTTCCCATATATGAGGTTTACTTGTTTGCAATTTAAATTTTATGTTCTTACAATTATAGTCGTGCGAACAGACTGGAGAACACATGAACTTGAGGAATACTCACAAATGAAATATCTTACGAAGTACATACTGCTGTGCTCATTCAACTGTGCCATTTACAAAACAATTTGTTGACCCGTTACGTGAACTGTAGAAAGAAGCGAGATTAAAAACGTCAAATGTACATTTAAGAGGAAATACTCAACAACAAGAAAATAAGTTGCTTTTTATAATAAGTGGAATGCTGGTATCTATATATTAGAAATATATTTGGAATGGAAATTGGAAAAGAAAGCAAAGATGGCGAGAATGAACGCAGCAAAAAGAGAGCATTCAAAAATTTTAATACAGTATTTGGCACCAATGTATGTATGAAGAGCAATAAAAGATGAAGAAAATTTGAAGGTTACGCTTCAATAGGATACCCTGTGAGAAGAGTTCTCCGAGAACAGGCATGCTCCAACTTTCCAATAACACCGCTTTCTGTCGTTCCTTTTCTCACTCAAAACATCAAACATACTCTCTCTCTCTCTCTCTCTCTCTCTTTCTCTCTCTCTCTCTCTCTTTCTCTCTCTCTCTCTCTTTCTCTCTCTCTCTCTCTTGCTCTATTTCTCCTTTATCTACTTGAAGCTATGCTCAATATGAGTAAGCATCTGCTCGTTGGCACTCTTCTGCATGAACTGTAAGCAGAACATGGCGCCGGCGGAGAGACTCAGCGCCAGCCAGTTCATGCCCTCGCCTGAACATCAACGAACAAACATTAAAGATTAAAGATCACATGGAGAAATATTTAAATTTATTGGACATATTCATCAGGCAGCATTTGAAGATGAGATGTCCGATTAAATTGGAAAGGTATTGAACATGTGAAATAGAGAGGAGAATATATTTGTAGCAGTTGTTGATGTTTTATATACAAAAATACTATAACATATGGATGAAACTGCAAAAGCGAAGAAAACAATTTCATTTTATCATTTTACAGAAAGAAAGAAAGAGAGAGAGTGAGAGAGAAAAAAAAGAATGAACTGACTGAGCGAATGTGCCTGTTGAACGAAAGAGAGTGGCAGGTACATGAGACAGAAGAGGGACGTTAGACCAATGATTAGCTGAAAAGAATAGGAATGATGAGAGAAGAAGAGAAAAAAGTAAGAATGTGAGATTGTTGTAATAATAGAAAGGAAGATTAGCGAACAGTTTAAGGTGGGAACATTTACACCAAATCTATTGTGTATATGTTATTAATTAATATAATTAATTAATATATACAGTGATGTTCTTCCAAAATGGCCGAAATGTCCCGATCAGTGCGCATTACTAAATATCTCATTGCAGACAATTTGGAACATAGTGATTCTGTTTCCATTGAAAAAAAGGAAATTCCACATACAACACACATATTACTTCATACCAAATATGAGTTGGAAAGTTTTGTTTAGCGCCAAGCTCCAATCTTTGAGCTTTATTTTAGCCCTCAAAAGGTGGCCACCATACCCTCAATTATAGAGTGCTGAATGTGGCAAAACAAGACGATTCTAAATATATATAGGATCTTTTCATATATGTAATTTCCTTCATAGCTAGCTACGAATTGCGTGTTGATAGGAACATTGCGCGCGCTGCGTTCCAAATCGGCCATTTTGGCGGATATATTAAAAAGGCATAGTAATGTTTGCCATCTAACAATTCCGAGTAGATGTGCATGCAGAATGACTTCGTAAGCGGAGCCAAGCTTGCGGCCGATGCACACGAAGACCTGACAAGGATTTGTATTCTTAGTATTTGTGATTCGCTTGATGCTATTTTTACTATTTTCGAATTACAAAGTATATTTTTACTCATACACTATACATACAAAGTCGATAAATACATATGTGTAGTGAGCGACTCTAACAGGCAGAGAAAGAGCCTGCAGAACAACAATAGAATAGGAGCCAACCAAGAAGAGCAAAGCGATTATCGAGCAGAAGATGTGAATGCAGAGAACAATTGACATTATCAATGTGCCCGAGAGGAGCAGACGATAGGCGATCCTAAAAGTTATTGTTGCTTCAGGCTACCGAAACCTTAGGGATCTAATGTCAACTCAGCTATTCCTTTATCTATTTAGGAAGACCAAGAAACAGAAGCACTTCTCGCACCCGAGAGTGATAGAGAGAACGATCTGTGCCGTAGTGAGGGCCACGATAGCAGGCCGTATTGAAAGGCCGCACATCGAGAAGTCCTTTTCCACAATCACGGACATTCTTTTCGGTGCTACCGTACACGAGGGAGTGCTTATGGTGGATATTTTCAGTTGTCAGCTGTATTCCGTTGTCTTCTAAAACAGATTATTCAAATTTAACTGTCCATATCCGAAGAAACTGAAAAAAAATTAATCATTATGTAGACATTATGTACACTCTCAAGGCGCTGTGTATTTTTGTGAAATAAAAGAGGAAGTGAACGAGAGATATGTATGGGCAGATGTTAAGAATGGCACCGTCGAGAGGAGAAGTTGGAGTGAGTGAGGAGAGTGGGCGGGAGATAGAGAGAGATAGATAGAAAGAGAGAAGAGAGAGATTAAATCAGGAAAATTCGCGCCTCTTATGTCTGTAAAGCATGATAGTCATCTTGTGCGTCATCAGGATTACTTCAAAGTGTCTCGTGAGAGGTTTGTTTTGCGCCAGCCAAATACATATGTACATACATAATACATACACTGAAGAGGCTATTCTGGGTATTTTAAGTTCTCAGTTTTGAGCGGCTCTCATTTATCAGACTTGTTCTCTCTTTCTTCTCACTATCTCTCTCTCTCTCTCTCTCTCTTTCTTTCGCTCTCGGTCTCTCTATCTCTCTCACTTTCAGTCTGACGAAGGAAGAGAGAGTTAGAGAGAGAAAGAGGAGAGAGAAATGTAGTTACAAAGAGACGGATGGATAAAGAGAGTGCGGTAGGGATTAAGAATAATGGCATTAAAATGCAGAAAATGTGGAGAACAGGGACTAAGAGAAAAAGCATCTTGAAGGGAACCACAAGATATATACATACACACGTATAGAGTTTATGGATTATGGTAACCTTTATGTATTTAAAGGAGCAGTTCACTATATGGTTTTATGAACACACAAGAAAATAAAGCGTTGAGAACGCGTTTTGGCCATATCGTTGGGGTTGAAAGCGTTGAGAATGACGCTTTTAGAGGCGCCTCGGCCGACTATTTGGAAAGCGTAGACCCCCAACGCTTTTCAGCTTTGCAAAGCGTTGATCGCAACGATTTTCAGCTTTGCAAAGCGTTGATCGCAACGCTTTTCATTGCAAAGCGTTGCGGAGTACGCTTCCCAAAATTATCTGCGATCGGCTTCTCTCTTCATTACCACTATCATTCGCACTTTCTCTCTCTCTCTCTCTCTCTCTCTCTCTCTTCACTGTCTCTCTCACTCTCTTTTACTTTCTCTTCACTGTCTCTCTCGTTCTCTCTCTCTCTCTGTCTCTCTCTTCACTGTCTCTCTCATTTAACAGGTTGTTAACTCTTCCACTTTGTCTAACATTCGTCGTGTTAATGATTTGGAAAAGAAAAAAAAAACATTTAGTCACATTAATGGAGATTGAAAGCTTTTCGGTTTTGGAAAGCGTTAGAAATACTCTGCGGCCGGAAAATCGTTTTCTGATAAGTATTGAAATCATATGACACACTAAATATGTATTTAATTTCGTGATATTTTTTGGTCTCCAACTCTTTTAGTTTTGTTTATATTGTTAATTTGACGTAGCTGAAACATGGACAGAGGGAGAAGAAAAGAGATGAGAGAGAAAGAGAGGCGAGAGAACGAAAGAGAGATGAGAGAGAGAAAGAAAGATGAGAGAGAGAGAGAAGAACATCTGTGCTCAAATGACCTGGGGGGGCCCTATCACTAGGTTATCCAATGCCGGGAGGTGCTTGGGTGGGTTGGTGGCCTGGTGGTTAACGTGGGAAAATTGCGAGCGGGGGGTGGTGGTTCGGGTCCGGTCAGGAGCGAAATGTCTTTCTCTCTCTCTCTGTCTACTTCTAGGTTCAAGCGACGACAACGACTCCCTACATTGTAACGGATAACAGGTTAGCTAATTAATCGACTTTTGCGAACTTTATTTTAGTTTTATTCTATTTAACTGTTGTTTTGGTCACAGAAGGGCCGAAAACAGTTAAATATGCTGTTCGCAAAAGTGAGATAATTAGCAAAACCTGATCCGGAGGATGGTGGAGGCAGAGACGATAGAAGAGAGAGATAGAGAGAGAGAGAGAGAGAGAGAGAGGGAGAGAGAGAGATAGAGAGAGAGAGAGTGATAAATGAGCGAGAATTAGGCGGTGGACGGTGCAGGTGCGATGATAAGACGAAAGCGTTAGTCTCAACGCTTTGCCCTCACCGAGGGCTTCTAACGCTTTCTTACCCAACGCTTTCAAACCAACGCTTTGAAATGACCCGATTCCTACGGTCCTAACCGTTAGGATTTTCTATGACGATTCAAACCGTAGCCAAAAGCGTAGTTTTCAACGCTTTCTTTTCTTGTGTGAACGTAGATCTATCATCTAGAAAGTTTGAACCATTTATGTCCACTCGTTACGACGTTAAAAGCACGCAAAATATGGCTCGGCCAAAATTTTTTACTGTAGCTGTTAGCCACTCTCCTATTTCACACGCTCTCTAAGCAGAAGAGTGCTAAATATTTGACGGCGCGAGTTCAAAATGGTCCTTAATGTGTTACTGTAGAATCAATCAGTACATGGTTCCTATGAATCTAAGATTTAATCGTAAAGAATAATGCACATTTACTGACAGGGAATCAATGGCAACGGGTCCCGCAGATGTAAGCCAGCCCGTCCCTCAGGGTAGTTTCTTCGTTCGGCCCGTTAACTTATATTTAAGTATTTTCTGGATTAACTTTTAATCCCAACACTGCTATATTCAATTTCATGATGCTGAACACATTTGAGGTTCTACATCTGGTTTGAGCTATTCAATTTGTTTCTGTTAGTTTTAAAAATTACTCAATTCTTCGACCAAGCAATATGGATTTGAATAATTGGGTCCTAAAAGGACACCCAGACTTTTCGCTGGCCCAATGGGCCAAACCGGTCACAAGGGATTTTGGGCCCGCCGGCCAATCGGGCCCGGTCGTTGAATATCTTGTGGCAACTTTGGCAAGCAAGGCAAGTTAAAAATGGTTCCCAAATAGGAAAGTGACATCCAGACACGCCGACAATTGGCTAAATCTTGATGCCGAGACAAGTTACGGTAGTCAGTTGTGTCGCGTCTACTTCTCTCAGCCAGAGTCGTGTTTCCGCCCGTGAAAGCAACATGTGCTTGTGGGCATAACGAAGTTAATTAATGTCAATCTTCCTGCCTATCGTATTTAATAGTAAAGAAGGAAAAAATTATTTCAGCCTTAGAAACATTTGCGCAGACCATGGGCAGGAACAAGTGAAAATAGTTTTTTTATTCGTTGATTGGTGCATGTACACGAAAAAAAGCAAAACATATGCATGATGAATTACGTAAACGAAAATAAGATATAAGATTAGTTTGTGCAAGCAAATAAGATAAAGTGTATGAAGAGTAGAGGCGCAGAGAGATAATATGGATATAACATTCATTTGCTATGAAGATCCAATTTCAAGACAGAGGGAAGGAAAGCGAGCGAAAGAAAGACAGATACGAAAAGATACGGCGGCGAAGTGAGATGTAAGAGCATGCTTAGGAAGACACGGTTAGAGAATTGGAAGGGAACATAGAGATTCAGAGAGATCAAAGGAGAGAGAGAGAGAGAGAGAGGAGGAGAGATAGAGAGATAGTGAGAGTAAAAAAGAACTCTCGTTGTGTTAGCCTGGCGGGAAATACGAATCAAATATTTATCTATTAATTTCAGTGTGTCTTCAGGGTCGGCTTCCGCTAATTTCGCTGCTTCATTCTTTTTCGACGAGACTACGACGACACTCATCGTGTATGCGAGCAAGGAGCGTGCGCTATGCTCAATTTTGTTCTCTCCTGTGAGTCGAAGAGGGAAGAAGAGAGAAAGAGACAGAGGGAGAGAGGGAGAGACAGAGAGAGGGAGAGAGAGAGGGCGAGAGAGAGCGCAATTGAGATGACCATGGTAAAAGAGAAAATATAAAGAGCTGAAAAAATGGAAGAAGAGGCAGATTAAGCAGGAAAGAGTCGCAAAATCGAGCAGGAATAGCTGAGACTGAAGGAAGTGGCCGATTATCTCTGCGTATGCAAGGCATTAGCACACAAAAAGAGCATTTCAAAATTGCAAGAGTGAATCCACGCTGTGAAATTGAAAGCGAGAACATGAAAGGCTACAGTCTGTTACGCTGTCGAGAACTGAACCGATCTGGGTTGCTATTTGAGCTGCGCTCGCCCTCTCAAAAGCATGCATGTCCCGTGTGGTTCATATGGTAAAACAATAGCGGAACGTTGATATGTTGAAGAAGAAGAAACGAAGCAAGTGAAGGAAAGCGTCTTCTTTTGCCCACAGATGAAGTGCCTGAGGCACCTTCGCTGTGCCAACAGCAATTTTGCTAATGAGCCCGGAAGGCGTACTTAGCTCCCGGCTTGGTGAAAGGTTAAAGACTGCGAATATGGGGGAGGGCGAGCGAGAGAGACAGAGTGAGAGTGCGAGTGAGAGAGAGAAAGAGAGAGAGAGAGAGAGAGAGAGAGAGAGAGATAGAGCCGAGAACTAGACATATGCGAGAAAAACAGATAGATAGAGAAGGAAAGATTGACAACATGTATGGCCACGGAATGAAATAGGAAGCAAGCAAAATTTGAATTAACAGTGGGAAAATGTGAGTGGAATGGATGTGAAAAAAGACAGAGAGACAGAGAACGAGAAAGAGGAATAGAGAGAGGAGAGGGAGAAGTTAAAGAGAGGAAGAAGAGAGAGGGATAAAGGTGTGGGTACAGAAAGGGAGAGAGAGAGAGAGAGAGATATTGAGAGTAGAGTGGAAAGGAATATGGAGAGCCCGTTGAACCGATGGGTAGTATGCAAAGTCGCGCTAGCTTCTTACTTTCTGCGTCCATTAGAGTCTGCATGGCAAATCGGGGAGATAAAGAGAGTGACTAACGGAATGAGAGAGAGCATTAGAGAGAGAATGAGAGGGATGGGTGAAGGAGAGAGAGCGAGAGAGAGAAAGAGCGGGATTAAAGGAGACACGAGTGAGAAACGGGGAAGAAGAAGAAAGGAAAAGCGATGGAACGTAGACAGAACGGCAGAGAAAAGACGGGTCAGAAGTTACAGTGAAGAAAGAGAAGAGTAAAAACACGACTAGAGATGTGTAGATATTTTCGTAATCCATGCTCATGAGCGAAAGATTAAAGAAGAGCCAACTGGTGCTCAAATCTACACATTATCTGTGCTTTGCTTCCTGAGCGCAGTCAATGAACTAAGAAAACAGATGTCTTTCTAAAATACTTCAACTTCAAAAGAAAAACTGGATAAGAAATGGAGGCATTTTTCTAGTACAAAATAAATTTAAAAAATCGAAATTAATGTAACAGAGCTAGTTCACTGCAATTCCGTTCATGGCCAATGTTACTGACCATGAGAACATAAGATGTTTAGGCAATACCAATCCGTATTAAATCAGTGAAAAGTAAAGCTTGGCCAAGCCGAGTATATTCCGAGTGTTATTTCTAAAGATATTGCTTTTCCACACATGCTTTCCTTTAAATTTTCAAGAGATCAAGCAAGCAATACTTTCAAAGAAGTAATTCCGGAAATTGATTTGTCGCATTTAAGTGGGGTAGTGTTTATCACTCTACACTTTGAATCTAGTAAACTGAGTTCGATTCTCGTCATTGCGCATAAAATGATAGCTGTAAAAAATTTCCGCTCTCATTGTCAGAAGCAACATGTTTCTTCCGTCTGTATGGAGCAAAAAGGTAAACAAACGACTGAAATTTACCGCGGTCTCCGAATAGGAGCTTGGAGAGGGTCGAGAGCGAAAGAATATATGTAATGCAGACATTATAAGTGTGTTTTTTGCCTGACGGGTAGAGAGATGAAAAATGCATATAAATATGGGCAAGAGGGTGGAACAACACACTGCAAGATACACACTCATTTATACACGCGGACATGCAGCTAACACGCGCATGTGCATGTAGGCTCAGTCGGGGAAGAAGAGAATGAGACGGAAGGAGAGGAGCAGAGAAAGAGAGAGGCAAAGAAGAGAGTGCGATGGAAAGAGAGAAAGAGAGAAAGAAAAAAGTAGAGAGAGGCAAGCAAGAGAGAGAGAAACATTGAAGAGTAGGAATTAGAGAGAGCACCGAGCATTAGGAAGAAAAAGCAGACGCGAATACTCTGAGTATCGTCGTCTTCTTGAGAGATTCAGAAGATGATAGGGATAAATTGAGGGTTAGTTGGGAGTGGAGAGCGAGAGAGCGCGAGAGAGAGAAAGAAAGAGAGACCGAGAGAGAGAGAGAGAGAGAGAGAGAGAGAAGCTGGCGCTAATTGGAGAGCGAGGGGGCAGCAACGTCTCGACTTCTGCCCTCTCCCAGAAGGCGGCCAGGCAGAGAGTTCAAATGGCACATCGAAAAGCGTGAAAAGTGTGCACAGCGATACTTTGTACTTCTCTCTCAGTACCCTCTTTCTCTCTCTCACTCGCTCTCTCTCTCTCTCTCTTTCTCAGTGTCTTTCTCTTTATTTCGCTCACTTTCTCGTTCTCAGCATTACATATGTATCTCTCTCTTTTTTCTATCCGTTTCTTACTAAGCCTATTTCTCCTGTCTCTCGCTATACCCCTATCTACATATGTATACGTTCCCACTAATTTTCTCTTCTTCTCACACTCTTCCTTGTTCTATTCACCATCTGCACCTTTCAATTTTTTTTTATCTCACTTCTCCTTTTTTATGAAGTTTCCATAATCTTCGTGTTGTTGACACCTCGAAAAATAAATTATTATTGCTTTTGTATTCGGAAACGGCAATAAAGTATATATGACGCGATTTGCGAGAGAATCATATAGAATCAAACTACCCGGGGACCCGGCCAAAATCGACCGGCTTGGATTTCGTTCAAAAGTTCCTTATAGGTATTTTCTGGTATAAGGAATCGATTGGAAGTGGTCTTGTCATCAGAAAATGTCTCTTTCGCTTGCTATGAGGGCTTGAATTATTAGGCTCGCCGCGCAGTGAGGCGAGTTGGATGCATGTCTGAGGTCACTGCGCCGCACGTTTTTGAGATATCGAAATGAAAATTTGCATTTTATTAGCCAAGATGTTGCTCTAAACAATCAAAAAAGAAAAACGTGAAAATCTTCAACTTTGAATTTTTTATAGACTTTCAAGTTTGATGGGGCGCAGACATCGCGTTCCTCATTTTCTACCAACCAAACCTATACAGCTGTATAGAGCATGAAAAGAGCTTTCGAATGAACTATTGGGTTTTAGAAACTTAGGATGCGCTATGGAAGCCGTCATCTGTTTCACAATTCTTGCAGCGTCAGCTCTCGTGTGCGCCTTCCAACATTGCTCGGTCTCTGCCTAAAGATTCCACCTTTGTTAACCATATTTAATTCCAAGCTGATTGCGGATTTCTTAATTATTAAAAATATAGACGATAATTATTAATTTCACAAATACTAATTAGTGATGACACGAATAATTAAAAGCAAGTACCATGATGAAGGCCTTTGCTTCGGGGTCAATCGCCGGACGGTTGCCGGACTTCAGGGCAAATCCACGTTCCAACTGTTCCACTTCCACCTCTTCTGCTGTTCCCGATAGAATATCGAATGCTGAGGTGGCTTGGAGTGCTCCGACCGTTTCAGCACGTGCAGCGAACTGGGAGAGAACGTAATCGGTTAGGGTTTCTCACTCTAATACTGGATGATGGTCTTCGAGAAGCTCGTGTCGTTCGAAATCGGTGTAGTTGGTGAATTCTCTTGAGCAGAATTCTGCTCGGCATCGGAATATTGGGGCATCAGTAGCTGGGGACCGGGCGGCAGGTGAACGAGAACTTTTCCCACCCCAGAATGCATCATCCCCTGCAGTGAAACCGCCTTCGCGTATCAGTTGGAGAGTGGAGTCGACTGGGTTCAAGCGGGAAACATCATCAACCCGCCCCTCCCCGATGGCGAAATGCTTGTATACTCGTAGAGCGTCCTTCTCGAAAGTGACGTGGGACAGCTTGGAGATTCCATCAATTGAGCTGGCCTTGGTGACAGACGTGCGAAGTCCGCATAAGATAACCGACGTTCCAGAAAGTGGAATGCCGGATAGAATGGCCTCTACAAGTTGAAGAGGCGTTGCCACATCGTATCCGGCGTCGCAACGCTCGACTGCTTCGCCTGCAGTTTTTTGTTTAGTCACTTAAGGAAGTAATTATATCCACTTTTGATAGGTCTTACGATTTGTTGAATAAGAACCTGAGCAGCCATTCTGTCACAAGCGTCTTTGCCACATTGAGGCTCGGAAAATGAGTAGTCCTTGACAATAGCGACATCGTTTTTCTTATTGTGCTCATTTAAGAACGCCATTAGGCCAGCGCTTCGATAACACCCTTTAAAATAATAACATAACATAATGAAAAAGATACTTAGTCAGTACCTGCACAATCACTTCGCAACGTCACGGTCTCAATTCCTTCACATCGTAGCTGCTGTAGTGCGTAAGAAAGAGTGGCTGCAACAGCCGCCGAGTCCTGCATCAGACAATTTAGAAGTATTTAATAATTACTATGTGTTGGTTTCATTTATTTGTAAAATATTTCGTACTAAGAGATCATAGAATTTGATAACATACATCCATGAATGTGTATGCATACCTGCTTAATTGTCTCTTCGAAGATAAAGAAGAACGTATGCTGTCTGAAGACATCCGCATCAACTGATAGTGAGTGGATGATATGCCACGAGATGCCCTTTAAAATTTTTGAATATCAGATGTACAACGACAGCCATAACATACCTTCTTCCCGAAGTAGGCCGACTGTACCTCTCGACTAAACCGTGCCAGGTACTTCTGAGCCCAGTCACAGGTAACAAGTGCACTCTTGCTTGTAAGGTTATGTACAATTTCCGCTTTAATGAGTGCCGAGTGAGCAGAACGCACGACGTGATTACGGAATAGTTGAATATTGTTCCAGTATATTTTTGCATATTCCAAGGTGTCTTTTCCATCATCCCTACACATAAAATAATGATAAATTCACCCATTTAATTTAGAATAACATGACTAACGGCATCTCATTTGCAAATATTGAAATACTCTCCAGAACAAAAGACCGAATCGTTTCCACCTCAGCGCAGCTGAAAATTGTCTAAACTGTAATAACCTACCATTCCAAGCGTATGAAAAAGTCACCTTTCGCATTCAACGACATGACTATGGTCGCAAGATGATTGAAATTCCGAATGCTTTGGATCACTCAAAGCATGTGTCGCGCAGTGAGAAGCACAGCTTAAGAATAGAATGAAAGAAATTAATGCTTCCTCATTTACATTGTCGTACTTTGACTGTAGAGTAACATGCACACGATAGTCAGAACGCAGATAGCTCCGTGCTAGTGAAAGGCGACGCTTCAGTGCGGTTGCCGTGTCACTGTCAATGCCACGCATCGAAACCACATGCTCTATCAAATCGCTTAGCTTATCAAAGGCCTGGAAAATGTTCTGTAACCAGCATTATATTTATTTAACGATTTTTTGATAATTGTTTACCTCAAGAGCGCACACCAATGTTTCATCAACGCAAGACAGACTTCGCCGTTTAATGGGCAAAACTATGTCGATAATCTTCAGCGCAGTAGATCGAGTTAGCGATAGCTGAGGCTGATTTCGTTCCTCACAGATTTTCGTGTACAAGCGAAAAAGTTCGGACGAATTCAGCTTGCGTAGCATGCTGGGTATGTTAATCACAGTTCCATCTGCACGCTTCACTTCTCTTTCACCAAAAGGAAGGCCGGCTGCTGCGACAGAGCTAAAAATTCGAATTTTTCTTGTCCTCGTTACTGGTCGCATACCTCATTCGGAATGTGACAAATTCCCGAACCGCCTTCTTATCATAGCGACATCGGACAATCGGTTCTTTCTGGGAAATGTGTGTACAGTTATGTAGTATGTTCACTATTGCTGATAATCATCCACAATCAAACCTCCTTTTTGGCTCCGGTTGTTGCTAGCCTTTTTGCTTTGTGGTAAAAATAAGAGGAAACGTTGATATAAGCCTTGATCTGCAAATTAGATTCACATTCATGCCGCAAATAATCTAAGAAAAAATTGTATTCAAATAATAAAAGTTACTGGTTTACGAGATGTAATAAATTTTTACTCCAGCAATGCAAACTTGATCGTAGGGAAGGCTAGTAATAGTTGCAAGTGCATACAGCTTTTTATCTCTTGTACCAGCGGAATAAAATACCAGTGCAGCATCTTCAAGAAGTCTAGTCAAATTTCCCTGAAATTTGCATTAATTTAATGCAATTTTTTTTGGGTTTTCAACAGTCATTGAAATATTCAAAGCTAACATTGACAGTGTGGGCCTGCATTCTAAGAAGATCTGGTCTAATAGCACGATTTTTGAGCTCTTCTTTTGCCTCAGGCGCATAGACCTCGCACACGGTCTCCAGAATCTTTCTTACTCCTACAGCCTTTCGCTGCTTCGTTTTCTCACATGTTTCAGACCATTCCGTTCTTCTGTCAAGTTTCACAAGATTTAACGAATCCGCCAGCGCCTTGACTTTCTCCTTGACCTGAAAGACTTCCGACACTATGTCTATCTTCATCGTGTTTTGGCGTCTGATAGAAAAATTATAGATAGCCATAAACTTATTTTTTTTCTAATTAATGCTCGTGTGTCGCATACTGATCAACTCTGTGGTTTAGTTAACAAAACCTTCGGATCAGCTGTGCTTGCCGTCTTTTTTGCATAGGTCAATTTAGGCACGGCCGCCTTCTGGTCCATTTCTCCATCAGACTCTGAGCTAGGCGTTTCTTCATCAGATTCGTCAATGAGTGAAACATGAATAAAATATGATCTATCACGAAGCGATTTTAGCCAACTAAAGTACCTGTGAGGCAAATGGAGTGTCGGAACGCATTTCTTCCATATGAACAGTGCACCAGCCTTAAAGACATTTAGCTATACCTAATTTAAAATTATTATATGTATATTAAACATACGTGATCCCGGCCAAATGTGTGTTTTCGCCTTCTGAAGTAAACGCAAACTATCTCTTCGATCCACAGACGATGAATGGGGAACTGTCTTTGCCTTTCTATGACCATTAAGGGCACTGCAGCAGTAGGTTTTTTTCTAAATGAGTATGACTGAGAGCTCATGAGTATGTGCATAAAACTGCATTGAAAGTCTACCTTAAGTACTGCATGTCTGAATCGTTGGGCGTCCCAACCAACTCCCAATTCATGCAAATGAGATTCGCAGACGAATGAATTCAAAGCTTCGTCCGGCTTAAGCACTTATTTTTTTAAACGTTGTTTCCTTTCGACACCTGATGGTACTCAAAGTAAATCGCATACAGGTTTCTGCCAGTCGTAGTAGATTGTAATTCCTCTAGTAAAAAGAAGATCTGCCAAATTGCTGCAACCAAAGAGTTCCACGGTTTCATCTTCCACTAGGGTATTGATCCTAAAATATAAAAGCACCGATTGTGCAGCTGGATAAAAGGAGTGAAAAAGATACTTTAATTTAAATCAGTCGGTAGTTGTCGGCGATGGCAGATTTGTTTTTAGGTGCCTTTTTAATGTAGTACTAACTTTATTAGGGACCCATCACATGCTCGAGGACACCAGCGATGCGCCACAGATATAGAAGGGGGAAATCCACGTGACACGAAACAGCTCATAGCCTGATGCAGACAGTGAAAAATTTTCACAATAAGCTTAAAATGATAACTGTTATCCGTGATGTATCCTTCCTGAGGGCAGAGTTATTAGAGCGCGATGGAAGGCAGCCGCATGAGAAGCAGAAGAAGGGACGAAATGAAGTGAGCTTGCCGGTTTGAAAAAGAATAGCGTTTATAGTCTCACGTACTTAGGCTAATATTCTAATCATAACAATAATGCAAATCTAGCACTCACGAAAAGAGTAAGAGATGAGAGAACACGAATGATCCCTAAAATCAATTCGATCAGAATATTAAGAGAATGTGGAAAAATCAAATCATCACTTCTGTGTAATATTATTGTAATAACTTTTAATGCCGAAAACGTTCAGTTTAAATCAGAATCATGATTTATATACAAGAAAACAATACAAGAAGTCTAAAAGTAGCCTCCTCGCGTCTGCATGCGAGACTGCGCGGCCAGAATGGCCGATGCGACCTCGGACGTGCGGTTTTGCATTGCCGCACCTAGTTAATCGATTGGGAAACTCCAGCGCATCCTAAGTTTCTAAAACCCAATAGTTCATTCGAAAGCTCTTTTCATGCTCTATACAGCTGTATAGGTTTGGTTGGTAGAAAATGAGGAACGCGATGTCTGCGCCCCATCAAACTTGAAAGTCTATAAAAAATTCAAAGTTGAAGATTTTCACGTTTTTCTTTTTTGATTGTTTAGAGCAACATCTTGGCTAATAAAATGCAAATTTTCATTTCGATATCTCAAAAACGTGCGGCGCAGTGACCTCAGACATGCATCCAACTCGCCTCACTGCGCGGCGAGCCTAATAATTCAAGCCCTCATAGCAAGCGAAAGAGACATTTTCTGATGACAAGACCACTTCCAATCGATTCCTTATACCAGAAAATACCTGTAAGGAACTTTTGAACGAAATCCAAGCCGGTCGATTTTGGCCGGGTCCCCTGCCATTTTGAAACTCTCGCAAATCGCGTCATATAAGACTCTTAATAGAAATGATAAAGATTGAATTTGAAGAGATGCAATCGAATTAAAGATTACTCTCATGGATTTCCGAAATATAATATGCAAAGTTTCGTGTTTCAAATTAGTAAATTTTGAATTTTTATTATGAATTTAATTACCTATGTGAGATCTGAAACTATTTTGACATTTATATGTACATATGTACATACATATGTATGTAGATACAAATGGTGAGATTTGAGAGCTCGAAATCGTAAAAGAACTTCAATTCTTGGCGATGTCATTTTCTGTGCTGCGAAATCCAATGCCAATTAGTGGATCACCGTTCGGACGGCCGCTGTAAAAATCCTCTTCATTGCTTTATTCTAGGCAAGCTAGAATGTCGAATCCCATGTCGCTCTAACGGTCAAAGAAACTTCACTGGAGTTTTTACAAAATGTATATACATAAATACATATGTACATGCATATTTGTGTATACATATGTATTTACATATGCATAATGATACATAACTTTATTCGCATTAAGAGGGGATGTCAGTAAGACTCGAGCATGGCCCTATTATGACCTGCCCTAGTAATTTGTTTTCGAATTTCTTAACCAAAATTGATTATAATATACAACTTGACGTGGTGAACACAATAGGCTATATTTCAAAGGTGAAAAAATTTTTCCGCGCGAGACCCAGTACCGTAATCTTTTAAATTCGATTGGTCATAAGTCGCTTCAAACTTATTATTAGACAACCAACAAGCTATCATTGGATAGCTCATTGAACGGGCTTTAATTTTGAACTTAGACGATATTTTCTAAAAATTTGAATTTAGCACACGGCCCTAAACATTTTCGAAGGAGGTTTTTGGCCATAATATTGATTTTGTGTTCATTTCTACAAAACCGCTCCAGCATATTCTTAAAGTGCTTGAAATTTGCTACAACATATGTCTTTTTCAGGAAAATTGAAGGTCCCAGACTTAGGTTCCTAAGCGCTTGAACATGATCCTGTGTAAACTGTAACACCGTGCAAGCGCATTCATCGATCCATAACTGCGCTCAACGTCAATATAGCAAAATCGTAGATATATCATCTAAGAGCTCTCACGGAGATCTTCAAATGTCACATACATACTTTTATTGAAAACTTTCAAATACAATTAGAAGGCTTAAAAATCTACTTCAAAAACATTTTCGTCTGTCGAAACATACATAATAAGAAAGAGGATAAAATTTGGTACAAGATGAACCACTTTCAATGGAATTCCATGCATACGATCTTTTGTTATAAGCCATAACAGTAGGATAACAAGGCCTTATGGAAAAACTGTAGAAAAAAAGGATTGGAATATTCTAATTCGAATAACCTAAAATGTGAATTCTTGGGCGAAATGACAGAGACGCTACTGGCACTACTTTTATGATTTATAACAAAAGATCGTATGCATGGAATTCCATTGAAAGGGGTTCATCTTGTAGCAAATTTCATCCTCTTTCTTATGATGTATGTTTCGACAGGCGAAAATGTTTTTAAAGTAGTTTTTTTAAGCCTTCTAATTGTACAGAACGAAATTTACCATATAAATTGAAAGTTTCAATGAAATTATGTATGTAACATTTGAAGATCTCCGTGAGAGCTCTTAGATGATATATTTACGATTTTGTAATATAGGCGTTGAGCGCAGTTATGGATCGATGAATGCGCTTGCACGGTGTTACAGTTTATACAGGATCATGTTCAAGCGCTTAGGAACCTAAGTCTGGGGGGACCTTCAATTTTCCTGAAAAAGACATATGTTGTAGCAAATTTCAAGCACTTTAAGAATATGCTGGAACGGTTTTATAGAAATGAACACAAAATAAATCAATATTATGGCCAAAAACCTCCTTCGAAAATGTTTAGGGCCGTGTTTCAGGGCTAAATTCAAATTTTTAGAAAATATCGTCCAGGATCAAAATTAAAGCCCGTTCAATGAGCTATCCAATGATAGCTTGATGGTTGTCTAATAATAAGTTTGAAGCGACTTATGACCAATCGAATTTAAAAGATTACAGTACTGGGTCTCGCGCGGAAAATTTTTTTCACCTTTGAAATACAGCCTATTGCGTTCGCGGGTGCTTGCAGTTGGCTCAAGACCAAAAAATATATTTAAAAAATGAAGAAAATATTTTTTTTTGTAATTACTCCTTCTTTATCTAGTTTACTTGTTTGTATGCACAAGGGAATTAAAGAATGGGAACAAAAGTGTGTAATTTGTATTATATAACAACGTTATTTTAGTAAATTTTGTAGTGTCACTTCGTGGAAAAATGATTATTTTCCGATGCCTATAAGTTCCTCTAACAGTAAATCCATGGACCACACCTCTTCACAGAAAGCTCTTCCCCATCGAATGCATTGGTTGAGAATCATGGCTGGCAGCTGAGAGATGGCGAATTGACTTGACGGCACGGCGGCGGAGAGTTCAGCTGTGAGTTTCCGTAGGAAGGAACGGATCTGAGCGAAGATGATCTTTTCGAGGATTATCATGATCAGCGGTTTTTCTTAAAAATAAAAATATACTTTATTATTTCAAATGTATCTTTTCCATTTCCTCTTTTTGCACCTTTTCGACTTTGTACGCGCCTTTTGTCCAATCCGCGTATTGATATGATTCCAGAATCGAGAACGACGTGTCGATGACGAATGCAATGTCTGTTTTAAATTTTATTCACAAGAAGTTGCATTAAGAAGTATATTGAATGAATAGATGGAGGAATTATAAGTCAATAAAATGTATTTAAAAAAGGAAACCATAGGTCGGCATTGGGCACGCCTGGCAGATCATGCCGCGTGGCAGATTCTGTGTATCGCTGACATCATTGAAGCCTCCCTTGCACCTAAAGTGTACGGCGCATTTCAATGCACTCTTTAGTTCATTTAATAAGTTTAATATTATTTTTTTTCAAATTTTAAATTTTTACGTAACAATAAAAATAAAAGTAACTAGAAGAACAAAATAAATCTTACGTGCAATCGACGCCAGTACCAAGCGGGACACGGTCGACGCAAGTTCATCCACGCTAGAGAGCGTGTTGGCGCAAGCTGGAAGAGAGAGGGAGAGAGAGAAAGGCAGACAGCGAGAGAGAGAGAGGGAGAGAGAGAAAGACAGACAGCGAGAGAGAAAGAGAGAGAGAGAGAGAGAGAGAGAGAGAGAGAGAGAAAGACAGACAGCGAGAGAGAGAATGAGAGAGATTGAGAAAGACAGACAGCGAGAGGGATAGAGAGAGCGAGAAAGAGGTGCAAAGTTCGCGACTACGAGTCATTCGCGATCAATAATTTATCAGATCATACCGATTCCTATTACAAACTACAAAAACGACAATATATGCATATAATTAACCAGATTCATTTAGTCTTTCTAACGACTTTTCATTGCGGCGGTTGATGTGTGCTGCTCGGTTGTCGTGAATAGTGGCGAATTCGTTGCTGTAGAAATACGTAGTTTATTTACAATAATATAAAATTTTAATACCAAAATAGTTATATAGATTCATTTCCACGTGCATACATACGTATATTTTGTCTTTAACGATAATTATGAGAGGGAAAACAACAGCTGACTTGCTTGACGATTCGGGCAAACTTGGCGAAACGTTTCTTCTGGACAATTCGCAAACGAAGGTCTATTGTTGCATTATGGTAATGAAAATTCAATAAAAATTTAATCTAAAAATAACTTTTAATGTATTAGGTAAACATTATGGATGTTCTCATAGTTTTAATGCTTTAAAAAACAAACACGCTATAACATTGTCAAGACCAACAGTTGTTCGCTGCTTTCAATGGATGTTGTCAGCAGGAGCATAAGGATGGTGAACATGACTTCACAACACGCTGGAGGCATTCTATTCTGATTGCCTCTGTTTGGAGAAGCCAATTACACGACACCTACCTTTTTATAGTGCCATCCAACGTTGGTTCCCTAGACGTTTTAACAAGGAGAGCCGGCACCAAAAAAGCAATAAAACTTAATGGTTGATGGAGCTGGCTAAAGATGACTTTCATTATTCTTTCCCTCCTGTCTTGCATTTAATGATTTTCCTCTCAAAAAGCTTCATAAATATGTAATATAATTTTGTATCGTACTATCTACAGAAAAGAATGCTCTGTATGACAGAGATACCCAATCCGAGCTCCATTTTCTACTTATATACGAACGATTTCAACTCGTTCCCTTGTCCGATAAACACCAATCATTTTCATACTTGCCCATCCCCTTTCGCCTGTTCTTCACAATCAACTTGTTAGTGACCTGCATTAACAGAAAGTTTCGAACATATCTTTATGGAATACATACTATTAGAAATGTACACATGGTGGATAATTTCACTGAATAGAGGAAAGAACCCGCAATGAACAAAGGATAGAAGACGTACTTCAAGTCAATCTATAAGAATTGTTCTACTATATTCATTCGAAGTATAAGAAAAAAAGAAAAATAGCAAGATGCAATAGAGAACAAGAACGAGAAACTCAAAGAATAATAATAATAATAAAGTCTTGGGGAACTTACCATCTGACCTATTATCTGAGATTGTTGAGTTGAGGAGCACCGTCCCTGGCTCCGCCACTTTCTGAATATCCCACCCCATTTTAGGACGAAAAGATGGCAGAGTTCACGCGGCAGTCGAAGACCCCACCCTCTTCACAAGCCACGCCCACTTCGCGAAGCCACTCCACCAATTCGTCCTCATCCATTGCAACCCATGCTGCGATCTTTGCAAGAGGAAGGGTCGGGCGGAAGCTGCAAGTTTCTTATTTAAAATAGGTGTGTTCTTTAAAATTAAAAGTATTGCATATGCTTCAAAAAACTATCAGTACAATAGACCAGCAAAATAAGTAATAGGCAAGGAATAACTTCTGTAGGTATCTCCCTATGTGCTAATTTTAAAGCTGCAAACTAACAAGGAAAAAAAACTAACGCTTTCGCAAAAAGAGCGATGGCTGCCTTCCGCTCTCGCTCCACGAACATGTCTATTAGATAGGCTGACATCTTCGGCGCCTTCTCGTAGAGTTTGAAGAAGCCAACCTACACACTTCAACATTTATAGACAAATTATCTGGCGTTGCCTTACTCTTTCAGCTCATTATCAGAATGGGACCTGCATTCTATTATCAGAGCAAGGGACAGCAATCATCGTTTCTCTACAATAGTAAGCTCAGTACTGGTAAGATGGAATACCTGATCTCTCATCGACAGTTTCTGACGAACTTTGAGCGCAAACTGAAGGCATTCGTCCTCGCGAAGTCGTGGAGTAAGTTCCTGTAACAAAATCAGAAGAATTCATTTATTTTTAGTTTTGAAATTTTTGTTCACACACATTAAACTATTTATTACACACAAGCAACTAAAAATTAGCATGCCTGCAAAATGGTAGAAATATCCAGAGAGTTGTCCATCGCAATGAAGTACAGTAAGCGGTAGGCGGTGAACTCCCCTTCGTTCAGACAATCTTCCAGCTGAAATCAAACAAATAACGAAAAATATATAGATATCTGGAAAAATTAAGATCACCGTAATTCGAAATAAATGTAAAGCTTCGTGAAACAACGGAGCATGATAGTTTCTGACCAAACTTTTGTACTTCAATATACTTCTAAAGAATATATGCTATATATGGCGAATTCTTTTCCTTTGTGAAACAACAACACTGCATTAGCCAGAGAATAAGCTAGTAGAGTGAGTACGGTACCTCGCTGTACAGTAGCTTCAGCTGACTCTGGCACTGGTTGAACTCCTCGCGATCCTTATTCTCCAGACAGATTCGCGCATTCACTTCATAGACGTGCACTGTGAATCTAGAAAAAAAACTTCTTTTCTGCCTTTAACCACCATTCTAACTTGTTTTTAAAGAAGGCAAATTTGTTTATATATCAATACAGATTCAAGGACTAAACAGATTTTTTTCTTCAAAACTGACTTGTTACGAATTCGCTGAACTGTGAGGTCTTGCCGAATGCTCTTGAGTTGGCCGGAAAGATAGCGATAGTCGGCCTTGGGCTTCTGAAAATAACATATAAAAATAGCTAAGTTTTCGAGAAGAAGAAAAACCATAAAGAAGCACGTCTTTTAAGGTGTAACAGTAAATGAATAACGAGTAGGAAAGCAGTGCAGCACCGTACCTCAGTGTACTTTTGCTTCACCATCGCGAGGGATTTCTCCAGAACTGAAAGAGGGCGCACCGTGGAGGGATCAGGAGCCTGGAAAAGGGCGGCTCTTTTAATTCTCGTAAAATTACACTTTTAATTTCTGCTTTTGCCATTCAGTTCTAGGCGAAGGTTTCACTACTCAGCTACATTTTCAAATAATTTTCTTTAAAAAAAATTGAAGAAAACCATTTAAATTGCAGTTATTGTACTCGTATAGTTATGTTAAGAGAGCCAATCTGAGAGGTTCGAGCAGGCCACTATACAAGACATGTCGGGAACAAAATTATTTTTTGATTTTTTCTTCCTTCTAATGGCTTATGTAGCACCCTATAGAGATCCCAAAAAAAATTGTTCCAAAAAAATTTTTCTGTTATTTCACCATGGATATGCACCGAAAACCCGAAAAAACTCAAATGATCATAACTTTGTTCGTTGATGAGATATATTAATTTTGAACTGTTTATTCAATTCCTAATGGGAAGGCGCACAAAAATCGTGTTAATCACTTTTTAAAAATATTTCATTAAAGGCCTCATTTTGGCATTTTTATATTTCGAGTGGTGCGTTTGAGCCACAAACCCCCCCCCCCCATGTTAAAAAGGTGAAAGCACCACGTGAAAGAGCGACGTTTTAAACCCCTAATTAGATGCCTTTCATTCAGAAATACGTACACCTATTTTATTATTCTTTGACATGAAGCGCGCGAGTCGGTCAAAATGGCGCATTTTCGGCCGCCGAGGCACCGTGCAAGCACATTCATCGATCCATAACTGCGCTCAAAGTCAATTTTACAAAACCGTAAATATATCATCTAAGAGCTCTCACGGAGATCTTCAAATGAAACATACATACTTTTATTGAAAATTTTCAATTTATATATTTTATTTCAAGGGAAATTTCGATCTGTACAATTAGAAGGCTTAAAAAACAACTTTAAAAACATTTTCGCCTGTCGAGTCATACATCATAAGAAAGAGGATGAAATTTGCTAGAAGATGAATCCCTTTCAATTGAATTCCATGCATAAGATCTTTTGTTATAAGCCATAAGAGTAGTACAGCAAGCCTTATGGAAAAACAGTAGAAAAAAGGATTGGAATATTCTAATTCGAATTTGGAATATTCTAATTCGAATTACCTAAAATGTGAATTATTGGGCAAAACGACAGCGACGCTACTGGCACTATGTTTATGACTTATAACAAAAGATCTTATGAATGGAATTCCATTGAAAGGGGTTCATCTTGTAGCAAATTTCATCCTCTTTCTTATGATGTATGTTTCGACAGGCGAAAATGTTTTTATAGTAGTTTATTAAGCCTTCTAATTGTACAGAACGAAATTTCCCATATAAATTGAAACTTTTCAATAAAAGTATGTATATTACATTTGAAGACCTCCGTGAGAGCTCTTAGATGATATATTTATGGTTTTGTAATATTGACTTTGAGCGCAGTTATGGATCGATGAATGCGCTTACACGGTGCCTCGGCGGCCGAAAATGCGCCATTTTGACCGAATCGCGCGCTTCATGTCAAAGAATAGTAAAATAGGTGTACGGATTTCTGAATGAAAGGCATCTAATTAGGGGTTTAAAACGTCGCTCTTTCACGTGGTGCTTTCACCTTTTTAACATGGGGGGGGGGGGGGGTTTTTGTGCCTCAAACGCACCACTCGAAATATAAAAATGCCAAAATGAGGCCTTTAATGAAATATTTTTAAAAAGTGATTAACCCGATTTTTGTGCGCCTTCCCATTAGGAATTGAATAAACAGTTCAAAATTAATATATCTCATCAACGAACAAAGTTATGATCATTTGAGTTTTTTCGGGTTTTCGGTGCATATCCATGGTGAAATAACAGAAAAAAAATTTTGGAACAATTTTTTTGGGATCTCTATAGGGTGCTACATAAGCCATTAGAAGGAATAAAAAATCAAAAAATAATTTTGTTCCCGACATGCCCGTGCTCGAGTCTCTCAGATTGGCTCTCTTAAGAATAATAAAAGAATACTACGATAATATTATATTTTTTAATAAAAATTCGGATGAAAGAAAGACAAAGATAAATTGCTTAAAAAAACGAAAGGCGTACCGCGGTGAGTCGGAAGAAGCCCTTCTCGACATCCTGGCAAGTGCCAATGATGATGCGGCCGCGGAAGGGAGCCGCGACGATACGCGGCGCTACCTGCACGTCATTCGCGAAGCGGCGCGCACGCTCCGCCTCAAGAAGACACTTTGGCCCCGCCCACCAATCATTTTATCATCGTGGTTCTAAGGGACAGTTACACAATTTCCCGAAGATCGAATTTATAATTTAACAACATAGATCATCTATAAGAATACTGCTTTCATCACAACATTAACTTCCAAAACAAGCAGAAGCCGCTGACCTTTCTCGAGTTCTCCTGTTTATCGACGTAGTTGAAGCGGCACTTTGCCAGATTCCGCTTCTGCTTATTCTTCAAGGGAAAATTTTAGCACACCATTTTATTTCATTGTTAATTTTAAAAAATCCAATCCTACAATATTTAAACGCCTTAAAAATTTCCAGTGAATTTCCCAACCTGAAGCTTATTATTCTGCTGTTGCTTTTTCGGCTCCTTTGCGAGCTTCTTTTGTTGCTTCTTGGACAACTAAATCAAAGCAGTAGGATTATATTTCCGACCAACTTTTGCTCTCGTATTTCTTTAGCCTAATTTAAAACAAAATAATAAACGAACAACACCGTTTTCTGTAGCCTTAAACTCATGGAATTTTCATAATTTCTGGCCACCTTTTTGACTTCTCTCACTACGACAGGACTTCCACTGCTGCGGCTGCTGCTCTCAAGGGTGCACACTGAAGGGCTCCGCCGAGTGCGGTCAACAAAGAATTCGGAGTGATTCTCACTCCCGCCGCTATCTCTGCGTGACTCTTTGCTAGTGCGGCGGACGCGTTGGGCGGGGCTGGCACTCCGCTTGCGGGAGCGAGAGGCGGCCGCGGCCGCCGCGCCCGCCTTTCGCAGCGTGAAGCGCGCGAGAGGCGGAGACGGCGACGAACGACTCCCGAAGGATCCCGCCGCGGACACCGGCTTCCACGTCGTCGGCAACTCGTAGTTACGCGTGTGCGGAAGTGGCTCGCGCTCCCACGAGACCATCTTGTACGTGCCCGTCGGCAGCAGAGGCTGAATTCGCTTTTTCAGATAATCGAAGAGACGCGCGCGGTCCCCCTCTGGTGTTGCCAGGTACGAACGCTCCACGTACTGTCTGCAAATAAGAAAGGTACAAGTTAGAGGTGCACTCTAAAAATCAAAAAAAAAAATAGAACACCAATCCTGTCCCTTAAAAATTCATTCAAAATGTAAATAAACTTTGAATTTTTACGATATTCACAATACACGGCCAATGCGAGAAAATGGTAATCGAATACGGTAGGAATACAGAGTTGAATTTCGGGGAGTGACGAGTTGCTACTGTTACAGTTCTTATCATTCAGTCGCATCAGAGTGACCTTTTTTGGTTCATTGCTAATTTGTAAGATCCCTAAAAGGCCGTCTCTAACCTGACAGAATCAGGGAGCGCGCCAAGCTGCGGCACGTGGTCGGAGGGCTTGTTGCTGCTTTTCGCGTCGGCCGCTTCCGCCTGCGCGCGGAACGCGTCAAACTTCTGTTGGACCGTCGACTTGGCCGCGACGAAGGAAGTCTGGAGATGCGGGAGGTGGCCGCCGAGGGGAGCATACGGGGCCGTGAGCTTGAAGCCCTGGAAGCCGCCCTGCTGCTGGGGTCGCCACGTCTCACTAAGGGCCTTGATTGGGGTCTGCTGGTTCAGGGTCTGGGTTGGGGTGGAACGAGGGCCCTGACTCTGCTGCTGCCATGGCCGGCTGCCTCCATAGCCGTTTTTGAAGCCACCGCCCCATGAATTGCCTCCAGCTGTATTTGCGGCTGACGTCGATTGTGTCTGCTGGACATTATTCGTGCGCCAAGTTGAAGTGGCAGCTGGGGTCGACGAGGGGCCATACGGGTTAGTACCGTACACTGGTGGAATGCTACCGTATCCTCCAGGATAGCCACCGTACTGCTGAGTCAGCCAGGGGAAGGGAGCGTGGGCCTGGGTGGGGTTATAAGAGTAGGCATCCGAGGAGAAGGACGTGGGGACGGAGGGGGCGTCCTGTAAAATGACCAAATCTTAGCAAGTCTATCTTCCTACTGAAGCAATCATATATTGGAAGTAGTAGCTACAAAAAAAAAAAAAAAAAAAAAAAAACATGTTCATTACAAAATGAATGCTAAACTGACCATGAGCGAGAAAGAACGAAAAAAATTGCCAATCTTATGAATTATTTCTTAGCTTATCAAATCCGAACTTCTCAACTTCTCACCAGATCCTTGCCCTTGTCGACACTGTTGCTTCGCTTGTCCTTTTCCTTTTCCTTCTCCTTCTCTTTCTGAAAGAAAGTTTGTATCTTTTCTGGCTCAACTTTAAAAAATGACAATAATCATTAAACTATTGTTTTGGGTTAAAAAAAAAAGAAATATTAGCCTTGTTCATTGCATCGATGTTGAGGCTTTGCGTTGACTTCTTCTCGCCTTTTTTGAAGGAACTTCGGAGCTTCTAGATGATTTTTAAGGAGATATCAATAGTACCCTTATGGTTAGGCGTAGATTACAAGCACAGCGTATTACACATAACGACTTAAGATGAATAACAAAGAGATAGAATACAAAGTTTACAGCCAGTGGGGATTGAAAAGTAATAAAGAAATGAAAAATAATATTATTTAAAAAATAAACCAACGTCTACTGCACTTTCCGGACGTGTAACATATTCTGCAAAGGGGAGAGATTCGAACGGAAATTGGTGCGTGAAGGCTGTATTCATCTACTATTGAGTGAATATTTGATATATCAAAAATATCATGTAATATATCGAGTTCTTTAAAAGTTGTTATCTCACGTGTAAGTAAAAGCATAAAAGAACAAAGTTAGGACGACAACTGACTGTCGTTCGATTTCTCCTTGACGCTCTTAAAGGAAGGACATTAAAATTATGTCAACCTTTCAATCACTTGTTTCTTCTATTTCTCATCTCGTTTTCTCGCTCTCCCTCTCGATCTGTTTGTTACTCCTCTTCTCTTCGCTCCTCTTCTGACGGAACTCTCTTACTCTACTTTAAACCCTTTTTAATCTCAAACTCACCTATTACACATGTTTTGCTAATTTAATATCTGATATATAAAAATGTAAATCCCAACCAAATTCTTCATCTTCTCGTTGGCTTTCTCTTCGAGGGCATCAAACTCGGCCTTGTCCCCTTGTTTCTCAATCAAATACAATATATAATGAAAAAAATTGTGTTAATTATTTTAGTTCTATGCATATTTTTGTATATATTTATTTATTGTATTTTTTTAATCGCAAACTAACACTTTTTGCCTCGCTGAACATGGATAGATTACTTGGCACAACAATTCGAATCAACCGCGAAGCCGAAAGGAGACGGGATTACGAAGATAAGTCTATCTTATGGCTAGTAAATGACTGAAATTGATTTGATTGCTGGATTCCTCATGCGGCTCAAGACGCCAATTCTTTTACATTCATCTCGAGCACGGAGCGCAAGCAATCGGATTATTTTGGGGATTCAAGAAAAAAGATTCCTATATAAATATGTATGTTAAGGATGAGTATATTTAGAATATTAATGCTTAGGTTAGACTTGTAAGGAAATAATCAAGAGAAATTAGCTAAGGGAGTAGGTCAAAGATAGCGAATGAAGTCCCCCACCACCTATTCGGGAAAAGCGGCCAAAAATGAGCAATGAAATTTGACAGCACAAACATGCATGTTTACGTACATATGTATATGTACAAATGTTAAATTGTAGCAATTATCAGAAGAAAAAATAATCTGATCGTGAGGAATAACATGCTTTCAGTCTACCATCTGTTCATAATACTTTCTACTTACAATTCATATGACTCTCATTATATAAGTGAATTTCACTCTCGCTTTCTCCCACGTCTTTCTCTTTTTTTTCTCTAGCCCTCTCTCTCTTTCTTTTCATTTCTATGTCTCTCTCTCACCCATTCCCTCCGCTGTTCCTATTGAGGTATAGATCATAAGGAAAAGTGTGTGAATGGGAATGTTCGCAAATCGAATGATTTGCTTGCTCTCGTCAGAACAATAATGAGCCTTTCAGTCACACACTTTCTACTATTTATCAAATAGATGTGTCCAGCATTATTTCAGAGTGAAATCCAAATAATTTATTGAAATTAATGATAATATATTTATTTATATTTTAAGGTAGTAATTTATTTATTAAAAAGAAAAGATTTGTGTTGTTGTTGAAACTCGAAAGGGCAGAAAGATGCAAGAAAGTGGGGCATGCGCTGTTGGAATTGCGAGTATATTTTTGAGTAACCCTGGGATCTGAATAAGATAAGAAATATCCGAATGAAATGAAGTATATTACCACACCGTATCATGATCGCGGAAGAGGTGTGAAAAGAAGTGCCACTTTCATTTCTTTGGATCAACTCTAAGTGACAGGCAAGCAATTAGGATATGAAGGGTAATGTGGAGAATGATATCGAACGATATTCGAGTTCCGTGCTCGGGTTTGCTGTGTGTGCAGGTATAGTTGGCAATAGATAATTTTTTTTTCATTTTGGCCTTCTGGATAGGACACTTGTACCTCTCCTTCTCTCTAGAATTTAGAGAAGGCAAGGAGACAGGAGACAGACAATATTTCTAGAAGAATGATTGTATGCACGGAGTGTGTTATGGGAACTGAGATAATGTAGAGGCGGATATGGAAAGCATGGAGCGAAGTTGTTGGATGTTGAGGATGTAGGGTGCGAGGGAAGGGGCCTCTTGCCATGTTGGACGTGGCCGAGCCAGAGGAGCTAATAAAATGTTGGAGAGCGTTCTGGAGCGAGTGCCATGACAACCACCGCTGGGGTGGAATGCGAATATGCCGAAGTCGTCTACCAGCAATGATTCCGATATGCCTTATCGTCTCCCTCTCTCTCACCTTTTCTCTCTCTCATCTCTCTCAAATCTCTCACTCTCTCTCTCACTAGTGGCAATAAATCCGCACGACTCTGCCATTTATCCTTCAGGTAGAAATTGTCTATCCACCCACAACAATGACAGGTGTGGGTGGAAGAGGAAGTGTGGCAGCGGGTCCCACGAGAAGCTTCATTAATGTAGCGAGCCACAAATAAAAGTTTTGAAGAGTGAGAGAGAGGAAAGGAGCAAAATCTCTCCCAATTAGTATCTGCATAATTCTTACGAATGAATGCATTTTTGCACAGATACGCACATGCCATGGGCTCCTTTAAGCCATTCTTTTTCTTAAATCTTTTTTAAATTGCCTGAAAGGCATCAGAAAGCAGCAAATGCTCATAAATGTTTAAAATCTTTGTATCGAATGAACTGCTCAAACAACTACAGCTGAATCCAGGACATGTCAGGCACACCGACGAACAAATACTGGAATGTTATATGATGCGAGCCTTTTGATTGGAACTACTCGATTGATTAGTGTTCATCTTTGTCCAGTTTCGCAATTACCCGCCATTGCCCCTGAACCATGAGTGCCATATGCAATTTTAGAACGCCCGTAAGGCAATAATTAACAACATTCGCCTATTTCCCTTCAATGACAGACATGCTTCTGCTCTGCCAATATCAACGACAGCAATATATCTGCTCATTGAATCTACATTGCGAGGTGCGGGGGTGGGGTGGATTATTTGCAACATATGTACATACATACATATGTACACGTACATACATATGAATATAAAAGATGTGGGAATTCATAGGCTGGACAGTACATAACTATGACTGTGAGACATAGAAAGAATACCCTCGCTAACGGCCATACGTACAAATGGCTTGGGAATCCAGAGTGTTGTAAGGAGTTCTCGTTTCTAAAAATTCTGAAAGTTCTTTTAAAAATGTTAAATCTTTAATTTCGGGGCTTCCCGTCTTTTCTGAAAAAAATCTGTAAATAAAAAAGTCTTAATTTTTAGTACATCTTTACTTTTTAGTAATCCGGACTTATAACGCTTCGTTTCTAAATCTGTCATATCTTCCAGAAAGCAATCAATCAAACTTTTCGATTCAAAAGTTGGTCAGTTTTCACTCTAAGGCATTTTAAGCTGATTATACTCTTTCAAGGACATCTCGAGTTGCTCCATCGACCCCCCCCCCCTATGTTACCACAAGGGAGAGAATGATGCGGCTAGTGTGGGTGCGACACACACTCAGCATTCCGCGGTGCGATAACGTGACCAGTGGGTTGAGGGTTGAAAACTTTTCCCAATTACTCGCCATGGCCCCTTAAATACATATGCTATATGCAATTTTTGAACGCCATATGGGGCAGAACTTTGCCAGAGTATTTTGAACTGTCATATGCATATCATCTAGACGTGTTCGTCAGTCAAAAAAGTCAATTATAAGGGTTGGTAGACATATTGGCTGGACGGTGAAGTTAAAACAATGATAGGCTGATTTCTCGTAATTGATTTTTTTTACCCGAATTGTTAACACAAATCTTGTTTCTTCTTCCTCATTTTCAATTCTAACTGGCATGTCACCCCCTGGTGCATCTAGGTCAAGGAGAGCGTGGTGAATTCTACTGAACATCGAGTGGAAAGGTGTGCCTCTTATTCACTGGGGTCTCGCTCGCTTTCCTTTCCTTTCCTCTTCTCCCGCATTCTCCCTCTACGTAGTTCGCCATCTCTCTCGTCGTTTCTTCCTCTCTCCTTCAATAATCTCCTCATTTTCGGTGCTCTCTCGCCTCCGCGTCTGTTGCAGTCGTTTGACCCTGCCTTCGCTTCGCTTGTCTCGACCCTCTCTCGTCCCTCTCTTGCCCTAATCCTCTCTCTCGCTCTCTCTCTCTCTTTCTCTCTTTCCTTTACTTCTCTAACTCCATATCTCGCTCTCTACAGCTTTCCGTGCTCTCTTGCCTAGCTCACCTACCTCCC
Organism: Allodiplogaster sudhausi; assembly: GCA_945643635.1. Taxonomy (NCBI): domain Eukaryota; kingdom Metazoa; phylum Nematoda; class Chromadorea; order Rhabditida; family Diplogasteridae; genus Allodiplogaster; species Allodiplogaster sudhausi. The sequence goes on from CALZFC010000114.1 coordinate 45,206, forward strand.
ATCAAACCTCGAAGGCCGGGCACTCTCCCGAATCGCTTCCTTTCAGTCCCTGTGATCAGATTTATTAGCTCCGTTGTCTTCGTGGTGTTCCTATGTTTATACAAAGTGATAGCATTCACCTTCGCAATCTAACCCGATTTGCCACTTTGGGTGGAACAGGTGTCACCTGATCTTAGCGTTCTCTTTTCTCGGCGAGGCCTAGACTGAATGTCAACTGTTTGAAAAGCTCGGCACCTTTCTTCTTATTCTTTATTCTTTCCTTCCCATCCGACCTACTACTTTGTCCATATTTCGAGGGCACCTTTTCTTTCTTTATTTGTGCTTGACCTGCATTGGTTGCCCTATTAGTGTCGTGTGTCTATTTTACATGCATATTTTGGAATGAAACGTCACATGTCTCTGAATTAGTTTCTTTAACTATCAGAAATGAAGTCTTTAATGACTTTTGCTTCTTGAGTGACGCGGCGTGATCTTCTCTCGCTCGTCGAGAGAAGAAGAGGAAGAGAGAGAGAGAGAAATCAAGGAAGCAGAGAGGAGGGAGAGGCAGAGAGAATAAATTTACAAGAAATGCCCGCTTCCGCGTCGTCGAACGGCAGCGTCGTCAAGCCGCCGTCATCACTGAACCTGAATGGTTTTTGTTTATCATAATAACTTTCTTAACTCATACTTAGCAATAAATATTTAACTTTAATTCTTTAGCCTATTTAAGACGGGACTCACTTTATTTTTAACATTTTTCGACCATTAGCCAAGATATAAGAGCTCGCCCCGCTATCAGAAATCAGTAGTCATAATGCAACATATGTAAATGTTGCGATAAAACAAATTGGCATTGAAACACTATACTATTCTCGTTTTATATGTACTACATGGTCTACTCTCTACAAACAACAAGTTCTTTGTACTTTAACTATTAACATAACCTTTTAAATGTGTTTTCTGCCAGGAAACAGCAAGGATGGCATTGACAGCCGGAGCAGAAGCAGCCTGCTGAACCGTTCGCTATCTCGGGAGCGGCCGCCCTCTCTGAGTCCGTCCCATTTCTCGCCGACTGCCGCCGGTAGCTCGAGGTAAAAACTTATCGTAATTTACCGCATGTTTTCCGCCTGACAATTCGCAAGGAATTCACTTTATAATATTTTAGTAAGGTAATAAAATAAAAATGTTAAAATAAGTTGTCAAACTGAACTAAATGCCCGAATGTATGCACATATGTACGTATTTGAGTTAGTCATTCCAAGTATTTTCATTATCATTTCATAGAAAAGCAGGTGTATTGGCTATCTCCAGCTCAATCAAATCCATAAATAATCTCTCTCTTTCTCTCCCTCTTCATTGTTCCAGATCTTCCTCCGTCAACCGCCGACGCTCACCCGGACGACCTTTCAGTGTACGGTAGTTTTATGAAATTTAATGTCGAACTTATAGCTTATAGCATTACAAATAATTTGCAGCATGTATTTCATTTTAAGACGTCTCAAGCAGGAAGATAAAAGAAATATGTATCCAAATATATGTGAACCTTTCTCGCGAAAACCTTTCCGACGACCGCGAACATAAAAAAGGTGTTTTCTTGTGCAAAGTTAAGGTTATCTAAGGTTTGATATTTCACAGCCGACGGCGATATGGAAAAAAACATAATTGCTTTAAAGAATAGCCATATTTTTTTCTACAGCCGATTCCTCCGCAGCAGCGAATCCAACCGGCGCTGTACACTACCGGACTCGTCTATGCGGCCTGCCAGGTGTGCTGCCCTATATCAATCACAAAGTAGAAATATTAAATATCATGTTAAGGCCATTTACTATCTAACAAATCACATTAGTGGCTACTTAAAAAGATTTGCATGTATCCAGCATACTGGATAGCATAACTCTTATCCTTCACCCTTCTTCCAGATCCTGTTCATCTCCTTCATCTGCTCGTACCATAACGTCGGCGTTGGCAACATCACTACGTGGTTGATCGATGCTCTCGATGAGGTGAGGAATACGGTAGTTGAGGCATCTTAAAGCCTTTCCTATCATATCAACTCTGTTCTAAAACTTGTTGGAATGTTTGTTTCACAATGATATTGTTTGTAATGGGCATTGAATGGCTTTTGCATGGCTTCAACCACAAAATAAATCAAAAATCATTGAAGAAGAAAAAAAAAGCTATTTATGAGTTGTAACATTTTTGTCCAATTGTTTTCCTCCTCCTTTCCTCTCTCCTTCTCTCTCTCTCTCTCTCACTCTCTCTCTCTCTTTTCCATTCTCAGAGTCCCTTCACGGCGCATCACATGGAGAGCGTCCGTCACTTCATGCAGACTACCTTCCAGTTTGGCTCCAAGGCTCGCGCTGCCGCCGCCGATGGCAAGCGCCGTCTGCAGGAGGGCAAGACGTTCGATCCGGTCGTGCCCATCGGAAAAGGTGGGCGTACGTTTACATTCCATGCTCTGGTGGCTGCTTCAGATTTAACACCACGTGATACACTTTTTTATATATCTATTTATTTGTTTTTATTTAAATTTATTTCCGCAGACTTATGTTTCTTTTATATATATCAACCTTTCTCTGTCTCTCTCGTTCTCTCTCTATCTGTTTCAGAATTCGCCGTCTTCACTCCGGAGCAGCTATCTCTCTTCGACGGCTCTCGCTCCTCTCGGCCGGTCTACCTCGCGATCGTCGGCCGTGTCTACGACGTGGATCGTGGCAAGAAGCACTATGGCAAGGGCGGCGGATACTCCTTCTTTGCTGGCTCGTTCTTAGCCTTACTTTCCAAGGCTTACTTAATTAACCTTAACCTAACCTCCGGCTATTTGAATAAAAGATATTATTTCATTCAAATCTTTTATTTTGTAACCGAAATTATGGAAAAATTGTGTGCATGTGTACTCCTATCTTACGTGGCTGAATTCGCATTTATAAAAACGGTTGCCAAACGACGATCTCAAAAATTGTGATTTCCCGCCGCTTTCTCAGGCCGCGACGCGACGCGCGCCTTCGTGACGGGCGACTTTACGGAAGAGGGCCTGGTGGATGACGTGGAGGGACTGGCGCACGAGGACATCCTGGCTATTCGAGACTGGGTCTCCTTCTACGAGAAGGTTCGCGAGTGCCGAGACAGCAATGAGAAATTTAAATTGAACATTTTTTAAAAATACAATTGAGGACAAATAAAAATTCATAATGCTTTTTCCTCCTGCAAAAGTGGATATGAATGAATATCGCCCACTTCCATGTTATATTTCCTGGTTCATTCCATGTGCACATTATCCGCCGATAAGTGAATAAATATTAAACAGTAAACCGTCATATTGTCGGAGGAGAAAGGAAGTGAATTACAGGACTACAGCTTGGTCGGCGTAGTGTCCGGAAGATACTACGACACGAATGGAGAGCCGACCGACGAGACCAGAAATGTTTGTTATTGCTCGTCATCTCCATTTTCTATTCTTTCCATGCTCTCTCCTCTCTTTTACTCTTGTGAACTCTCTCGCTTTCTGTTCATACATACCTATCTCATTCTCATACTATGTTCTTCTTTCACTCGCTCGCTCTCTATCTCTAAGACTCTCTCAATTTCTCTGGCTCAATTTGTATCTCTCACTCTCCCTGTCTCTCACATTTCAGTTCCTCGACCGCGTCACGGCCGCGTCTGAGTGGCGCGCTTCGCGTGCTGCCGAAGCCGAGGTCTTCCCGCCTTGCAACTCTGAATGGCACAAAGTTAGATGTTTCTCTCTATTTTTTAGATTCCCGCTAATATTTTAGAATATTTCTGAACAGCAATCTGCATGAAAAGGAAGATCATTCAAGAAAATAATTATTCTCGAAGTCTACTGTAATCTCACATACCGTACCCTCTGAATTGTCCCTTCGTTCCGCTCAGGACTCTGGCGGTCGCGTCTGGTGCACGCCACGAAGCGGCGGAATCGAGCGGCTTTGGGCAGGCCTGCCGAGGTATCTTTTATCTTTTTCTTGGTTTTTTTTATTCCTCTTGGTCACAGCCACCGTTGCATACGTACTCTTTTTTTGCCTATCTCACTTTCAACTTCTCTCTCTAACTCCATTTCTACCTTTCTCTTGCCCTCGCTCTCTCTCTCCCTCTCTCTCTCTCTCTCTCCATCTGCATCCAGACTCTACAACGACCCGGCAACGAAGCAGGCTCGCTGTGCGTGTGTCAAGAACTTTGGCGACGGCCTCTCGGCCTTTGCGCACGGGAAGTCTGAGAATCGGGGCGACCTGGATCATCCCGCTCTCGAGGCAAGCACGAAGAGTTGGAAGTACTCATAGAGAAACTAACGATTGGAAGAATTTACGAGACATATACAAAGCTTACCTCCATTACACACCTTTCGTAAGATACCGAAACAATGTATTGCAGGATAGATGCCCCTATTTTTAAGTTACATATGTACATGCTAAAAGTATACATGCATATTTTGAGCACGTATAATTTTAGCATGTAACTCAAAAATTTAATGTGCTAGTTTTTTAAATATATTTTTTAAACTCTTGTTTCAGCTCTATCCCGGTTGCAAGGAAACATCGAATAGCTGCAAGATTGAAGACGACTGAATGAAAGATGACAAATGATTTCTAGCGAGCGAGAATTTGACTAGCAGTCAACTGATAGCGCAGAGAAGAGAATTCGAATATCTAAAAAAAACATTTATCGCCTATTTCTCGTGCAGTGAAGTCTTGAATTATTTAATTTCGCTCTTATTTCTCGAACATTGAATAGTGGTCTTAGTGAGAACGAGTGTGAAGCACTTTGAAAGGTTCACCTTTGCTCTCCTTTTAAAAAAGCTAGTTTTTTTTAACTGTTACACTACTGATTTGAATTGTTTTCTTGAGAAAAGTAGAAAGGAATTTTTAAAAAAAATTATAAGCCGAAAAGCAAAGTTTTGTAATTCTTTTGCATTGATTACAACGCCTTTTGAAAAGGCTTGCAGAGTATCCGTATAGGTTTATCGATATCTTTATTCTTCTCATTGTATCGACGGGTTTTCGCACTGAAATCGACGCCTTTTCTACTTCGAAGCAGCATTACTCTCTGCTTGATACGGCTTGTAATAAATTTCTTGATGACATTTCATGATTTATTACTTTTAGAATGATATAAAACTAGCACACAATCAACATAGTGTTATCGTGATTTGGCGAAAGAGATCTGTTTATGTGATCATGGGAAAATTACAGTGGAAAGCATATTTTTTAAGGCATTTGCAAATTACAGTGAATCAATGTAATATAAATAAGCATCTCCATTGGATCAATTGTAATAACTATGCTTATTGTTCGAGAGAATCATAGAGCATCATGATCTCGCGGTAAAAATTTAAAAGAATTAATAATACCATGGAAATGAGGGTTTTTTGAGAATGACATATGAAGTCCGCATGAGAAAAGGACAAATGTTCTTCCCTTGAATTATTGGTTATTGGCTCTTTTTATATTCCTAGCGCTTTATTCACTCTTTCATAGGCGATGAACGTTGCAAGCACAGAATCGAGTTCTGCGAAGTCAAACGGTTCTTGACGCTACATTTTGTTACAAACTTTGAAACTTATTATGGTGTGAAGGATAATGTTCGATACAACCACAGAAACTAATATTTTAAAAGTCAAAAGCCGACTAGAAGTTCGACTAGAGAGCAGCAGCCTTCAACCGCTCGCACTTTTCCTTCCATTATCAGGCAGTAGCTGCTTTCTCTGACAAAACAGCATGAACCGACCTCTTAAAATTTTCTGTCTCTCTTACAGCACTTCGCGTGATTTTTCTTTTAGCACGTTTATTTCATGTGTGACGTGGCAATTGAGGATGGGGGCGGGGAGTGGACGTGTGGGCGGAGCTTCTCCGGGCCTTGCGCGTGAGGACGACGGTGACGGGGTGGACGGTTCACGTTTTCCTTGCCGCCGAAGCCAGCGGACGCCTTCTCGTTGCGGACGTCGCACTCAAAATACCCTTTTTTGTTACTTGCATTTAGAAAAAGAGATAAAAATTAAACATAGTTAAGTTTTCGTTGTCCTCTCGAGAGACTAACCTTGCCTAGGATCTGCTTCCCATTGAAGGTGATGACGGCAGGAGAGATGTCGCCCTTGTGGTGGTTGACGTGGACGGGCACGAACTCGCGCTCCGTGCCGAAGACGAAGACTTCCTGCAACGAAAGACCGGGTTACTGTAACTCTTCTCTCTTCCCGCGGTGCACACCGAGAAAGGCTTCCAGTGGTAGTCGAATCCGCGGACGTGCTCGGACATGTGGGCGAGCAGCTGGATCGAGCCGACGTTGCCGGTGTACTCGCGGTTGAACCACGCGAAATTCGCTGCGATCTGCATGATCACAGATCACTTATCAGAGATCAAAGATCACTTACTAAGAGATCAAAGATCAGTTCTCAGAGTCGGAATATTAGGGATCAATGAGTAGAATAGTGCTCGGACCTTTCCGCCCTCGTTCCAGACGCGGCCCATGACGGGCTCGCCCTGCTGGTACCAGAGGGCGACGTACTGGTCGGGGTTCTGGCCGTCGATCGTGTTGAGGGACTTGTCGAGAGCCCTGAATTAGAGAATCTGGTATAGATTTGCATATAAATTTTGTGTATTTCTTTGTAAGCGCTTCTACAATTTGTAATTTAATAAATAAGAAAATCGGATAATTTCTCACTTGACGAGCGGGCGATTCGGCCAGGGGTCGCCGACGCGGACGTCGATCCACTGGTTGAGCATGACGCGAGGCGGAGGGGGACCCGGCTTGGGCACCGGCGGAGGAGGCGGCGGCTTCGGGCAGCCAGCGCACTCGCAGAACGGAGGGCCACCCTGGAGACAGGAAGAGGGGGGAGAGTCAGAGAGAAAGGACGGAGGGAGGAGACAGTCAGAGAGAAAGAGAGAAAGGAGGGAGGAGAGAACATGAGAGAGAGGAGAGAATCAGAGAGAAAGGAGAGCGGGAAGGAGAGAAGGGAAACCTTGAGGTTGCGGACGATGATGAACATGTCGGACAGCTCCCCTCCTGAGAACTGGCTCACCTTGCCGTCGTGGCTGAAACAAAGTTTGCAGAGAACTCAATAGAATTCCATGAGATTCGAAGATCTCTTTTTACCTGAAGAGGGCGAGCTCAGTCTTGTTGTCGACGTAGCCAAGGATGTTTCCCTCGTTCCGCTTCCACAGAATCGGCAGCGAGTTCCCGCACTTGACGTACTGGCGGTCCTCGTTGATCTTGTCGAGCGGTCTCCGTAGCGGATCCGCTCGTACCAGTACCCGAGCGACATGTGGTCACCCTTGTACGTCAGAATCTGAAAACATCTATTTTCTTTAAATAATATTCTTTTTTACCTATTTTAATTTGACATCTTACGATATAACTTCCCTGATTGCACAAAGAAATGAAATGACCTGGATCTGGCCGCCGAGATCCTTGGCGCCGGTAAGCTCGGACTTTTTGTAGGGGAAGGAGCATTCGACGACTCCGCCGTTGTTCCAGGCGCGTCCGTGGATGGGCACGCCGTGCTTGTACCAGAGAGCCACGTACTGGTTCATCTCGTCCATCACCTTCACAGGCTCCTCCGGGAAAGGCTCTCCGATTGGCTGAAGAGTGAAAGAGGACTCAGAGTTTAGTGGGTATTCGACAAAACGGACATGGAAAGACCAGGTGTCCTCTTTCGGTGGCGGGTTCGGCATCGTAGAAGCAGTTGAGGAAGCAGGAAGAGTTGGAGAGGCGGCCGCTCGGTGCAGAGAGTGATGGGGAAGTGGGCAAACGGGCGGCTTTTAAACGATTCTGAGACTGCAATTTTAGCATTTTCTGGAAAGGTCAATTGGCCAATTATAATTTGACAGGAAAATCTTGAGATCTGACATGTTCTCAACGTGATCTCACGTTGAAAGGGCGCCATTTTTGGAAGAGGGGGAGGGGGCTTTTTTAATTGGACAGAAAAACTTAAGAAAAGTCTCGTATATTGATTGATGCACGGGATATAGCCAAGATCTGCTTTTATTCTACTTTTTGCATATATTATATTTCTGCAGATTCGGTAAACATTCTTGCATATTGTTATTATTTTAAAAAAAAAATTTTGCACTACCATTTCGTAATATCATAATAAAGGTCACCAAGTTTGCATGTCCTTAATCAGTTTACGAGTTGTTCAATGCACGTAATTTGTCCAAGACGCTATTTTTTTATTATGAAAAAGATTACCGATTACCCGCGTTTCTAATGCTTTCCGGGGGATCAATACGGATCGTTTTCCTATTTTATTCGACCCCACCAAGTAGGCGGTATTTTTATTCGCGCGGAAGAGAATACAAATGCTGCTTATTTGGTGGGGTCGAATAAAATAGATAAATCACAAGTACTACAAATAATTCTCAATTTTAGTCTTCTTTGAATTCTTAGTATTACTTGCGCTTTCAATCCTTTTATTCAAGCCCGGGCCGGAAGCCTAATAAACGTCATTTTTATTAGCGCAGAGAGAAAGACCTTCTGATCCCCCTGAAAGCAGATAAACTAGGAAACAATACAAATTGCCCGGGCCGAAACCCAAATCGCGTTAGCCGCTCGCTTCGCTCCCACTGACGCAATGAGTTCAACAGTAAACAAGGCAAACAAAAACATGCCATTGCGATCGCAAAATTGCGCAAAACTATCACGGTAAAAACAGTTCTGAGATGTAGTAGAGTTATGAACGCATTTACATACATGTATAGTATGTATATTTATCGATGACTTTGATAAACGTTTCAGGGCATTTGCTTAGATTATTGATGGTGGCCAACAATGCTCAATGCCATTTCACAGATTAGACACGTGAGAACGCAAACTGCAAGACCGATTCGGACAGAATAAGCGGAATGAGGTAAGCAATCATCAAGGCTTCTCGATTTCGATTCCCTTCTTCGGCCAGAATAAATTCTTTCGGAATACGTATTGTAAGATTATCAACCATTCAAGTGTATCATTTCTATCGCTCTTCTCTTGTACCGTTTTTTAACTCATTATAAAAATAAATTTTCAGATTAAACATAAAAAATTCAGTATAGATACGATATGTCATTTAAACGGGCACCGCTCTTCACTACGATGTTAACCGTTATCGTTGCTGAGATCTCCCTTAACACCATGCCCATGGTAATGTTACGCAAATATTTGTAGTTGAATCTGAATACAAGGATGCTGATCTAATTTACTCTAGAAAATAATTTATTTTCAATTTGATGTGGAATGCGATTTGACAAGAATATAATAAAGATGTAAAGAGATCTAATTGAGAAACTAAAGACGAAAGATAAGAAGGTAACATTTAATCAATGTATGTAGATGGACCCTGAGCCCGCCTCGGTGCAAGCTGGCCCCCCGGCCACGCATCGGTCGGCGGATTCGATCAGCAACGGTGGCTCGGCATCGATCTACAGTTGCTTCCCGGGCCGAAGCATCCTCCATTGCATCATACAACTGCAGAAAGTAACCACTCCTAACGAAAGGGTCTCGAACTTTTGAGAGTAGAGAAGAAAAACTGCCCTAAAATTATATGGACTTTAAATGCTAATGCGCCCAGCAGCTTCGTATTGATGATATAAGTTGAGAATGTGTTAATAAAGATCTCGAGAAGATAATAAGATGATAAGGAAGAGGTCACAAAATTTCGAGAAGAAATGAAAAGGAAACGAACAGCATTAGTGATTTTGCATGAAAAAATGCTGCGTTTTCAATTGATTGGCATAAACCAAACTGGAAAGTGAGATGGATTTGTTAACATCAGTGCAGCTGCCATCACAAGTAAATCAATATTTTTCTTCAGTTTGAACATGTATAAAAAGTGTAAGCATCAAACGGTTCAAACAATATTTTCGTCATTTATAGAAAAAAATCGAATTGTAATATAATTTGATAGGATTATGAACCATCTCTTGTATCCGTTGAAAGTTAAAACTTTGTGTGTGCGGTTATTTTTCCATTCATCTGTATGTATGTACATGTATTTCTGTGCTTCAAACGATCGAAAGCGATAAGATTTCAAAGCTTTCGATATTCACCTCTTTCGCTTGCCAGGATAACGCAGACCCTGGATGTTGAGGCGAAAATGAGTTCTGTGCCGACGAGGATAATCGTACATGGAAATCAAAATGATGCAGCCCTATTAATCGATCGGCGACTTATCTAATAATGCGCTCCTCTCTCTCCTATCTCTCCTCTCTCTCTCTCTCTCTCTCTCTCTCCTCTTTCTCTCCTCTCTCCTCTCTCTGTCCTGTCTCTCTCTCTCTCTCCCTCTGATGTGAACAAATATTAATCATCTGAGAAGATTTTGGAACAAACCACTGCTGGAACATGCATGGTACGGGAAAATTTTTCTTTGGAGAACATTTTAATATAAAAGAGAATTGTTCAATCAAATATACAAAGCCTTCGCGTGTATTATTCGTTAACTCTTCGTTCACTATTCACGTGCTATGGCAAACAGAACCGCTAGAGCATTTGAAGTCACAGTAATGCTTTCTACTTAATGTAATCGAATTTTTATAAGATTGCAAGCAATGTTTTAATTATTTGCGAGGTTTTAATATACCTAGTATGGTCACATTATTTAATGAAATAATACGTTATTGTTATTAAATAGGCAAAAAGACGCGAATTCAAGTGTGGGTTTTTTCTCCATTAAGACAAGACTACCGCATAACTGAGAGAATGTCTCTGCTGAATTCTCCCTTCGCTGCCGCCCTCGTGCTCTCCTTGCTGGTCGCGATTGCTGCAAATGTACTGACAGTTTATTTTTTGGCATTTCAGTTTTCGCCATTTCTCTCTTCTTCATCTTATAATTGTCTGCTTTATTACGCCCAACCGAACACATGTAGACTCATCGAGTTAAATGCCAATCAAGTTGAATATATAAATTTTAAAAAAATGAAAAAAGTTAAATTACTAAGGAAAACAAGGAGATCGCTGCTGCCGAGTCGACTCGTCTCGCGGTTGCTGAAGAAGCGCCGCGACTCGAGCGGTCGCGCCGCTTCGGTGGCGTCTGGTATGAACGCGGACTCTTCCGCGCTCGAACCGGCAAGCACCACGCGAGCGAACAGCCCGAGGACGACATTTCCTCGCTTACTTTGTAATTCATGCTTCCCCATCAGCAAATAGGTCAAAACAAGCCTGTCTTGCATTTGGAAACAATGGAAATTTCCGTCATATCGATTTGTTAATGATAAAATTTACAAAACAAAACTGCTGATGCCATCTCTTTGTTCATGCGGATCAAGCGTCAAAGGGAATCAACAAAGCAATTGTGACATACTGCAAAAAGAAACATTTAATGACTAAAATTGAAATCACTCATTTCTTCCCCAAGCTTCTGTTTGGCCAAAAATTAAAATGACTCTTTGCTTCCCCAAGCTTCTGCAAGGTAGTTTCCGGAGAGTTTCGTCTTTCGTTATTACTAATAAATGAAACATTGTTCTCTTCTTTCGACCCTCCCCTTCCTCTTTTATGCTCGGCCATCTCTCTAACAATAAGCTCGTGCCTCTTGCATGAGCTGGCATTGGGAAGAGTGATTAGAAAAATAATTAGAAGTGGGGCAAAGTCCTTCACACACGAAAAGTATTTTCTTCTTCTTTTTTTTATCGGAACTCATCAGTAGACTTGTCAAACTGAAGAGAAGTACCACATAAAGAAGACGATGAAGTCAGTAGTGACAACTGCATCATCATTTATCATTTCTCACCAATGGGGCAAGTTCGGCTCCCGGCACCTGAATATCAGGCGCGCTACACATACTACACACAACCGATTGTAAAGGAGAACCGACAACTATTGACCAAGATTGAGGGGGTCAAGTTCCTGCCCCTTCCACTGTGGGCACTTAAATATACATACATTACATAGAATGTAAAAAAAAATAACAAGAACATTTAAAAGTTTTAAATGGCTAAAACGTACAGCGAATGCTTGAATTAAGGCTTAGGCAACTCGGCAACTTAACAATCACAAAAATGATATGAATTCGATGTTGATAATGTCTAGGCTTCAGATTCTTGCGCGAGCACACAGTGCTGATTTTGGTATTAGTTGATTATCCTTATATTCAATGCGTATTATTTAAAGAAGTAGAATGATGCTGGACGAAGATCCAAAGCACGCAACCCTCTATGAAAGTGAGTCATCAGCTTGTGCGGGGGAGTTTTGGAAATAGATGGAAGTATCTCGTAAAAGATGGGGAGAGTCTCTCAAATCTTATTATGATGTGGCGAGCTTTCGAATCCCCTCCGGGCACATCTTATAGATTAGCCAGCCGCCGTCTGTTGACGCGTCTTCAACGGGCATCTGCAAGTATTTTTTTCATTTCATTAAATTCGCGGGCTTTTTTCGAGCCCTGAAGCTCGAATATAATATAGGGACTTTGTAAATGATGATTTGCCAGAAATGGGCGTTAAAGAAATGACCGTCTTGTAGAACTTGATGGCCGTGGAGTTGTCGCGGTGCACTCGCCACTCCATTTGCGGAGAGCCGACATGCTCGGCGTACTGCAACCAGCCAAGAGAATACACACGACCATTCCCGGGGAGCACATTTCACACCCGGCTAATTTTATAATAAGCAAGGTATTTTAATTTATATTTCTTCATAATATGCTTATTTTTATGTGTCATTTGAGAAAATGAAACCTGTGCAATCGCGCGCCAGAGCATCTTGCCGTAGCCGCCGCCGCGGTACTCTTGGAGAACGAAGAGATCTTCCATCTTTACGTACTGGGAGAAGAAGCTTTTTTCATTATATCTTTATGATTTTATTTCATTTAGTCTTTAAACGGTTTTGTTAATATTGAAATAATTCACTGACATCGCCGACCCATGTCGAGTAGGCGAAGCTGAAGATGACCATGCCGATGGCGGTGCCCTTTAAATTAGTTGCATATATGCAAGGATTGTTTATATATAAATGACAATTCGAGGGAAATTCAAATGAACTTTTCCTGGCCAACCTTGAGCTCGAGGAGGAAGGCGCCGACGATGCCACGCTCCATGGCACGTCGTAGCAGCTTCGGCGTCGTGTGCAGATCATCCGGGCATTCGTGGTATTCGGCCAGGTCCTGTAATTAGCAGTCTGAACTAAACATATATATCTTTTGGAATGAATGAACCTGAAGGAGTTTGAAGAGCACATCAATGTCGTCGACAGTCGCTTGCCTGACAGTTGCCATTGTGAAATGTTCAATGGTGATTGGGATAGTTCTGAAAGTCATTTGGTGGTTTTTCATCCTTATGATGGTAAGATGGAAAATGTCATCTGCGCCACGGAATAGAATACGCGGGTGTGTGGATACAAGGTTTGGCTACAGGAGAAGGGTGAAGAGTGGACGCTTTAAAAGTTTGAAATGCAATCTACTTATAAAGCTGGCCTGTCTCGACTCCGCCCCTTTGCTCCCGAGCACGTGCTCAGTGGGTATCAAAGACGGAATGGATGTCAAGAAAGGAAGTAACCTTTCTCGCTCTTGCTCTCTTCTCTCTCTCTCTCCACTTCAATATCTTTACCCCCTCTCCCTCTTCTCTCATATATCTTTTTCCTCGCTAAAATCTTTGAAGAATTAGAGAAGACGGGACAAGGTAAAAGTCCCGAGCAAACGTACGTAAAGAGGAAGCATTACGGAGCGAGAAGATGATACAGTATAAAATATTTTAAAAGGAACGAACGCAATCGTTATCGTTGATAATAAGGCAAAAGTGAGAAAAGTACAAGACAATTAAATCGTTTGTTCAAACTCAAAAGCGACTAACAAAAAGAGAATCCGTTTTGGCAATGGAAAATGCCAGAACGAATTGTTGCAACGAAAAAGACGTTCGCACGGGGCTTTGTCTTCCCTCATTCTTTCATCATCACTCGGACAGTAAATAGTAAACGACGACATTGGTGTGAGTAAAAGAGAGTGAGAGAGGTTCAGGTTAATCGGGCTCCCATAATGCAGGAAGCCAGCCATGTACTGATTGTGAGAGGCGTTGACAGAAGTATACATAACATGGGTTGTCGGGAAGATTAAATGTTTTCAATTAAGAGAATTCTAAGTCATGGAACGGAAGCGTCAAACATTTCTACCAGCTTGAAGTGGATTTTCCTTATCAGGAGCTCTCCGAAATGGTTTAGATACAATTTGGCCAACTCTGCTTTCTGTCTTCTCTTTCAAGGTGAAATTTAGTTAAAATTAGACGAGCCACAATCATGAAATACATACTGAATTGGCCTTGAAAAGACGTCTTTTAAAGAGGTTTCGTGGGCAAAGTTCCCTTTGCATCTGCTCGCTATATAACTCTCTATCTCTCTCTCTCTCTCTCTCTCTCTCTCTCTCTCTCTCTGTCTCTCTCTCCCTTTCGCTGAACTTTTTTCTTCCTTCTCCCTTGTGCTCTCTCTGCTTTCTCTATCTTTTTCGCTCGTGCTTCACTCTTTCGGGCTCATAATACTTGTTTGATATCTATTTTTGCTATCCCGCTGCCTTCATTATCTATACTTTCTTATTTTCTTTATTCTTTTCTCTATCATTCTCTCTCTGCACCATCCTAGCGCTCTCCTTGCTTTCCATCTCATCCACTCGCTCATTCTCTACCTTATCAGTCACGCACAGGGATTCCCGTGTACAGGGTAGCCCCAAATTTCTTGCTAGAGCGGAAGAGATAGAGAGAGAGAGATTGAGAGAGGGAGTGAGAGATGAAGAGAAAATGAGAGAGGGCAAGAGAGACGGATAGGGAGGGAAAGCTAGAGCGTAAATCGACATAACTAGTTTTGCAGAGACTGAAAGAGGGTGAGACAGAACGAGAAGGGGAGAAAAAGGAGATGGTGAGAGAGTGAAGGGAAGAAAGAAAGACAATTGTTTTGTACATGATTCTTCCTCTCACCGGCCGCACAATCTCACTTCTCCCTCTCTCTCCATTGACCATCTTTCTTCGCTAAACTCATTTATGAAGAGCGCCACAATCATTGAAGGAGTCCATTATGAAGAAGGGAGCAAATGACGAGGAGATAAGCAGGAGAGACTAGCAGAGACTCTTAAAGGCTCCCAAAGACCTAAGATAATGACGAAAGAACATGTGACCTGAGCAGAGAGAGGCCAGCAACAATTGGGATCTACTTACCCCTGACTTCTGGTCCTCTCATGGACAAATATTTTTGTTGACGAAAAACGCGGACAATTTTGCAAGACGTGGGCACTAGCAGAAAACAAGGGTTTACGGCCGTAAAATTTTTTAAAGCATGCATGTGGTTGGACGCTGAGAAAACATGTATACATATATATATATATATATATATATATATATATATATATATATATATATATATATGTATGTCGTTTGCGCCTTTTAAGGAAATTCCCCTCCCCCCATTCTCGCAGAGGATGTGTGAACAGGAGTAAAGACAAGTATAAAAGAAGCTGATCAATTGAATTGGTGCTCTTTCCTATATAGACAGTTTAAGATTTACAAGATTTCTAGTGAGATTTATGACGCGACATGAGAAAAAAGATAACTTGGCGGACAATATTTCCTACTAAAAAAGAAAGCTGCAAAGGCGCAGCAAGGAAATGATACATACATATGTCATTCTCTTTGGGTTGAGGCCAGCAGATATTACACTGGCAATCATCCCATCGGTTCAAGGATTCCTGCAAATAAATGTTTTCCCTTCGTATTAAAAGTATAATTTCCTTTCGAAATTAGAACTTAATATGAAAATTTTTATAGCGAGAGTGCATCACCAAATGGAAACTTCAGTCTTATACATCGCAGTCTTGAATGTCTCGCGATGATAACCATAATGAGGAACGAATGGAATCACACATTTCGATTTCTTTCGTATCGTGGCATTGCCGAAAAACGCATAAACTAAAAAAAAACTAATTAGAGCAGTGAGAACCGTGGGAGTAGAGTATTGAATAGCCGGAAAGTGAAGATTGTTAAATTGCCCGACCACAAAGCGACCGATGCGGAATGCCGGCTTGCACAAGAAACACCTGAGAGTGTGAGAATAACAACGAATCAAAAAATCGAAAACAAATTTTTTACGAAATATACATATTTATCAAAATGCAGGCCTATCTAGTCTTGTAAAACCTCCTGTTGATAGCATTTACTCTATATCTACATACATATATCATAAATTATAGTTATTTTTATTACATGTATGTACATACCAATGCGAAATTCCGGCTTATATACATATGTACATATATTCTATATTTATATATTCTTCAAGTTTTAATATAAAATTTTGCTCTCAGAAACTTGCAAAAAAAATTGAAAAAAAAAACATTTAGTTTGCAGCTGTAATCGTTCCCACGTAGCCGCTACGCAGAAAAAGTAGAAGAAGAAAATTGTCAGCGTGTTGTTACTCTTGGAATCGGAAGATCACGGTAAGGCGAAAAAGTGCATGATAGTGCTCCTACATCGCACACAACTCCACACTACTCCTCCACACGTCTCGAAGCTCAAAAAAATTGTTCTGAGGTGTGCGGGAACTGTTCCGGACTTTTTATATCCTATAACATGTATCCTCGATGCTTTATTTGACCGCTCCGGGATGGATATTAGTCCAGGTTTGCTCAAATGAAAAAAATCCAAGGAAATGGCGAGAAATAGTGTAAAAGTTGGAGGCACAGACAAACCAACTCATCCATGTATTTGGTTTGTCTAGCTTCTCTCATTCCGCGGATTACTTCTCTCTCGCCTTAAAAGCAATCTCTGGGAAATAACGCTCAGCGTACCCACCGAACCCATGTCTCGTTAAGTTCCGGGGAATTTTTTCTAGGCATTGTCGCGGAGGAGCGGTTAGCATGCGGGAGAATTGGGACTTGGGTTTATAGTTTATCTTATCCTAATATAAGGCATACATTTACAATACACATAAATATGGAAAGGGGAAGGACAGGGCCGAGGCAGCCGCCATGGTCGGCCAAGCCAACACTGAACGTCTTGCTGGCGGTGGCGGCACCGCCCCGAGGGGGCGGGTCCGCCCACGCCAGCCGGTTTGATGTTCTTCTCTATCCCCGGCCGTGACATCCCCCCTTTTACACATGAGCGGTCCCTCGCTCTTGATAAACAAATAAAGACAAAACCTTTTGTTAGTTGTACTGAGCACATAGATAAATGAAAAAAACAAAACAAAGAAAATATATGTTCATTTACATGGAACAATAATTATACGAAAAATAGAGAAAAAAATCATCTTGTCTGTGGATATCTATCGGTTGTTCTTATTACCAATTTTTTTTTATGGCTAGGTGACGTGGTGACGGAGAAGCAGATAGAAAGTAGAACGAGAACTATTGTGCAATATGTGCATAGTGCACATTGAAAATGAAGGTTTAAAATATATTTAGCTAAAGAGTTAGATTGTTAGAAACTTTTCATTTTATAGTTGTTATGGGGCTTTATAGAGAGAAAAGTGCATATACTACATACATCGTACATTTTATAATATATTCTACAAACATACATTTAATAATAATAAAAGTCGGAGTCTCTCTTCTTCTTCACTTCGCGATTCGATGTTGCTGATTGTGAGTAGCGCGGCGTCTCTCTGCTCGCTCGCGCTCTGCGTTATCGTCTTCCTAGTCGTCTGTCGTTGTCGTACGGCCGGTGATGGCGACTGGTTTCCGGCCGATGGTGGGCGCGGTCACTTCGCTTCTTCCAGCATTGATGACGCAAAATGGCTGGTATGACCTCGTTTCCGAATTGGACATCTCGAGGGCTGCAACGATGGCGGCGGTTGTAATAGTCAGCCAGTACAGTGGACGTCGTCGATCTTCTGCTTCACTGTTGCTGTGTCTTTATCTCGTCGAATGCAGCTTATTGTTCGCCGTCCCATTTGAAGGGAACGTTCCAGTCTGTCGCAGATTCAATCCAGCCTTCCTGTTGAACAATTTCTTGACGCAAGATAGATTTGCGGCAGTGTGTCTGATGGAGATCGTGACTGAGAGTGCATTCACACATTTGACTTGTAGGAAATGAAAACAGTTTCTTCTGCAGATGGGACAGATCGTCTGGTGTTTCTTTGGTAGTGAGTACGGCTTGACGGTGGAGGAGATAGGTGCAGTGATCTCCTATGATTCAGTAGATTCACGTCTTCAGTGCCTTCAGCGACAGGTGTTCGACGAGGTTTATCTGCAGCTTCGGCGGCGCAGGTCTTGTTGGATTCTTGACGTGACGAAAGTCTTCTTTTATGTGATCGTCTGTCGTTGCTTTAGTTAGCGGACATGTCACATCAGGCTCGGAGTTGTCGTTGCTGTGGTCTTCGTTGCTGACGATCGTGTCTCTTGAGCCTATTCTTGAGGCGGATAAATAGTAGGTCTTTGATGGCCACTTGCGAAGCATGAGCGTTTGTAGGACGCTATTTGTGAGTGAACGCTGTGAGAGCGTTACTCCCCGGAGCACATGGTTATCTATGGGGATGGGGTCTCCTATCGAGTATACATACCTATATGAAAGAAATGATGACGCTATATAATTATGTCAGTCTAAGACAATTGTATCTACCGAGAACAATGTATCAGGAGCAGCTCACAAGTCTATGTGTACAAATATGTATGTATGAATTAGCTAAAGAGTTAGATTTGTTAGATGTCACGCCAAATAAGCGGCAAATTTATCTTTGGTTGCGAGGAACCGGTGCGCCACCCCCCAGATAGAAGGAATCGAAAAGTACTTTTGTAATCGCGGCATAGGAAGGCGCGCACGGGCAACCGAAGTAAGGGGGAAAATAAGAATGAATAAGAAGGGGGCAGCGATCACTAGGATCGGCATGCTCAGCGAGCTCGCATAAGGCTAACCTCTCCACCTAATCTAGAGCGACGCGAGGCGTAATGTAAAGCAAAAAATAATTCCCCGGCCGGAATTTTTTCTCTAGTTATACTCTGTTTGCCAAAGCGAAGGCTGGAGAGGCTAGGACGCCGCATATATAATAGATAAGAGTTCCTCGCTTAGGCTCAGCACGCATTAGTTATCACTCTCTCCTCGGATTCTCTGTGCTAATAGTTTATCTGCCAATTATTCTTGAATAGGATGAAATCGTAACATATACGTATAGAAGATTATATGCCCTCCCAAATACAATCTACCCACCGTCCCCCCTCCCCAACCACTCCCTCCGGGGCAGCCAGCCGCCGCCAACACTCCCGGAGCACACAGGATTTCCAATCCCAAACAATCTACTCTTTATCATTATAATCTTTCCTCCTCATTTTAGTATATTATTGCTACTCCTATAGCTTTGAAATTAGCCAAATTTTATAATTCTATTCCCAGAGACATGGTTTTCTTTTATTCCTTAATATTCATATGGACATACATATCTAGGCCGGCTCGCATAGTTTCATTACAACCTCGATAGTAGCTCCTCGTCATACTCTCTCTCTCCTCTTTCTCTCACTTGCAATAGCCTGAACAGCGGTGCCGTCGCTTTGTTTAAAAACTTGATAGTGCGCCCTCAGTGTTCCCCTTTCTGTGATGATAGACAACGATAGCGCAGCCGCTTACCGAACGAGTTCCGCTGCCAGCGCGCAAAAGGGCATGGCCCGGATCACTCACTCTCTCATCTCTCCCTCTAAGCATACGTTGCACACGGCGCGAATGGATAGCCGGTTTTCAAGGGAGAAAGAATATCAGGCGTGAACGCGAACGCACTGAAGAAAAAAGAGAAGTGAAAGTGAAAGCGCTGCGGAAAGAAAGCGCGAAATAGAGAGGAATGTACTTCCAGTGACAGACTGATAGATAGAGAGATAGATAGATAGATGATCACACTAGTATTCATACATACATATTTGTACACATAGACTTGTGAGCTGCTCCTGATACATTGTTCTCGGTAGATACAATTGTCTTAGACTGACATAATTATATAGCGTCATCATTTCTTTCATATAGGTATGTATACTCGATAGGAGACCCCATCCCCATAGATAACCATGTGCTCCGGGGAGTAACGCTCTCACAGCGTTCACTCACAAATAGCGTCCTACAAACGCTCATGCTTCGCAAGTGGCCATCAAAGACCTACTATTTATCCGCCTCAAGAATAGGCTCAAGAGACACGATCGTCAGCAACGAAGACCACAGCAACGACAACTCCGAGCCTGATGTGACATGTCCGCTAACTAAAGCAACGACAGACGATCACATAAAAGAAGACTTTCGTCACGTCAAGAATCCAACAAGACCTGCGCCGCCGAAGCTGCAGATAAACCTCGTCGAACACCTGTCGCAGAAGGCACTGAAGACGTGAATCTACTAAATCATAGGAGATCACTGCACCTATCTCCTCCACCGTCAAGCCGTACTCACTACCAAAGAAACACCAGACGATCTGTCCCATCTGCAGAAGAAACTGTTTTCATTTCCTACAAGTCAAATGTGTGAATGCACTCTCAGTCACGATCTCCATCAGACACACTGCCGCAAATCTATCTTGCGTCAAGAAATTGTTCAACAGGAAGGCTGGATTGAATCTGCGACAGACTGGAACGTTCCCTTCAAATGGGACGGCGAACAATAAGCTGCATTCGACGAGATAAAGACACAGCAACAGTGAAGCAGAAGATCGACGACGTCCACTGTACTGGCTGACTATTACAACCGCCGCCATCGTTGCAGCCCTCGAGATGTCCAATTCGGAAACGAGGTCATACCAGCCATTTTGCGTCATCAATGCTGGAAGAAGCGAAGTGACCGCGCCCACCATCGGCCGGAAACCAGTCGCCATCACCGGCCGTACGACAACGACAGACGACTAGGAAGACGATAACGCAGAGCGCGAGCGAGCAGAGAGACGCCGCGCTACTCACAATCAGCAACATCGAATCGCGAAGTGAAGAAGAAGAGAGACTCCGACTTTTATTATTATTAAATGTATGTTTGTAGAATATATTTTAAAATGTACGATGTATGTAGTATATGCACTTTTCTCTCTATAAAGCCCCATAACAACTATAAAATGAAAAGTTTCTAACAATCTAACTCTTTAGCTAAATATATTTTAAACCTTCATTTTCAATGTGCACTATGCACATATTGCACAATAGTTCTCGTTCTACTTTCTATCTGCTTCTCCGTCACCACGTCACCTAGCCATAAAAAAAATTGGTAATAAGAACAACCGATAGATATCCACAGACAAGATGATTTTTTTTCTCTATTTTTCGTATAATTATTGTTCCATGTAAATGAACATATATTTTCTTTGTTTTGTTTTTTTCATTTATCTATGTGCTCAGTACAACTAACAAAAGGTTTTGTCTTTATTTGTTTATCAAGAGCGAGGGACCGCTCATGTGTAAAAGGGGGGATGTCACGGCCGGGGATAGAGAAGAACATCAAACCGGCTGGCGTGGGCGGACCCGCCCCCTCGGGGCGGTGCCGCCACCGCCAGCAAGACGTTCAGTGTTGGCTTGGCCGACCATGGCGGCTGCCTCGGCCCTGTCCTTCCCCTTTCCATATTTAGGTGTATTGTAAATGTATGCCTTATATTAGGATAAGATAAACTATAAACCCAAGTCCCAATTCTCCCGCATGCTAACCGCTCCTCCGCGACAGCATCCTTCTTTCTTACTTGTTTTCATACTTTATTTCTTACTTACTTTCTTTCTAACATTCTTACTTCCTTTCTTACTTTCTACTTACATACTTACTTACTTTCTTTCATACCTTCTTACTAACTTCCTTTCTTTTTTCTTTCTTACTTTCTTACCTAGTTTCTTACTGACGTAGCGTAGAGCGCGAAGCAGACGCGGCGCGGGAGTAGCGAAGTAGATTCATTATAAAAGGCAGTATAAATTAATAGGTAGAAAAGAAATAAATGATTGTCTTTGAAAGAGTAGCAACGAACATGTCGCAGTAACAATATCGACTGTCGCAATGGCAGCAAGAAAGACTGAAAAGATGCGCACGGCCGGCGGAGTTCGTAGCACGAGCAGAGGATGGCCGATGGACAGACGGAGCAGTGCAGCAGCGAGAGCAGAGGATGGCCGATGGACAGACGGAGCAGTGCAGCAGCGAGAGCAGAGGATGGCCGATGGACAGACGGAGCAGTGCAGCAGCGAGAGCCTCAGGGGCGTAGATTAAGAAACTGCTAATACTAAAATGATACAATTAACTAATACACAATTATTGCAAGTGTCGTCTCAGTTCACACTTCAATTTTAGTAAGAAAATAAATTGACCGAGGTAAGAAATATACAACATAAAAGCATGGGAAGCTGAGGCCACAAAAATGAGCAACGAACGCATGAAACAACAGGCATAATTGAAGTTTTCACCTGGCATTTACTTGCCGCGCTCCCAATCTCGTGTCACGGCCAGAGTCGTCATTGCAGCCCCTCGAAGAGAGCTTGAGAATTCATTCATTTATGGCCGTTGGGAATGTGTGGCAGCATGGACATTTGAAATGAGCGAGCAACGACAAAGCGAACCGAAAAGTCTCGCTCACCTTCGGAAGATTGGGATATCTTGGAAGAGCCTACGGTAACTTCTGCTACATGAGGCCTTATGTCTTTCGTGGCTGCAAAATGTCCTAATATCCTTTTCTTGAAACTAAACGGGAGTTCCGCGAACGCTGTGTCTCTAATCACGATTGACTAAAAAATATAAATTGGCCACATTGTCAGCTTTTACTGGCGAATTAGCATTTAAGTTGTTCATTAGTGTGACGAATGATAAGAAGAATTCGTTTTATTTTCTAAATAAGTTTTTTTCCCATTTAAAAAGATATTTTCCTGGCGCTTTTATAATTTTTTTTGTATGAACTATGTACATGTTTAGCATATCGAGAATGAGCTATTTTCCGGCGAGTGCAGAATAATCGATGGTGTTGTCATTTTATTTGTCCATGAACTAATATGCTCTCGCGTACGTGAAAACTATAGTATAATGGCGTGTCGTGAGCCGTGTACATCATACATATATGGAGAATCATTGACAGTGACTCTCTTATTACATATCTAATATTAACAAATGAATTATGAACTATGTATACAACTGTGTGCAAGTGCAACAAAGAAGAAGAGAATTCTTGCGAGGTGGCAGAAACGTGGCCTCGGCCGTGAAGATGCCAGCTCCCCTCTGGCTCAGCCTTCTCCACTACTTTCTTTGTTCCTCTGCCATCCTCCTCGACCTTCTTCTGCTGGCTGCCATTTCGCTGAGAACGCCGTCTGCCGCTCGCACCTTTTCTGTGATTCTCGTCGCTATTGCCATCGTCGAAATCGGCACCGCCATCTGCTCTCTGCTTCTTTTTCAGAGGCACGAGTATCTCATTCTCCTTTTCACTCCTTTCTCTCTCTTTCTTTCTCTCACTCTCTCTCTCTCTCTCGCATGAACAAGTTCCATCTTCTAAATGCCTATTGCTCTCAACTTGAGGGTGATTCCCTGCGGCAGCTCGTTTCTGCTGCTCTCGTCTGGCCCGGCCGGTCTTCTGTTTAACCGCCGCGTCTGCCTCGCTCTCTATGCAGCGATGATCCATGGCCACGCCAACTTCATCTTCATGCTCGGCCTCGCCTTCGCTTTCAGATACTACATTCTCGTTCGTTCGACGCCATCACAGAGAATGGTACAGGCAACATTTTGTGCAAATAGAATCCGTTAGAAAAGTGAACTATTACATTAGTTGCGGCCCATCCGTAGTTCTCACTGCCCTGTTAAGGTGACGCTGATCGCCCTCTCGATTTGGCTGCCGACAGCGACGGTCTTTGCAAGACAAAATTCTTGTTCAGTATGAAAAAAAGGAATAATTGGATGTTTCCCCAATGGAAGATATCGACTTGTCATTGTCAGGCCATCTTCTTCGTTTCCGTTGACAAAAGTAACGAAGCTCATGCGGGGATGGTCAATCGCTTCCTTCTGAAATATCCCGACTATGACCTGACCAGTGGCCTACTCTACGGTAATCTACCATTTCACGATTTTTTTCCAGGAGAATCAAAATATCAGCTTATCAAAGCGAGCAAACACTTCATCTGTATGCAAGTATCTATTGATGCATATGTATACGCATATGTATGTATGTAACTTATTTCTTGAAATGGTATGTTTGTAGTATTTTTAAGTAACGTGTGGGGAGGTGAACTATTTGACGGAGTTTCTATACAGTAAGGAGGAAAATTCTTTCTTAAATGGGTTATGAAATAATTTTTTTAATAGTATTTTATTTAAAAAGAAACAACCGTAATCATCCATGGTAAATAGATTCTAAAAGAGTAAATACGGTATGTGTTTACATCCAAGTGAGTGTAACACAATTGGTGTCGCTTCAAGAGACACTTGTAAGCAAAAGATAAGATTCATTAGCTGTTTTATGTAAATCACGCTGAAGCTTTACTAGATGACGTTAGAGAAAGAAAGAAGAATTCTTATGGGTTCTCATTCTCTCATTCTCTCTTTTCTCTTTCTCTCCCACTTTCTCTCTTTCTCCCTTTTTCTCTTTCTCATTTCTCTCCCTCTTTCTCTGTTTCTCTCTTGCTCTCCTTCTCTCTTTCTATCTTGCTCTCTTTTTCTTTCCTCTCGTTCCCATCTCTCTCCCCCAGGTGTGCCCGACATCCGTCCCTTCGGTGTCCTCCTGGCTGTCCTCTGGGTGTGTCTGCCTGCCCTTCCCGTCTACTGCCTCGTCGTCTTTGTCTCCTTCCGCTTCCGTGCCTTCGTCGCAAAGAACTCGCTTCGCAGACAACATCAGCAGATATTCACGGTGAGCATTGGATTCTTGGTGAAGATATGCAAATAGCTCCTTCCTTTCTGCTAGGTCCTTCTCATCCAAGCGTGCATTCCGTGCCTCTTCACCCTTTCCATTACTTCGTATATCATTGGACAGCTCGACATAATTCACTCGCCAGTCATCGAATACTTCACGCATATGGTACTTTCTTAATACGCAAAACAACACTTACATGAGGTAAACACGCGTGTCGGAAAGTGCATATAATTTAGCATAATAGAAGATTAATAGTTATGAGGAGGGAGAAGAAATTACAGTGGGAGAATTACAAGCTTTTGCTGTGAATGCCTTGGAATGAAAAATGAATATGATCAGGCGAAAGAGCGAGATGAAAGACCGCGAATACGAGAACGACGATCATTTAAATGTTAATTATGATGACGAGCTGAAGTAAAATCGAAGTGAAGGTCGATGAAAGACTGATACTGATGAATAACATAAAAAAATTGGGCGTAAATAGATCGTATGAGAGAGAAGAGACAAAAAGCGTCTTTCTAAATCACATGCTCTTTTGTCAGGTAAAAAGACGTGAATTCAAAAGTGGGTTTTTGGCTCCTTTAAGGATTCCTCTACATTTCATACATCAATGTGCACCTTTTTCTGTTCAATTTTTCCATACTTTACATATTGCATTTACCAGTTTGGTCAGCCGAATATTTTCAAAACATTTTGCAAAGTGGAAAAAGTAATAATGCATTCGATTTGAGTCTGGCGACTTCTGCCTAATGCTCAGTCCTATCGCGGTACTCACATTCACCAAGCCGTATAAAAGGTATTCATTTGCTTTCGCCGAAATATTTGCAAGTGCAATAATAATCTTGACTATTTTACAGCATCATTAAATGTTTTCATGATATTGCACATGAATCATACCTATAAAAGTCTCTGTCCACACCGAATCATAAGTGGAATCAAGCATTACTTTAGTAATGTAATGCCGTAGAGTGTCGATTGGTCACTTTGAATTACAGCAAGATTTTCTCCTTTTCATGTTCGTTGCGGACGTCTTGCGGCTTCTCGTACGAGGGAAGCGACCGCCGCCGACCTCGGTGCCGAACAACTTCTCATCCTCACTCCACAATCCACAACACCCTCATCCGACTATCTTTCAGCATCGGCAAGCAAATCTTACAAATATCAATGACGGCGAAATAAAATGTAAACAAATCCATTTGTTTAAAAAAATTATTTTTTAATGTTTCACTTTTTAAACTTCTCTCAATTTCAGCTCAACCGCGTCGTGGGCCGTATGAAGTTGACGATAAAAAAAATGCTATATGGAGGAAGTTGACGATGGGATAAGCTCGATATGTCACCTGGAAATTATTGATTCAATCATAACTTAAATAAAATGGGTGTGCATTTAAATAAAGTGAGATTTATGTCTTATAAACAAACTACTAAAGCAGTAATACTTTTGAATTGTGAATGCAACGTTGTCTGTCCTATCAAAGAAGAACTGTTTCTTGCCTTGACTCTTCCCCGAATCTCATGTCATAACTCTTTCGCTATATTTATGTATGCCTACTTGAATAGATGAAGTACATATGTCTCTCTGCAGGAACAGCCGATCTCATTTCCTCAAAAAAATAAGATTTAAAATCAATAATCTCTTTAAAATCGAGAAACAATCGTTGTCGCGATTTCATTAGTTGGTAGGCAATTGAATTCATATGAACCTTGTCCTGCAAATTAAATTCTAGTGTCTAATATCGTCGGTTGAAATAGGCACTGCAACACGTGCAAAGCATAAGGAATAGAAAGTTTCTCTATTGTCGCTTTGCTCTCTCACTCTTTACTTTCTCTCGTCGCTCAAGGGGGGAGAAGTGAGATGACATCGTGGCATTGCCATCACTCGTAATTCTCTTTCGCTCCCTTGATGCAATCTTGCATGGTCTTGGATTTAGGATTCCTAAAAGTCTACGTGCCAAACCTTGTACCATTCAAATCGCTGTTTCTTGATCCAGTTGACGGTGTCCGAATAGCGCTATTCGGAGATCTGTGCAGATATCCAGAACTTTCTGTTTTCTCTGTCCCTCTCTCTCACTCTCGCTCTCTCCCACACTCTATTTCTTGCGTCCTCTCTCTCTTTTTCATTCTCATTCCCAATCCCCCCCTGATCGCTAGGTAAGATGTACATATAAGATTCCAACTTAGGTTGTTTAATGTCTGCCTTCGCCCTCTACTCTCCATCTCTATACTCTCTTCTAGTTAGTCCTTCTCCATATAGCCCCTGCTCTATTCCTTTTTGTTCCAGACCCAAAGTCCCTAACACATTCACTGTATCCTTCTCGTTATGGCACCTAATTCTAACAGGCTCGCTGAAAACAAACAAGATAGCGTTGAGGAGAGAGAGAAATAGAGAGAAAGAGAAAGAGAGAGAGAGAACGAGAGAACGAGAGAGGGAGAGAGAGAACGAGAGAGTAAGACATTCCACTTATTCTGGTTACTTCTTCACCTATGGCATCCGAGCCTTTGTAATTCTGACAGTGATCACTACTTACAATCTATGGTTAATATTTTTATAGACATAATGGAGGTTCGTGTCTTGAAGGATCGTCTCCATTATGCCTCATCAGTCGTAAGGCAGTTGAATCGGCACAAGCGGCTCATGTCATGTTTGCACAGTCGGTTCGAACCTTATACTTTGCAATTACTGCCTATCTCTTACGGTTATTATAATCTGAAACCCCAAATATACCGTATTCACACAGATTCATCATACTTCTTCTTATTCTTACGTTGTCATTTTGCTTGATGTCGTTATTGAAAGCGAACACTGAAAGTGCATCCGTGGAGCCCGCCGAGACTTCTAACAACAAAGTAACCAGTTTGAGCATAACTAGTTTTTTTTGTGTGAATACATACATAGATAGGGAAGGAAACTGTTTTCTGAAGTAGCATGCCTTCATTGCCTGGAATAGTGAAAGCAAAGTATGTTTTCTTTCTTTCCATTCTCAGAATGCCCCCTTACTATACCTCGATGACTCCTCGCTCGTCGAGGGTGTCCGTCTGCCGTTCCGCGGCGGCCGGATGGACTTTGACTTTGTCCGCCTGCCGCGACCCTTCCGCGCGGGCTGCGCCGCCCACGCGCTCGTCGCCGTCGTCTCTAAGGCCAATAGCTTTGTGGTACAGCTTCAGTTACATATATTACCTAAACACTGTATTTTCTCCATTAGTACCGCTCCCTCTATTAGAACTCCCCTCTAATAGCACCCCCTTGAAAACGCCATTGGAAATAGTATCAATCCTTCTAATAGAACTCCCCCTCCCCTCTCCTCCAATAGTGCCTCCCCAAGGGTATTGCAAAATTATACCCTGGGGTAATAATAGAGAAAATACGGTAAGTGGATTAACATAGTCAAAGGCACATGTACATACATACATATACTAAATTTCGAAAACAATATTTTTTAATCGATTGAAATCATCTATCGTTTTATTTTATTTTTCTCTCTTCTCCTTCTACAGTTGCGCGCAGCTATCCGCACGACGTGGGCTTCACCTCTCGAGTCCGAGGCTGTTAAGGTTTGGGTTTTTCTTTTCAATTTCGTTAGAACCACACTTTCTGAATAACATGAAGAGAATCACGTAAGAAGCGCCGGTGAATCAGCTGGTTAAGTTATTGCCTTAAAGGAGAGCTAATTGTAAGGCGAATAAATAGTGTCTTGTTTTTTTCGCCTAATTAGGTCAGGTTGAGCTAGAAACATCGATTGCAAGTGTCCTGAATTCACAAAAATCCCTCTGCCCCGAGGAAATTAACAATATTCTCTACTTTGAATTCGGCAATATTTTATTTTCCGCAATTTTCAAAAAAAAATTTGGCAGAGCAACACCGTTGTTTAACACATACAGTACCGCTCAACAACCAGGGGTGCAGGAACATTCGGAACTTTCGGAAAGTTCCAAAATGTCCCATCAAATTTGTGCGTTTCTCGATAAACGCACATCGATTTGATTTGCATATTTGGATTCAGACCCTCGGATTTCACCATAATTGAGCATTAAAATGTCAAGATATTTCATATTTGACAAAATGATGAAATCCGAGGGCCTGAATCCAAATATGCAAATCAAATCGACGTGCGGTTATCGAGAAACGCACAAATTTGATCGGACATTTTGGAACTTTCCGAAAGTTCCGAAAGTTCCTGCACCCCTGGTTGTTGAGCGGTACTGTATGTATGTAGGCTCAAGTGGCAGTTGTTCAAACCACAAGTTACTATGGAGAGAGGCGAAAGGCAGTAGCACCATTTATGTGGATTGCTTACACCGTACTTTTTAGATCGTTGTAGGAGTTTTTCCCTTATGATCTCCTTTAAAAAGATCAATTAATAACCTGTGTTATTAAATAAAAAGAGTAATTCTAGCGCGGCCACGCGGCTGTCTTCTTCGTGGTCGACAGCTGGGAAGCGAAGAAGGAGGCCCTGCTAGACGAGTCGTTCTCCTTTGGCGATTTGCTCATTATCAACGCATCCGATGTCTACGACAATCTCATTCATAAGGCATGTGAAAACCTATTTAAGGCATTTATCTAAACTTTATCGCCAAATAAATTTCAATAATATCCAATTTTTCCCGAGAAAATGTTTTCTACAAAGAGATGAAATGCCCTTAGACCATTGCCGCTCTTCACGCCGGGGCCTTACTCTGCACCTCCGAGATGATCATCAAAGTTGATGAGGTTCGCTGCTTTGCTTTACTACATTTTTCGTCAAAATATTTTTGAGGCTAAATTAATTTAAAAAAGACATAACATTGCCGCAGACGACGGTCGTGAATCTAGACCGATTGTTCGAAGGCGAGAAGACGTGGCTGCGGACGGACGAAGCCATCGCCTACGGAATCATCTACCACAATCCTCCGGTTGTTCGCGATTCAAGGAACATGCGGTAGTGCACTCGTTGTCTCTTACTTTGCTATCTATTATGTTCCTCGCCGATGCATTACAATGAGCACGCAATACAAACGCATCTCACAATCAGTGCGGACATCTCGGACCACTTTTATACCTTTTTTTAAATAAAAAAAAGCTAACGACTTTCCATCAATGCAAAATAACAATAACTTCATTTTCGTATAGATTAACTGAATATGTTACCATCTGAAAAGGATATCACTAAAGAGAAGACAATTCTTACAAAAAGGTTCGTCTCCTACGACGATTTCCAAGCGTCAACATTTCCTGCCTATGTCTTTGGCTTCTTCTACATCTTGACTACGAAGGCTGCCCGTCAGATTCTCAACAATGGCACCGTCAACGTTCCGTTGCACTTGGTGGAGTGCAATTAATTTTGTAAAAATCACTTCAATATTCTGGCGGGAATTTTAAATTATTAATTTTTTTAAATTAAATTAGTTAAGCCGGAGGACGTGTTGGTGACGGGCATCGCTGGACAAGCTGCTCGCGTCGGGCTTCGCGAGCCTCCTCATCCAGCGCCCTTGCACATGAACACTAAGATTCATCCACTCTCGGATTCTCAGAAAGTCGCCTCCATCGCGTGCATGAAGGCATCTGTAAGAGACTTCTTTCAACTGTTTTTTTTATTGTTTACAATGTAGCAGCAAGTAAAAAAACTACATATAATTCAATGATAGTTCAGTTTAACATTGTCTTATTTGCAAATTAGTAATAATTTTTCAGAAGGAACTGTTGATGTCGTTAAGCAATTGTCCATGGTTTCAGACGCCAGATGAAGTGTCATTATTATGGCGCGAAATGAAGGGCGAAGAAAGGAAGGCAAAGAAGGTGAAAAGGCTAATGAATCGTCCAGATATCGAAGACTCTGCTGGACCACGGAGAACAATTACCGAATAAGTAGCTTGTTTATTCACTTGTTCATTGAGAAATAAACATTTCAGAAACCTGCTAAGTGATGGATTGACATGAGCTCACATCGATCATTTTTTCTAACTGTTCTTTTGTGGTAAATTAGTATAGCAGAAAAACATTGTCTGAGAGCTTCCGATACATGGATATCGGTTTTGATAAAGAAGGGCGATCATCAAAAAAATGTATGAGATAACAAATTGCCGCGGCCCTTCTATACTCTGCTTCTATTGCATTTTTTTCTTCGAACTGCGATAGAATTCTAAACAAAAACTCTCTAGATGTACTTATATTTTATTTTCACATCAAAAATGATCTGGAATATTTGAATTTGACGGCAAAAGGAGATCACAAGGGAAGAGCTCCTACCACGAAGTCCCTGATCGCTAGGTAAGATGTACATATAAGATTCCAACTTAGGTTGTTTAATGTCTGCCTTCATCCTAGTGGTAGAAGGTAATCTTTTTATTTTATCAGCTTTTTTATCTTAATTTCCTTAGGCAAGAATTCAAAGAAGCGATGAACCGGCAATGACCAGATAATGAAAATCCTAGCAAACCGAGACACTGCTCGTTCATAGTGGGCCGGCTCGAGCCGACTACAATGTCGAATCCTACTTCAGCGCGGCGCCGAGTGCCGTCGTTGCTGGCGGCTTTGGCGGCGCGTCAATGGGCGCCGGCCTCTTCAGCATCGACAGCTTGTTCGTGGGAGGGCGCGGCCGGCTCTCGGCTTGCTAAAGAATGCATCACTCAAAAGTCTTACTGAAAACATGTAACAAATATTTCGTGTAAAATGCTATTTTTTTTATTAAAAATATTATTTATTTAAATAACTCACTCCATATATCTATATTTTAAGCGGCGCCACTATTTATCTATTTAACAGCTAAGGTTTTCAAGTCTAAATGGAGCGCGATCAAAAAAGAAGGAGGAATGATACGCCCTAGAACCGTTGGACTTACGGCGTCGTAGATGGCGATAGAAGAGATGGAACGCGTGCGATGCTGCGCGTCGATCGGCGTGATCGAAATGGAGGACTGCTCGACGGAGCGGTCGATGGAGTCGGTGGAGGGGAAGAGGGAGGGACGGCGCACGACGGTCTGGCGACGGCTGACCGCGCCCGCGCCAGTAAGGCCGCGGAATGAGGGAGACGAGCTGCAGGACGGGCGGTCAGAACATTCCATTTCATTCTATCGAATTCCTTACTCACTCTGTTTTTTAATATCTTTTTCCGCAATGTTATAATCCTAAAAAGAACCCCAGCTGGAATCAGAATAAAACATGTAATATTGAGTATCTTCGCAGTCTTGATTGGCGCCAGTGAATGCGCAGCGAGCAACTGACGCATTGGTCTTCGGCCTGGTCACTGTGCACTATGTTTCACTTAAATTCATGTTCAGTGGCTCCTAAGTTGTGTTATATAACTCAAAGTTCATGGGGCATTAAGTCAAATGAGATAGATTCTGTCTGCATGACCCCTGGATGTCGAATAAGGGTAGAAAAATCACAAGTATTAAATTTTTGAACAAAACCGAAAAAATTAATATGGCTAGTACTACTTGTGATTTCTCTTCTTTTATTTGACCTCGAGCCGGAAGCCAAATACATGGCACTTATAGTCATCGAAGAGCGCGCAGTAAGGATTCCTTCTGTTCCCCCCGGAAAGCAAGGAAAACAAGGGTGTTATTTAATGTTCTTTTCACTGCATGCTAGTTAGTTATCTTCCAATCCGATGTTTATCTTATTTTAGTCTATCACATTCTCCCACTCTTTCGCTCGCTGTATATCCTTGCTTTTCTCTCTCTCTTTCTCATTCCGTCTGTTTAGATCCCTCTCGATCTCTCTTCCCTCCCTGACTGACGTCCTGCTTGACTCGATGGTGTCCTCCTCGCTGGCAGCCTCTGCCCTTCTTCTCTCCTCCTCCTCTTCGGCCGCCGCAGCCGCTGACATGCTCTTGCAGCGGGCGCGCGCGGCCGGCAGAACGACCCCGTCTCTGTGAGAAAAGGAGAATTGTCTGTCTGCGTCTCTCTCTATACAATCTCTACTCTCCATCGGTCTCTCGAGGTTTCACTTTCCCTCTCTTATTCTCTCTCTCACTTCCTCTCTCTCTCTCACTCTCTCGCCTACCCCGATCTGGATTGCTTATTAGTAGAAGGAAGAGATGCAAGTGAGGGTGCCCTTGGAATGGGCGGCTCTGAAGCGGCACTCGAGACGGGCCCGCCGCATTCGTAGAAGGCGAAGCGGCGCGCGAAGGGACGGAACTGGAGAAGGGGACTGGACACGGAGACATCAATTCTATCGCTTCAGCCGGTCTTTTCCAGCACAGAAGGTGATAATCAATTGAATGCGGCAATGAATATTAGTGAAAGCTCAAAAAGTGATGATGCATTCGCTGACCGACGGCAGCGGCTTCTCGGGCGGCCGAGGAGAGGAGAGCGTGGAGGGCGAGAAGTGGACAGCGGAAGGAGGCTCGTTCAGAGAAGTCTCGCCAGAGAGGCCGCCGAGTCTCTCCCGCATCTTCAGACTCTCGCTCAGCTGCAGGGAGGAGAATGAGAGAGGGGAAGAAAGAATGAGAGAGAGAGAGAGAGAAGAACAACACACCCCTCTGAGAGCGGGTGGCGCGCCGAAGAGACTCATTTCGAGAGGTCCTTCGTCCCTTGCTGAGGAGATCGTGGACGGCGGCCGCCGTTGCGATGCGACTTCGTCATCGTCCAAGACTTCTCCGCCGATCGGCAAAATTTATTATAGACTAGCCTATTTGCTAAAGACAAGCAAAATGCGCTTTCTTCAACTTTAAAACAGTGTTTTGTACCATGAATTGAGCGCTTGGTTGCATGCTGCTTGAGCATGCATGCTCCGAAAGTAAAGCCACAAACAGTGCCTAATGAGTTCGGAATAAAAACTATTTTCTTGTGTATGAATAATGGATACGTAGAAAAGTAGATTAAAACAACTAAATAAAGTCTGTCTTTCTCCATTGCACACCTGCTGTAGATCGGCAATCCGACCCGCCATGCGGCCGTAGTCGTTCTCTGCGAAGAGGGCGCGAGAGCGAGTGGACGCAGCACGGGACGCAGGGTCGATGTACTGGGGAGAGAGAGAGGGAGAATGAAAGACAGAGAGAGAAAAGGAGGGAGAGAAAAGAGAGAGAAAGAGAAAGGCAGAGAGAGAAATGGAGGGAGAGAAAAGAGAAAGAATAAGAGAAAGAGAGAGGGACAGTCAGTGGAGGTGAGGGTAAGAGAGAGAGAGAGAGAGAAACATAGAGAGAGAGAAAAAAAGAGAGAAACAGAGAGAGAGAGAGAGAGAGAGAGAGAGAGAGATAAAGAATTGAGGAGAAAAATAAAATAAAATATTTTTTGGTTTATGAGTGAAAAATATTATTGATGCTGATAGATTTTAAAACATTGATGCCGGCATGTGGTATATACATATGTATGTACCTACACACATACATATGTATGAGCCTTCACATATAGTAGCTTTAAAAGAGTAATCCAAAGATTTGAATTCCTCAATATGGGTCTTGATGGGAAATGCAAGCCATTACCATGTACGCGTTCGGGCCGTCAAAGGCGGAAGAGCTGCCGTCGCCGCCGCTTCGCCTTGTCTCTTGCGCTGTTATCAGGTCATTCGCCTTGCGCCACTCTTTGGTGCAGAAGACGGAGGAAAGAGGCTGTGAAGGGAGAGAGTTGGTAAGAGCGAGAGAGAGAGAGAGAGAGAGAGAGAGATAGAGAGAGAGACTAAGACAGAAAGAGAGACAGAGGAGAGGGCAGTGAAGACTTCAATACTTGAAGAAATGAAAAAAAAACAACAATTGATATAAGCTGTCGTTTACGCGAAAACCCCGCACTCTATTGCCAGTTTCTATACCGTATCCGTAAATCTCTACCGTACCCGCCCGCGTCTCCTGGCATCGAAGAGAGTGTAGGCGGCTGTGAAGGGGATGACGGCGAGCGGGGTGACCATGACGAGCCAAGCGACGGCCTCGTAAGCACGCGGCAGCAGCACGCTCCCCATGCGGATCGGAGTGTAGCTGAAGGCTGACGCCACCAGGAGGGCCTTGACAAGGGAAATTCAGTTTCAATTTGCCATCAAATGGACTAAGCATACAGATTCGCGCATTTATCGGTATATAAAGAAAGAGTAAAGAGAAAACGTGAAGAAAGAAAAAGGTTACTGTAAGAATAGCCGGACAGCACAGACACCAGCACCACTTGATATAGGAGCCCGTGGGACCGAAGACGTGCGCCAGACGTTGCCGCCACGTACTGCGGGCGCGCTGCAAAGTACACAACATTAATTTATGTATTCTTTCAAAGATGTAAAAATTATTATGTGTAATAATAATAGATATTGAAGAAATGTTTTTAAAAATATTGTGAACGTACATACATACATATCTATGTACATATAAAACGGTACCAACAAAAAAATGGTAGTTTTTTTTGCGTTTTCAATCTGTCTTACACATTTGCGCAAAAGTGAACGTGCATTTTTTTTAGTTAAATAAGAGAGAGAAATTTCGCTCGTGCCTTGGTCGCTTCTGGGAGACGCAGCATTCGGCTGATGTCGTCCAGAAAGTCGTCCACGCCTAAGAAACAGAGGGAAGGTAAGAGTTTAAAAAGAACATTTAGTGCTACCGTAGCAGTAGCAGACGAGGACGATTTGGGCGAGACCGAGCGAGAAGGAGTTCCAATTTGCGTTGAGGCTTTCGATCGCGTGAAAGACGTAGATACCACCCTATAGAATGTTAGAGAAAGGGAGAGGGAAAAGATAACGAGAGTGAGAGAGATGGATCGAAAGGAAGAGAAAGAAAGAGAAGAGTCAACAGAAAGAGAGACTGAGGGAGAGAGTACGAGATAGAGAGCGAGAGAGAGACAGAGGGAGAGAAAGAGAGAGAAAGAGAACTACCTTGCAACATAGCGGGATACCCGCGACAAATCCACAGACGCACAGCGCGGAGAGGATGCGGTCTTCGACCTTGCAAGGGAAATTGAAAATTGCATCAAGTTTGCTATGAAAATTGCATCAATTATTGCATATGTAACCTTAATTATTTTGCATTACTTATTCTTTTTTGCTAAACAAAAATTAAGAAAAAAGAATAATAGAATTAAACCTGCTTATTCTTCAGCCCCAACTGATACATAATTGCCGACGCGATCATTTCAAGCCTGAGAAACGAAGAAGATTCATTACATCAACATTCAATTCCACAAGGCTGAACGGTTTTGGAAACATGAATAAAATTCACATGTCTGAATGTTTTTCTTTGCAATTCATTTCTGCAGATGTAAATTTAGTCGGAGATCTCTTGAGGCCGTATACGGTACCACGCAAATTCGGCATCGAGGGCTGAGAGTACGAGCATCGCGAAGAAGAGCGCCGCCCAGAGCGCGCCGATACTCATGAAGGAAGTGACACCAGGATAGACGGAGAAGGCCAGGTAGGAGGGGTCGTGCTCTGCGGAGAGCTCTCTTTCTCTGCCGTAATTTGTTCTTCTCTCCTCCTCTCTCGCTCCCTCTCTCTCTCTCTCTCTTCAACTTCTCTCTCCATCCCCCCTCTCTCATTCCCTCTCACTGACTGAGCACGTCCGTCATGGCGCTGCCCGACATGTGAGCGAGAAATCCGATGAATGAGAAGATGACCATGCCGCTTAAGACGGAAGTCGCCGCGTCGCTGTCGATGAAAACAATCGTCGTTGGGTAAAGTAAAAGATTAATTACGAAACCAAATATGTGAAAAATAGATGAAAAATAGCACTTAAATAAAGGTAGAATACAGAACCATTGAGGAGTATCAAAAAAGAATACATGATCACGAGAAGCACGGCATCCCTGTAGATGTTCTTGCGGTAGCGAGAGAAAGAAGCCATCGAGATGAGAGGGCCAGCATCGATGCCGAGCTCGTAGAACACTTGCTCCGCCGCAGACTTCCACATCTGGGATAGAGAGACGAGAGATAGACAGAGGGAGTGAAAGAGAGAAAGAGAGAAATAATAGAGAGAAAGAGAATGGAAGGAAGAGAAAAAGGGGAAACGAGAAAGAGAGAAAGAAAAAGAGAGTAATAGAGAGAGAAAGAGACCGATATCACTGCAAACATTGCAGTTTTAGAATGACAATGATTGATGGGAATGGCATGCTTAGAAAAGTTGATGATTTGAAAAAAAAGAGAATTGGCATAAAAGCATCTGGCACTCTCTGAAAAGTGTGAAATAGAAGAAAAGGAGCGAACCCCAAGCGACCAGAGCTTGTCGAAGTCGGGAGTGAAGAGGAAGGAGAGTCCCTGCCGAGCGCCAGGCAAGGAGATGCCTCGCATCAACAGAATCAACAGCTTTTAAAGAAAAGACATTTTTATGTGATCAATTAAAAATTATGTTTACTAAATAAAGATGTATTTTAAATTGAAAAAAATTTATTTTTAAAACGAACGAGAAGATACGGTACGGTCGCCGTAACTGCGGCTGTCCAGCCAATTGAGCCGATTCCCTGAGAAGAAGAAAGAAATAGAAAAGGAAAGAGAGAGAAAACGAGATAAATAAAGAGAGGCAGGAAGAAAGAGAGACCAATAGGGAACGAAAAGAAGGGATCATCTCTGTTGAAAAACACCTCCTGCTGTAGGTGCGAAAAGAATAGGCTCAAGATATGAAGGTGAAATATGCAGTCCGAGACCTTAAAGACGCCGAAGAAGACGAAGATCCACGCGACGGCGAGTGCTACCACGAGATGCTCTTGGAGGGGGCCGAGCGAAAGATCGTCATGGGAACGGCCGAGGACTTCATAACTGAATGAGAGTGGAGAGAGAGAGAGGAAGAGAAAGAG
Organism: Allodiplogaster sudhausi; assembly: GCA_945643635.1. Classification (NCBI taxonomy): domain Eukaryota; kingdom Metazoa; phylum Nematoda; class Chromadorea; order Rhabditida; family Diplogasteridae; genus Allodiplogaster; species Allodiplogaster sudhausi. The sequence goes on from CALZFC010000114.1 coordinate 82,552, forward strand.
AGAGAGAGAGAAAGAGAGAGAGAGAAAGAGAGAGAGAGAAAGAGAGAGAGAAAGAGAGAGAGAGAGAAAGAGAGAGAGAGAAAGAGAGAGAGAGAGGTAAAGCAACTGAGTGGAATGTCGAGACCTGGCGAAAAAATGAGAGAGAAAAGAGAATGATAGAGAGTATGAGACAGTAAGAGAGAAAGAGCCAAAAGAGAAGTGGAACGTACTGAAAGTATGCCTCGGGCGCCGCCATCGCTCCGCTTACGTTCAGGCAGACGTAGTCTCGCAGGTCGCAGCAGGCATATTTCGTCACCCAGTCTAAAACGAATTTTGTGAAAATAATAATAATGAATAATCATGGTGAATAAATGTATTCTAAAGTGTTAAAGCGACCACCAAAGATGACCTGGCCTGCACGACTCCCACGGCAATGCTTGGTTCTTCGAGAAGAAGCCCCGGATCGAGAACCAGAAGTAGTACACGGCCCACGCCACGATGATGTTGTAGTAGATGGCGACCGGCACCGCGAGCAGCACGAGCGACCAACCGATCCCTGTTTTGGCTATTTTAGAATACGAGATAACTACAAAGCTATCACTGTCACAATCAAATTTTTTAAACTGGAATTTGTTAACGAAGCTGACAACATTTAGAAACTGGTGGCTTTGATGCGGTGGACATACATATGTACTTGCACCTGTATCTCCCTCTATCTAGCGATGCATGGGAACAATGAGGGCGACTGAGTTTTCACGGAGAATTCGATGACACACACGACACATGAAGCTACAGAATATCATACACTGCTACAGTATCTCCTACTAACTGGGCGGTTGCAAAGTTTGACCTGAAGAAATAGGCATGAGCCGCCAGAAGGCACCCGACGCCGAGAGACCCGAGTATTGGCCGATTGCCAAATGCATGTAGACAATTGGAAGGCCGAACAACAACATGCAAATCGAGTACGGGATGAAAAAGACACCTCAAGACTCGGAAGCAGGATTGATTGATCTCTTGCTTTTCTTTCTCTTTCTTCATCTTAAAATACTGTAACAGACCTCATAATATTGAATGTTGAAATGAATTGGCGGAACATAAATATGTTTAAATTACAGATTTAAAAATAATAATAAAAGTCTCACCTCCACCATGTTGGTAGACCTTTGCCGGGAAGCGAAGCGTGCTGCCGACACCGACGATGAAGCCGAGGCAAGAGAGGAAGAACTCGATCTGCATTAAGATGGACACTTTGGTGTGCCTCCTGGTGCGGGTGTGAGTGGGCGAGAGATACTAGTATCTTACATCTCCATGTTCAGATGTATGTACATATACTTACATACTGCAGAAGGATGTACAAATAGGAGAAATGTACATATTTGAGTAAGTCTCGGCACTATGCGGGGTTGCATATTTGTATATAATGAACATATCTATATACTTTGTGACAGATCATATATTATTAATGCCCTCTTCTTCCTACTATTACCATAATGGAATACGCCTTGTAGCAAAAGAGTGAAATAAGGTTGCTAATTGGCTCTACAATCATGGAAAATCTTTCTCTATTTTGCTCTCACCCTCCTCAATAATTCTCTGTTTCATCTATCTTTCTCTCCCTTTCTCTCACCTCCCTCTCTCTCTCTGTCGCAATCTATATACATATCTGCCACTCTCTGTCACAATAATCTCCCTCTCTCTTTCTCTCTGTCGCAGTCTATCTGCTACTCTCTCCCTCTCTCTCTCTCGAACTCTCTCTCTTTCTCTTGCAGTATCTCTTCCACTCTCTCTGTCACAATAATCTCTCTCTCTCTCTCGCTCTTACGCACCTGACTGTTCCAGAGATCCCGAACACCCTCGCCACGATGCAAGCCTTCCTTGGCTCCGTTCAAGCATATAATTCTCCACCTTAAAGTAAGAAAGCAAAAAGTAACAAACAAAGATAGGAAACAAAACTACCTTTGTAAGTACAAAAAAGGAGAAGAAATGAGAAAACAAGAGAGACAATAAATAAAGAGAAAAACAATAAAGTAAAAAGTATTTCAAGTAGACCAACCATTTGCTGTTGTAGTAGAACTTATCAGCCTCTTCCCAGTTGGTTTCTTCTACCGGCGACTCGTAGCTAGTCTAAAGGTTTGAAACATTCAATACGAAAATATGTCGAAATGGAAGCATTCAAACACAGCTTTCATTGAGCATTGATTTAAATTGAGCCTGCTAAAGCAGCCAAAACTCATGAAAGAAGGAAAATGACTACGCCTTACCATGACATTGCTGCTACTAAAATCGGCACGAGGCGGCGGGCTGGCGCCGCCGCGCTTCATCGTCCCGTCCGCAGCGTTGATCATCACGCGTTGCTGGAAACGACTTAGGAATATATTTACACATATCTACATATTTCAAAATACTTATGCGTGGTTGACGACGTTTTAAGAAACTATGATTCCCTGATAATTTCAAGCTAAGATATCAAGCAAACAATAGTTGTATTTGACGAAAAAAAACACTTTAAAAATAAAACCTTGGAGAGAACGCGCTCGGTCTCATCTGCGAAGGTAACACATTCGAGGTAGAAGCGGAAGGCGAGAGGAGGGTCGCGAGAGAGCAACTCGCGGAGACGAACGATGCGCAAGTCCATTTCCGGAAGGGAAATCGCGGCAAGTTTACATTTGTCTCTTCTCTTTCTTTTTCAATATTGACTATTTTTTTGGAAAAAAAATTATTCGTGATCCAAGATATGTGCTTATTAACAGAATGTAGAGAGAGAGGGAGAAGAAGATCTGGTAAACTGCCAAACAGCGGCAAACTTGAATGCGCGCCGCGACACTGCGATTCCTCGAGTGCATCTCGTTCCGCTTCGCGAGCGCTTCGATCTGGAGGCGGAGCGCGCCTCGCATGTCCGGCCCATCCGACGCGAGCGGCGCCGCGAGGCCCGTGACTCTCAAGCGGAATTCAGTAGGCAGTTATATCTTTTGTAAGAATATTTTTTTGTAGTCTTATATAGAAAGAGTTGCACATTCATATACAAATGCAAATGTCGGCAGCGGTAGGAATGTGAAATATCAAACAGAATGCTTACGCCATTTGGCACACTTCACAAACAATCACATACGTTTAATGCACTGGATGTCTCTTTTCTCATTCTTAGGAATTCTCCTTCATCACTATTTAACTTTTTGATGCTAGATTGGTTCGAACACGAAATTTTTCTATAAGCGAAAATCAACGCATTGAACTATAGCGATAGCGACAAAAGAGAGAAAAGAGTATGAACTGGAATATGTAATGTATTTTATGAATCAAGCTAGCAGTTATGTAATGGTTTCTTAAGATAAGCAACCGTTGCGTAGCGGCAGACGAGCTCATTGCTGACGTCGTTGTGTTGGGAGGCATCGTCACTTTTCACTTCATCTGAACATTACTTACTATAATAAACATGGTATATTACGTCAATGACAAACCGATATGTACATATGTTTGTATATCAACATATTCGTTTTAGAATATACTTTATTTTATTTTAATTAGGAATGCAGCAATTGATGATATGAAGCGGCAATTATGAAGAAGAAAAAAAGAGAAATTTGTTCAGAATGAGCCCACAGCGGGAAGATGAATTGGAGAACGTCGAGTAAGGAAACAAGAGAAACCATGTGAGTGAGAGAGTGGGAGAGGAGAGAGGAGCGAGTAAGTGGACGATTGAGATGGAGAGAGATTGAGAGATATGGAAAGATAGAAATAGAGAGAAAGACAGAATTAGAAAAGAAGGAGGGATAGAGTGAGAGAGAAAAAAATGCTAAGACATAGAAGGGCAGAGCGAGGTAAAAAGAAGAAGAAGAAGAGCTGTTTATGGCGTAACAGGTTCTGAGAGGTCGAGTCGTCACTTTCGCCCTTTTCTCTGTTTCTCTGGTGCTCTCTTTCTTGCTATATCTCTTTTGCACTCTCTATCACATTTAATTCTGCCTAGCAAACCTCTCTCTCTCTCTCTCTCTCTCTCTCTCTCTCTCTCTTTATCTCCTCCTCTCTCTCTCCCTCTCTCTCTTTATCTCCTCCTCTTTCTTTCTCTCTCTCTCTCTCTCTCTCTCTCTCTCTCTCTCTTTGTCTGAATGTTCGTAACTCTTTAATAGAGTACTCAATCAGTCGCACTTGATCAAAGATTCGTTTCGCTATTAGATACTTCATCTTTTGAGCTTTAACAAGCCACTCGGCAATTTCCATTATTTTTAGTCCCAAAAATTTTTGCTGCCCATTTATTAGTCATTCTCTTCAAATATGCACATTTCGTCGAATGTGTTCTGGGAAAAATTTCCCATGAAATTCCACCGATTGTTGACGATTCGTTCTGTGTAATCTCCTAAATTTGCAAGGGAACGAGAACACAAAGATGGATGAGCACAAGGAAAGCGTGGAGTGTTCACGCAACACATTCGTGTCAACATTGGGAAGGACACAAAAAGAATGAGAGAGAGAGTGAAAGAAAGTGAAAGTGAGGGATTCAGAGACAAGGAAACATGGAGAAGATGGAATGCAGCAGAGCAAGAGATGGAAGGATTTGAGTGAAAGAAGAGAGGACATGAAAGTGAAAAAGGGTATTGCATAGGGCTTTGTTTTCTCCTCTTTCTCTCATGCTCTCTTTTCTGGTTCTCTCACTCTCTCTTTTCTCTCTATTTCACCTTGCATTTCATCCTCTCTCTCTCCTACCAGCTCCCGCACAGTCCTCCAATCTGAATCAATCTCGACCGTGTATGGGTGTCCCCCCTGTGCCTATGCCACCATGGGATGAGAGCTTCTCTTTTCCTATTTTTCTCTCTTTATCTCTCTTATGAAATTCACAAATCGTCACTTTCACAGTCATTTGGCATAAATCGAGAATCTTCTTTCCTTTCCTAACGTTTTCCACAATTTCTCCTTCCACACCCAACGACTCGATAATCGGATTCTACCGAATATCGATACTCCGAGATGACGACTTCTCCTATTCCTATTTCTACAGTTGGCATGGTGGCTCTTCTCTCCTCTGACAGCCCACCTGGGGCCTTGTTCAACGGGTGTCCTCTCGCTCCGGCTTTCCGCCACCTCCCCACGCACCACGACGTGTGTTTGCACAGCGCTGTGGTGGTCTTGTTCTTTCCATCTCTCGCATTCGCACGCTATCTCTTCCTCTCTCTTTCCCTTCTTCTCTCTTGCCTCTACTTTCTCTCAAATAGTTAGTAGTTACCTTCCTGCATACCTTACAATCGTTCTTCACACCAGCACATCTCCCTGTTTTACTCTCTCTCTCTCTCTCTCTCTCTCTCTCTCTCGCTGCCTCTCTCTATTTCTCTCTTTCTCCTTGCATTTGTACTCGTCCCGGCTCCTCCACTTTGTTTTCCACGAGTTGCCCTCGCCAGTGGCATCCTCCCTTTGCTCATTTCATAATAATAGGAACAGTAGGTTCGATATTTTAACTCAGCATTTACGAAATTTATTATTCCCTCAACATTAGCGAAATGTATTTTATTTCTCTTCTTTTTTTTACATAATTCCTTGGCTTGTACCCAAAAGATTTCGCGTCGTATTTCATGAGGATTATAAATAGAGTTAATATTCCCTTTGAGCACAAGCATTGTTGTTCCTTTCTCACTGAGGGGAGCCCCGAGGCAGCTTCCCTTTTCTCCATGGCAGCTCCCGCCTCGCTGTCTGCGTCTCCTTCTCAGTCTGTGCTCTCGTTCATCTCGAATCAGACTGCGTCTCTTGTCTCGTGCGCACTTGTCCCATCCCAACAACGCGATTGCGAGACTTGTATCGCCAAAGGAGCGGTAAATCTGAATTATACTTCTTTTAATTAAAAATGAAATCCCAAAATCTACATGAAAACTTTTTTTATTTTATATTATATTTAATTTAAAAAAAAAACCTTTGTTGTTATATGCGGTTTTATGAGAACGGCACTAGGAGAAAACGATTTCTCTATAATATTGATCGATCGAGAGAAAATCATAAAGGAAACCGAAAGAAGGCTAACAAATCAAACAAAACAAAGTCTCTGAATAACGTCCTTTGTTTCTTTGTGGGATGAATGCGGAAGTTTTTTTTTCACCCGAACCTAAACTGATGGAAGCAGCATTCAAAATTGTGAGAACGTCCTGTAGTTTTCCATCTATGTTTTATCGGTGTCCTTTTTCGACGACTCTCCTCTAAACGAACATTTCTTCTTCAAGTTCTTCAAGTATCTTGTGCTTGAAGGAGTGCTTCTGGTGCGGCGGCACTTCCGAATGTCTCGACTACCGATGGGACTTTCCCAACTGTGCCCTTGCCGAAGTCAAGTACCGCTCGTGCTGGGGTAGCTCTCTTTCCATAATTATATATTTTTGCCTTTAGCTTATTTATCAAATAGGTATTATTTTTAATAAATTAGTTCTTAACAAGAATTAAAATAAAAACATATGTATCTTGTCTCGCTCATGAAGTGATATGATCAGCAATCAGAACGAAGATCATTTAAAAAATAGGAAATGAAAACGAGCTCGAAATAGAAAGTGAATATTGTGCTTTCGTGAACTGGTCGGCCGTGGCCATCGTGGTGGCCTTGGTGGCCGGCATCCTGCTAGTCGCTGCGATTGTCGCGTGCGCTTGCGTCTGCTGCAGGCTGCGCGCCGTTAGAAGACGCGCCAAGATTAAGCGAGGGGCCAAGATTCAAGCGGTCAGTCGGGGTCTTAAAGGGATCTTTAAAGGAGGGCGAGCACTGAAAAATTATGTGATATTTCAAATTGCCGCAGCCCTTCGCACTCTCATTCGCGCGTGCTATTTTCACGCAGCGTGTTTGTGCGACCTGTGAAATAGCACGTGAGAATGAGAGTGAGGAATCACAGGGCAGACGCGGTAATTCGAACCTGCATTAAATATTTTTCGTTATCGCCCTTCTTTAAAAGGTACTCCAAATTCCATAAATTTTTATATACATTCCTATGTATTTGAATATTAACAGGTATTGAATATTTGTCATCCGTAAATTACTTTTCCAGTTCGCGTTCTTGTCAATATTTTATTTTAACGATGAATAATACGTATTACAACCAAGATACGTTACGGTAATGGTCCAAATGTTTCCTCGCTGCTTCAGCGAGAGGAGAGCAGCCGCGCCAGCATGGCTGAGCGGCACGCTGAGAGGAAGGCAACGCGAGACAAGGAGATGGACCTCTATCGGCAGAAGTACGGTAAGTCAGAAGGAGAGGGTACGGTAAAGGCGGACAATATGGCATTGCACATTACATGCTTGGAACGGAAGGAAATCACACAGTTGATTGCTTGTATCAGAGAAGTGGGAGACTTTCTGACAGGAATTTTTATTAGAATCGCCCAAAACTTCATTGTTTTCTCTTCAAGAATCTAATCCTTCGAATTAATAATGTGATTATAAAAATTATCATCCTATTATGTCCATTTCTTTAATCATTGTGATATTTCACGGAGCGAGACTTCTTCTTTAGGCATTGCGAAGAAGCCTTCTTCTTCTTCATCTCCGACTCCATCCAAGAAGAAAGGCTCGAAAGTCTTCAAGATTAAAATGCCAAAGTTTTGATACGAAACCAGGAGCCCCTTTCATGGAGGATTGTCAAATTTAAAATGTGCCCTTTTTAAAGACTTATTTTTTTATTGCGTAAAATGGAGGTCGATTAGCGAAGATTTTAACTCAATAGTTTTTTTTACTGCTCCTGTTGTTACTTCGTTTTGTCCTTCTCACTTGTGCATGTGGCATTATTCTTTCGCGCCTAAATTGTAAGAGGTGTCCATTGAACTACGGGATGTACAAGCAAATTCTGCTAACGATAGAAATTGCCTTGAGACTGAAGGCGCAGCAAGAAAATTCTGCAGTAAACCCTTTGTTTGGCGTTTCCTGCTCCTTGTTCCTTTCTCTTTCTCACTCCATGCATCTTTTTGTCTTACTCGTTATTTCTATCTCCATCGTTCTGCATTTTCTCTCCCTGCTGGTTGCATTCGTTTCATTCATTTGTATGTCGATTGTTCTTCTGGACTGTCCATGCAATTCTACGTACAAAGTTGCTTGATGCTAAAAAAAAACAAATAAACAATTATTTTTAATTTTCAGTTATCAAAAGAATCAAAAGATAATGTAATTCGACCACAAGACAACACAATTTATTTAATAAGTAAGCTTGAGTTCTTGTCAGGTACACATTGTTGTGCAGAGAGGTTTCAGTGAACAAGCATGTCAACACTGCTTGCATATTGAACATTGACTCATAATTAATACATGAGGGATCTTTTTTTTAAATAGTGAATCGAGGAAAGTCTCTCATTTTTTTGGGATGAATGCCGGTTAATTCTCAAAAGGAAAACATCTGGTCATCAATATTGACAACACGTTCAGAGGTTCCCCTTAAAAAATCGTATAGAGCTGGAAAGTTCTAATGAACTTTTTTCATTGGGGTATACAAAATTAGCCGCTGCCTTAATGAATCCTATCTACACGCAAGAGCTAATTGTAGGCCAGAGCTCGAATAAGCCATAAATACGTTTCTATTTAAACTCGTCAGCTGCCACTCATGCTCTCCTCTGTAAATTTCCCATATGGTATAGGGCCTCTTAATAAGGAAGCGATATAGACTAATACTCATATTTGATGGTTAGAAAGAGAGATTAGGTTAAGAAAGCTCGATAAGATTCAATGGACGGACTTTTGCACTGAGAAATTTTTAATTAGTTTTACTTTGAAAATTTTTTGAAGGATGCATCTTGTGTTCATAACGAATTTTAATGAACAGATCGTTTAAATGTCATTTCATGCAGTTCTCGAAATCACACTTCAAGGGCAAAATCCCAATATAAACTAGACTTCATATAAAATTCCATTATGTCCTGGTTATGTTGGAATTTGCTAATTAAAGTTTCCTCCATTATCGGAATACTTCAAAATGTGAAGTCAGCGCCAGATGCTTTTACCATCTGGCGCGTGTTTGCCAATCGCGATGCGATTTGAGGGAGTCAAACAGTCAGCTCCTAAAGGCATTCTCAGTCATGTCAACTTGCTTTCCTTTCCTTTATCTCTTCATCTCCACTGGTTAAGACCAATTGAAACATTTAGCAAAGGCATTTTAGAAGTGCATTAACGTTATTTGTGACATATTCGGAATGATCGGAGACATTTCAGGCAATATTCTGCTCTTTATAGTGATAATCACCTACTTAGGAAAGCAACTATGTATTTGCCCTGTCGAATTCATTACTTGCATAACCGAAAAGGGTTCAGTAGTCCACACTTATAGTGCCATCAGAAACATTTTAGTGGCTGGTATTGCTGTCTGAAGATAGGTGATTTTATGAGATGCGGCAGGCTTCAAAACTTTAGTGGATATATGGTTTAATCCCTTTTCTTGCTCAAAGAACTGACGTTCTTTTCTTCTGTTTTACATGCGTCACTGGGTGCATAAAGATCCACTTCTGGTCATGCGTTGTCCTTTAAGCAAACTCCCTGGAGCAGTACAGGGATGCAAACATGCGGGTATATCTTTTCGCAGTCACAACAGCATTTTATCGAGAAATGTTTATTTTAAGAAACTATACCTTTTAAGAAACTACATTATATAGCAGATAAAACTTTGGTTTTCGACTGTACGTTTGCCATATCTTATTTTGAAGTTCCCTTCTAGTACAACGCTTTCTTACTGTATGTACTAGGGTATGTTTGCCGCGGGGAAGACCACGGCAATCTTCTGCTTCGTCGCGTCGCTTCTGCTCCTTTCCCAGCAGAACGCTGCTTCCAGACTTGTACGGTTTTGTATTGCCATTATTTTCTTTACATTCAAACAAATTAAATCCTCAGAGTTGACTCTCACCATCAGCTTGCTGCACTTTAACGAAAAGCTTATTGTTAATTCATGTCACCGAATTTACAGTTTATCGATTTAACGTCATCCAACCTTGACAATTAATTTGTAACAATATATTTATATATTAGGAGGATGCAAAACGGAGAGAAATTCAGCTGCCAATGCTTTCCTCGAATGGCACCCATCATTGCTATAAAATGGAGTAGGCGACATCCTGCTGCTGTTTTTTTTCCCTCTGACATTCCTCATAGTATATCGACGGAACAAGATCATTTTCCAGTTGGCTGGGCGGAACTTGCTTCCGGCGCATTGTGTTTACCTGCTTTCATTCCTTTTCATGATTCGCCTACAACGCACAAAAATGCTCGTATGCATGTAACTTTTACGTTTCTAACGCATGAGTGAAAAAGAACAGATGTACACACACTCATTACAAAATAAAACGTATTGCCTACTAACACAAAATATATATTTTCACACCAATCCCCAAAAAATTTTTTCCGGAAACAGAACTCACTTTATGTTGCAAACGTAAAGGTGAAAAGGAACATCTTCGGCTTCTTGATAAACGTGGATACAAAGGTACTTTTTCGATGAGTTCTTTCAGATTTCACCCTTTCCCAAAGTAAATAATGCGTATGAATTCTTGTAACGAAAGCAAGTCTCTTTGTTAATGCCTTCTTCTCTGTACATTTGACTTGTAGAGGAGGTCATATCGATTCGGTTACAGGTTTTCCAAGCCATTTGTACTGCTGACAAAGATTGAAAAAATCAAAAATTTTAATTCTTGTTTGAGTGTTTCTGCGAAAAAATTATTTTGAATATTTTCTTTAATATGTATAAATTTTAAACTTCTTGTTTAGAACTTCTTCGATTATGGGGACGAGCTCGTATCCGAGTGCACGAATGTTCCAACTTCAGCCAGATGCCTTCAGCTGCAGCGGTTGTTCAGCGGTTGGAAGAGAGAGAGAGAGAGAGAGAGAGAGAGAGAATGAGAGATAGAAAGAAGGCGGGTGAAAGAGGTGGGGAGAGAGAGAAAGAGAGAGGGGAGAGAGAGAGAACTACCGTATGCCAGACTCTGAGTTGGTGAAGCGTTCGGCTGCCCCCTCTAAGAAGGGTGGCTACGACTACATTCGGTTTGGCCGCCGACGTCGACGCTCGGCGTCCGAGCCCTGAGAGACTAAAAGCTGCTATAATCCCTTTTTTTTCTTATCTCACAATCCTCCTCTTAGTCTTCCTCTCCATTGTACTACATATAATTCACTCCTGTTACCAAGTTTTCATCTAATCTTGCTGTTGTTCCCAGCAATGTTGGTTAAACGGAGTAAGGAGTGTGTGTACTCGATCCACTTCGACGAATCCGCCGGTGCCGTCCGATCTCCCAGTGCCATGTGATACATCCCCGTGCATTCCATCAGCAGCATTTGACCTGATAAGCAAATAAACAGTTGAAACAGTCACTCGAGTAATGCACTGATGTTTTTCTGAGAAATGGATCAGCAGCGGTGTAATAATCTAGAGCAGCTATGTTTGTAGTCATGAAGTACAAGCATTCGTTCATATGGCTTTTGCCAGTCTCATAAGTAGCAACAGTTTATTGACTCAACGATTGGAAATAAGCCACAAAACACACAGCAAGTCCATTCATCTTTAAAAATCTAGTACAATACCAAATAATATGCTAACAATAAGTTGCAATATTGAGTGAAGAGAAGAAGTATTGTCTATTGAAAAAAAAGAAAGAATTGAGATGGAATAGGATCCTACTCCTAGTTAGTATTACCTGCCGCGCATTTAATCTGTCTAAAGTTTGCAACATGTTCGAAACAATCTTGTTTCGAACATGTTCACAACAAAAGAAATGGCAATTTGCCAGCCTATCTTAATACACGTGTGTTCTGAACATGTATCCAGGTAGTCTTCACTTAATCGCTTGTGTGCACTTCCTGTTTCAATCTTCTGAGGTGGTCACTTGGTCAGAACAAGCACAAAAATGGAGAGACAACGGAAAGATGGAGACGCAGGTTGTGACGAGCAAAAGCTGCTCTGGTTCAGCTTTGGGTCGTCACCAACGAAATAGCACAGGGCAGAGAAAAAAAAAGATGTCGCCGGTCGTCCGGTGCATGTTTCCATTCTCTCCTGGCCGACCAAAGTACTCACAGAAGCGACGAAATAGTACAGGCAGAGAAAAAAAGACTCCTCGCACCTCTTCGAGTAAGACGAAGAGGTGAGTAGTGTGTTTTTTTCTCTGCCTGTACTATTTCGTCGCTCGTGTGAGTACTTTGATCGAGCTGGAGAGTATGGAGTCATGCACCGGACGACCGGCGACGTCTTTTTTCTCTGCCCTGTGCTATTTCGGAGAGATTTGTTAGACTGTATTGAGCTCGAGATGTTGTCAGCTTGTTCTCAGCCTGTGACAACAACGCCAATGTTGGGAACAAGTATTCCGAACATGTTTCAAACTTTAGGCAGATTGAATGCGCGGCTGTTTACTGATCACGACGCCGCGTTTTGGAACGAAACACAAGTATTTAATATAGTGTTACGCTGTGCTAATTCTCCGAAATAAAGCAAGAAGAGGGGAACGAGGAGAGGGCAGCATCGTACGTTAATTCACAATGTCTCCTTTCAGGGCGCGGCGCCGGCGGCCAAAGCGGATGTAGTCGTAGCCGCCCTTCTTCGAGGGGGCAGCCGCAGCACGCTTCGCCATTTCACCGCCGTCTCATTCAGAGTCATTTCTATATGTTCCTCAGTCTGTTAAAGTTGTTTGTTCTCTTTCTCTCTATCTCTCTCTCTCACTCTCTCTCCCTTGGTCTCTTTCTCTCTATCTATCCCTCCCTCTCTCTCATGCTCTCTCCCTTTCAACCACTGAGCAGCCGTTGTAGTTCGAGGCATCTCGCAGAAGTTGGATCGGTCGTGCACTCGAACATGACCTCGTCGGTGTAGTCGAAGAAATCCTTAAATATGAGAATATTTTTTGTTCTCTTTTCCTATTTGTGCTAATCTGTTTGCCATTTGAGAATTTGTGAAAAAGACTTTTTTTCTCACATTTTCACTAAGTGGAGAGCGAAAATATACTTAGGATATTTAAAAATAAAATACAATATAATTGTTGCAATCATATGTATGTATATTTGAGCGCAATTAAAATAAATTATTCCATCTTTTGATACATCCTTCGGTTTTCATGTTATCTTCATATTTCAATAGGTCAATAGGTATTTTCTATTTTAATTGGTGATATATTATGTGCAACCATTTGAAAAACGATATTTGGTAACGAGAAAAAGACCTCATAAACGAGAAAAAGACCTCATAACTGAAAGTAGTGTGTGACATGAAATCGTTACCGATGTTTCAGGCACACAAAAACGGAAATTTATTGCGTTTCATTTCTTCATTAGGTAAGGTTTTTTTTAATTTTTAATACAAATTGTATGGGCTACTTTATTCAACTTATCAAAAAAAATTCCAGAGTTAACGCACGAAGACGCGTTATCGGCCAAGGATGCAACGGATGGAAAAGACATGATTAGAGAACACATGCACACACATGTTTGTACATCTGTACACATTAGTTAGATTATTATTATTTAATCCACCATTCCCTTACATGAATAATCACCTTGCGTCAGCGACCATGTTTGAAGCATTCAGGGAATGAGGAAAATTTGTAAGAATACATGAACATGCAACTTTGGCATAATGGAATTTGTAATGAGGACTCATATCGTATGTGTCTCAACTAGAAGTGAAGAAACGATTTCGAAGATTACAATTTCAAAAAAATATGTCTCGCACAGAAAAGTCTTTTTCCAGAATAATTTATCAAGTTTAAAATAATATTCAGCATCATACTAATCCCGTTAATTTTGTTTCATATATATAGCTCGTCATCTTAAAAAATCCATACGCTAATGCGCGGACGAAAAATTGTCGCGATGTTACGAGTTAAAACTCGAAAGATCATGAGAAATTTATATCGGAATGTCGTCATGCCAGTTTATATGGCCTTTTCCTTCTCAATTTTCCTGGCCTTAAATTGTCCAATAAATGTCACAGTCACCCATCATGTTTAAATGTACGCAGATTTATAAATCAAGACTACAATTTTTTTTAATAATTAGTGACATTAAATAAAGTAAAACCATCGCAGATGAGAAAATCATCGCAAAGCAGAATGAAACTTTTATTGAATCGGAAGAACGAAACAACATGAAGCTTAAACCAAATACATATATAGAGGTATATATATTGAAATATCCTATGGTAGTACACAGTTGGAAGCCCAGGCTGAAGAGAATGATGGAGGATCGTGAGAGAGCGAGATAGAGAAGGAAAGACAGAATCATCAAATTTTTAATAATAAAAAGGTTTTCGCATTCATTTATTGCTTCTCATTTCTAACTCTCAATAACTCTCATTCCCTCTTTCTCTTCTCTCTCTCTTTCTCTCTCTCGCTCTCTCTCTCTCTCGCTCTCTCTCTTGCTCTCTCTCTCACTCTCTCTATCTTTTCTCGCCCTCTCTCTCTCTCACTCTCACGTTTTTGTCGCTGTCTCACTTCCTCTTTAGAGTTTAAAACCACAGAACTCATGGACAAAGTGCGCTCGATTCAAGAAAAAACTACGCGATCCAGAAGGTTATTTATATCATCGCTATGCAACAACCGTCATGAAGAATAGAGGCGGGTTTTTATATGGCACAGAACGGGCTAATTGGCATCACAATTATTGAGTTAAATGCCTTCTTGAATAAAAAAAAAAGAATAAAATAGGGCCATGAATAAGCTCACAAACTGATCAAGGGTGTGTAAACTTGACGACATTTATTATGTTATTTCGATATTGTTCGCCGGCAGATCAATGATCTTCTTGTTGCCCTTAAGATTTTTAAGGGAACAAGGCTGAGCAGATCATCCGGTTTTCTTGTTCAAATATCACATGCGCACATCGCTACAAATTGTGTAAATTCAACTTCAGTAGTAGTACTTATATGAACTTTTTCATAACTTTTATATACTGCGCTATTACTCTTTCCCGAATCTGTAGAAATATAATATATGCAAAATGTAGAATAAAAACTCTTGGCTATATGCCAAAACTCTTTGCTATATATCAATCAAGTATACGAGACTTTTCTTACGTTTTCCTCTCCGATTTAAAAAGCCCCCCCCCCTCCTCCAAAAATGATGCCCTCTCAACGTGAGATCACGTTGAGAACATGTCAGATCTCAAGATTTTCCTGTCAAATTATAATTCTCAATTGACCTTTTCGGAAAATGCTAAAATTGCAGTCTCAGAATCGTTTAAAATCCGCCAGTTTTCCCACTTCCCCATCACTCTCTGCACCGAGCGGCCGCCTCTACAACTCTTCCTACTTCCTCAACTGCTTCTACGATGCCAAACCCGCCACCGAAAGAGGACACCTGGTCTTTCCAGGTCCGTTTTGTCCAGTAACCCCCCTACCTAGTCAAATGATCACCCTTCTGCCCACTAAACTCTTGTTTCTTTCTCTCTTCAGCCAATCGGAGCGCCTCTCCCGGAAGAGCCTGTGAAGGTGATGGACGAGATGAACCAGTACGTGGCTCTCTGGTACAAGCACGGCGTGCCCATCCACGGCCGCGCCTGGAACAACGGCGGAGTCGTCGAATGCTCCTTCCCCTACAAAAAGTCCGAGCTCACCGGCGCCAAGGATCTCGGCGGCCAGATCCAGGTCATTTTATTTCTTTGTGCAATGAGGGAAAAATTATTTTAAAATTTAATATTTAAATTTATAAAAAGAAAATATTTTAAATTAAGAGTGTATATTAAAGAAAATAGATGTTTTTAGATTCTGACGTACAAGGGTGACCACATGTCGCTCGGGTACTGGTACGAGTGGATCCGCTACGGAGACCGCTTCGATAAGATCAACGAGGATCGCCAGTACGTCAAGTGCGGGAACTCGCTGCCGATTCTGTGGAAGCGCAACGAGAGAAACATCCTCGGCTACGTCGACAACAAGACTGAGCTCGCCCTCTTCAGGTCTAAAGAGATCTTCGAATTTCTTAAGCAAACCATGGAATTCTATTGAGTTCTCTGCAAACTTTGTTTCAGCCACGACGGCAAGGTGAGCCAGTTCTCAGGAGGGGAGCTGTCCGACATGTTCATCATCGTCCGCGACCTCAAGGTTTCCCTTCTCTCCCTCCCGCTCTCCTTTCTCTCTGATTCTCTCCTCTCTCTCATGTTCTCTCCTCCCTCCTTTCTCTCTTTCTCTCTGACTGTCTCCTCCCTCCGTCCTTTCTCTCTGACTCTCCCCCCTCTCCCTGTCTCCAGGGTGGCCCTCCGTTCTGCGAGTGCGCTTACTGCCCGAAGCCGCCGCCTCCTCCGCCGGTGCCCAAGCCGGGTCCCCCTCCTCCTCGCGTCATGCTCAACCAGTGGATCGACGTCCGCGTCGGCGACCCCTGGCCGAATCGCCCGCTCGTCAAGTCAGAAGTTATCCGATTTTCTTATTTATTGAATTTCAAATTGTTGATGCGCTTACAAAGAAATACACTAAATTTATCAGCAAATCTATATTCAGGGCTCTCGACAAGTCCCTCAACACGATCGACGGCCAGAACCCCGACCAGTACGTCGCCCTCTGGTACCAGCAGGGCGAGCCCGTCATGGGCCGCGTCTGGAACGAGGGCGGAAAGGTCCGAGCACTATTCTACTCATTGATCCCTAATATTCCGACTCTGAGAACTGATCTTTGATCTCTTAGTAAGTGATCTTTGATCTCTGATAAGTGATCTGTGATCATGCAGATCGCAGCGAATTTCGCGTGGTTCAACCGCGAGTACACCGGCAACGTCGGCTCGATCCAGCTGCTCGCCCACATGTCCGAGCACGTCCGCGGATTCGACTACCACTGGAAGCCTTTCTCGGTGTGCACCGCGGGAAGAGAGAAGAGTTACAGTAACCCGGTCTTTCGTTGCAGGAGGTCTTCGTCTTCGGCACGGAGCGCGAGTTCGTGCCCGTCCACGTCAACCACCACAAGGGCGACATCTCTCCCGCCGTAATCACCTTTAATGGCAAGCAGATCCTCGGCAAGGTTAGTAGAAGACAACGAAAACCGAACTATCAGCATTATCAGAAGTATTTGCCTTTTTAAGATAAATAAATGCACGAAAAAGATATTTTGAGTGCGACGTCCGCAACGAGAAGGCGTCCGCCGGCTTCGGCGGCAAGGAAAACATCGTGAACGGCCCGCCCGTCCACCCCGTCACCGTCGTCCTCACGCGCAAGGCCCGGGCCGGCTACAAGTTCGACTAGAGAAGCTCCGCCCACACGTCCACTCCTCGCCCCCATCCTCAATGGCCACGTCACACATGAAATAAACGTGCTAAAATAAAAAACCACGCAAAGTACTGTAAGAGAGACAGAAAGTTCAAGCTCGCTTCATGCTGTTTTGTCAGAGAAAGTTGCCGCCTGAAAATGTTTGAAAGAGTTCTCTTGCTCTCCAGGCGAACTTTAAAGTGTGAATGAATTGATAGGAATCTACTACTTTGTTGCCGTTTTCCTGTTTTGATTTGGTAATTTATTTTAGAACCTAAGGTGCCTTAAACATCGCATTATCCGCAATTACTGATTAACTCTCCTACAGCAATGAAATATTATCGCTCTTTTCTTGTGAACATTTCGGGCGGTCTCGGTGCTATTCATACTTTTTATCATTTTCATTTCAGTATTATTTTGAACCTTCTGGATTCCCTTCGGCCTGCGATTCTTGCCTCTTCTGGCCAAGCGAAATGAACAAGATGTTGTAATTCTACAGAAGTTAGTGATCTTTGATCACGAGCTTGTAAATGTTTATTAATTAGAAACTGGTTTAGTTGCCGAAGTCTACGTGGAATTGTTCAGAAAAAGAACGTCTTATATTTAATTCTATAGGCAAAGGGATTTAACTCAAGCGGGTTTGTTATGCATGAAATGTATTCTTCTTTTGAATTCTCAAACGAGCGTCCCCCTCGCTGCGGCGCATTTGGGAACGGCGGCGAGTCGTTCGGCGACGAGGAGGAGATGGACGAGGAACTTGGACGGAGGAGGGGACGGAGACAAGGCAAGGAAGAGAGAGAGGAAGGAACGGAGGGAAAGACGAGTGAAGGAGAAGAAGAACAGGCAGAAGAGAGACACTAAAGAGAGGGGTTTATTATTATCACTCTCACTCTTTCATTCCTACTTTCTTTCTTTCTCTCTCTGTATCTGCCTATCTCTTTTCCCTATCTTCCTCTTTTTAACTCTCTCGCACTATCTCTATCTCTCTATTTCCCAGTCTCTATCTCTCTATTTCCCTCTCTCTATCTGTCTATTTCCTTCTCTCTCTCTCTCTCGCTCATCCAACCTTTCCAGTACTCTCCCACTACAAATCGGGCTCCGTGCAGGATTACGTTATCTCCTCGAAGCATCTCAAAGGCAGCGACTGCGTGCGAAGAGACGTAGAAGGCGAAGAGCGGTAGGAGAGTGAGCAGAGTGGCACACTAGAGAGAGAGAGAGAGAGAGAGAGAGAGAGAGAGAGAGTTGAAATGACAGAGAGAGAGGAGAGAGAGAGACAGAGAAAGAGAGATGAAGAGACATACATAGGAGCGAGAGAGAGATGAAGAGCGAGAGAGAGAGATAGAGATAAAGAGACAGAGGAGCGAGAGAGTGATGAAAAGACAGAGAGAGAGACAGAGAAAGAGAGATGAAGAGACAGCGATAGGGAGAGATGAAAAGAAAGAGAGATAGAGAAAGAGAGATGAAGAAACAGAGGAGCCTGAGAGATGAAAAGACAGATAGGAGACAGAGAAAGAGAGGTGAAGAGACAGAGAAAGAGAGGTGAAGAGACAGAGGAGCGAGAGGGAGAGATGAATATACAGAGAGAGAGAGAGAGAGAGAGAGATGAATAGGCAGAGAATGAGAGAGAAAGATCGAGAAGTAGAGAAAGAGAGGCAATAAGATCAAGGCGGAGAGAGAGAGAAAGAGAGAGAGAGAGAGTGAGAGAGAAAGAGATGAATAGGCAGAGAGAGAGAGGGAGAGAGAGAGATAGAAATATCGAGAAATAGAGAAAGAGAGGCAATAAGATCAAGGCGGAGAGAGAGAGACAAAGTGAGAGAGACGGAGCGAGAGTAAGGGAGTAGCATGCGAGAGGAGGGGGATAAGCTAATGGCGAAAATCGAGAAGAGTACTTTATTATTATTATTATTTAATGCTTATTATTACAATAATGTGTATTAATAACTGTATCAATCACTCTTATGGAATAAATAGGTACATGTGCAGTTGATACACCTGTGCTGCGATAAGGGGCAGCAGCAGCACGCTTCTCTTTCGCACTGCACCAATCACTGCGAGTATGCAGGCGACTTGGAGGAAGAGCTTCAATTCATATTTTAATAATAATATCAATAATACTAAAACTAATAATAACAATAACTTATGATAAAATTACGCTTCAAAGCATTCCCCCGTGTACTCACCCAAAAAGACAACAGTTTACTACAGCGGCTGGATGACCGTTTTTCAGGGCCCGCTACAAAATTTCAAACTCGAAACACATGCCAATCTAACCTCTCTCAAGATTTTTCACTTTGTCTCAGTTTTCTCTAACTTCTGTACCTGTCATCCCTTGGTGAAAATAATGTACTAAGTGGGCAGGAGGGGTTGAGACTGCATCTTCTTCCCACTCGCTGTTATTCCTTGCTTGGTTTTGAGGCCGCACCAGGTTCACCGAGAGAGACGCTTTCTACAGTATTCAAAAAAGAAATGCAAATATCCGCCTAAATACTTCTTTTCATAAAGCCCAACCACCTCCAACCGATATTTGAGTGTCTAATAGGGTTTATGAGACTTGGACAAGCTGATCATTCTTTTAAACCTTTAATTCTGTGTCGTACACTATTAAAGCAGAGTTTGGGCGAACATTTCTTTTTTCGCTAATAGTCCTTTTTTAATTATCTAATTGTGCAATTAAAAACTATATTGTTGGGGAAGTCTACTCTGAAATTTTAGAATTAATTATTACAGACATCATTTTCACACCGTGGTGCCCAATGTTGGCTGTGGTTTTCTGAACTTTTAGCCTTCTGATCATTTTCAATTAAAGAAGATATTTATATATGAACAAATGCTCCAATGCACTAAGAATATAAATTAATATTTGACAGAAGTGTCGACGAAAAGAAGAAGAAGAAAAGACAAGAAGCTAACGAAGGGCGCAGCGAGCATGGAGTTGCCGACTTCAATGCCGGCGATATACACGCCATAGGACGCGCCCAGCAGAGTCATGGAGGAGAAGGCGACACAGAAGACCTTGCAAGAGAAAACTAATTAATGAAAGAAGATCAGCTTAAATAAAAATAAAAATATAAAAAGATTTTTAAAAAAAAAAGAAAAAAGTAATCGTAATTTATCCTCAAAATGGCGTAATTATGTTTATGATTAGAGTTAATTAGGCGCAGAGAAATATAATAACAATATCTTGTGCGCAGAGCTGAGTCGTTGTGCTCCTGCCGGCCGTGCTCAGCACCACTTCATCGGATACAATCGAAGCCGCCTGCACCGACATTCCTTCCTTTTCACCGAGATTCCACACAAAAATATTGTCACCTAAAATCATTTAAAGGTGCCAGAAACTGAAATCTACTCATTCTCAGCGTGTTTTCCAGGATTTGACACAGTGAACAAATAATAAGAACAGCATTTTTCCTGCCAAGGACGAGACAGCATGTGATTAAGGAGTTTTGTTTCGCAGATATGCAGACTTCACGACAATTAGACATTGAAAACGAAATACTAAACTTGCAGTAAAGACAATTGCAAAACTAGTTTAAAAAATAATTACTTTTTTGATAGGAGTTCACGATCAACGATAGGAACAAGAGCAAAAGCTTCTGCTTATTGGATTCTTTTTTGCCCATGCAATCCACGGCCAAGCTTGATCCATTCAGGCTCCTCCTCTCGCGGCTCATTAGCGATTTCGGCATCAGATTCATTATTAACTTCTTCTCCTTTTCACCACCCAATTTCGATGAAACCTTTCTTGCCGCAGACAGACTACCCACCTCTTAATCGATCTCGTAGTTTATGGAAAAAAAAGTTTATGGAAAGGCTCCTTTAATCGCATTCCTAATTTTTGAAGTGCCAATGAACAATATTTTGCTTCGTGTCTAATGCACTCCGAATTCTCTTATCAGTTGCTGACTTTTTATGTTCAGATATAAGAAAGTAAAATTACGCGTTCGCCTCTTGAAGATTCTTCCTCAAGCTATAATTAGGTTTACTCTTGTGAGTTGCAAAGTCACAATGAGACTGTTCGATCAAGTGGCAAGGGGAAGAGAAAATCAAAATGCGACGTCAGTGTGTACGTACATAATCAAGGGTGGGCAAAAACCGGCCCGGGCCGGCCCGCCTTCATTGCGGGCCGGGCCGGGCCGGCCCGTGGGGTACGCGGGCCGGGCCGGGCCGGCCCGTGGGGTAAGCGGGCAGCGGGCCGGGATCGGGCCCGCCAAATAGCAACGGGCCGGGCCTAGGCCTAGGGCCGCCCGCGGGCCGGCCCGGGCCTGGCCCGCGGGCGGCCCTCCCCTGTACATAATTCCGTATTTTCAATAAAATAAATGAAGAATAAAATAGAGAGCGTTGAAGTGAACACACTAGAAGAGAATTCACAGGAGAAAGTAGTCTTAATTATTGAAAATCAATATTGTTCGAAATAAATTGGTGAGTAGGACCCTAAAAAAATTATGCAGCAAATCAGCATGTGATCAAGCTGTCAAAAATCTTTTTAAAATATATTTTTTATTCAACCTATTGACCCTGGTCTGCTTGTTTACATATGCTTCCTTACTACTTCTAATTATCTTCTTTATAAGCTGCGACTGCGTTGACTTCTTCCTTCGAAATGTTCTTCTCATTATAATTTTGTCAAGTGTGACTCTTGAAAGTGCATGGAGAAATGTAAGATTGAATGTGCCTCGGAGCATAAGAAAAGAGAGGAGCGTAGCCCAGACACAACTAAAATGAAAAGTCATTCTAACTACAATTATATATTCTGAATCGTAACGTTTTCGACTTCCTTCAGCCGGCCTACCTTTATTTCCGGCGATCTTCCTGTCTCTCCAATGCTCTCTTAATCATCTTCTCTTTCTTACTTTTTGTTTCCACATCTCCAGCACAATAGTTACGCAATATCGAACAATCTTCGTCTAGTTGCTTTGTCTACTTTAATATGGACATTTGCATACGTCTGTAGGGGGTGCAGACATACACAGATGTCGATATATATAGAAAACCTTCATTATGTCATACCCTAGCATTCTCTCTGTTGTGTACTCGACATCGCGTGCAGGTGGACATCATCGACATGCCCGTGTCTTGCGCTGCCTCCTCGACAGCCATGCACGCGGCGTTCGCGGTGCAGCTGGCGCGCACTCTGGCCGCCGTCGTGTCCATCGCCGTCTCCCTCGTCCTCGTCTGCCACTTCATCCGTCGCCGACGGAGTCATCCGTACAACGCTCTCTTCTATCGACTCTATGTCGTTGCGGCCATTGCGGTATCATCATTTCTCTTTTAAAGATTTTCTTCGTAAGTTTTTTTAACTGGCCAACAACAATAAGGATGAAACAAGTGAAGCTTTTACTTCTGATGTAACAAATGCAATAGACTACTGACATATACCGTAGTTCTCTTCTTCCATTCTCTGACTGGCCATGACAGAACATTCCACTATTCCTGCTCGCGTCCTCCATCATCACGGCAGCCAACTCTCCGTGGTGTGCGTCGGTCGTTCCCCTCTTCACGGTTCCTTCCATTCTCTGGACGCCCTTCTTCGCCGCCGGCTTCTGGCAGAACTTCTTGCACTACTTGGTCACGCTCTTCTGCGCCCTGAACAGACTCGATGTTATGTCTACTAACATTTCTGTGGCTTCTTAGAGCAATATCTATGTACATACAACATTTTCATAAATGTTTGTGTATTTATTTCTTTATTCGCATGCAGGGTTTCCACTAATACTCAACACAATTTTTTTTTGTAATCTAGAAGCATAATATCTTTCTTTCTTAAAGTTTTGGCACCGTCACTGTGGGAACTTTGTGGTGGCGACGCTGGTTCTGCCCGTCGCCTTCTACGCCCCGCTTCTGCCTCCCACCGAGGCGTTTCTCAGCGGAGTCTTCGGCTACAACTCCTTCATGTACCACGGCTTTGTCCCAAATGTACACGACTTTTTCCAATTAATTTTTTTTCTTATGCATATGTATTTACTATATATGTGGCAATTGAATTCCTATCGCTTGAAAATTGAGGAGCTCATGCATACTTTTGTTATTATGTTTAAGCGCCCTCCAAATAACTGTCTAACGGTCTAAAGGATGAGCATAGCAACACAGAAAAGGTTGACATTACAGATTGGAGTTTCGCTGCATTACAAAAAAAGAATATAAATACAAAAAAATGACGTGATCAAGTGCTCAGGCATGTTTCGTCGCTACAGTGAGAAAATTGTATCTAGAGATAATTCTACACCTTTCATATATGTATTTACGTATCGGATTCGGGGAATATAGCGTGTTAATTCAGATTGCGTAGCTGCTACAAAATTAGTCTCCGAACTTTTGGCCTGGTAAATTAAATACTTGTATCCGCGCATGCTACAAAGAGCAGTAAAATTCACGAATTCAGAATCCTTAAAAATGTCCAATATATGTGTTTAGTACTCTACGACTCTTCAAGCCGTCAGGTTCACGTCGCTTGGAATCGGGGGAGCGTCGCTGGGCGCTTCGGTCGTCACTTACTGGCACATCAAACGCATTTCTGTTAGCTAACACTTTCCGACTCTGCTTGAGAGCAATCAAAATAATATATTAAATACAATATATATCCATGGGGATTACAAAATCGTTACATTGTGCGAATTCTGTCAGTCGCTATTAGAAACATCGCAAAGGAAAGCTAGAATGCAGAAGACAAACCTCATTTTTCCTCACACCGAAACGTTGAAGTTATGGCGTGACCCCATTATGCATATTTTCATCCCTCTTCGAGAACGAAGATCTCAACTAGATGAGAAGAGCATCCGCGCTGAGGTGAGATGAAAGAGATTTAGAGAAAAAGACTCCCAAGTGTAGTTTCTGGTGATAGCCAATCACCAAAACCTTCGGCGAAAAAAAATGTTAGCAGCCGTCCAATAAGCGCACGCTGAACGTCGCCGAACGACAGCTTCTTCACATTTCCTACGTACAAGTTGGCGCGGCTGTCATCATTAGCGCAATTTCGGTATGTCGGCTTTCTAAATTACTATTTATTTTGTTATATAAACGAGTGAGCTCAATTGACACAATTCACATTGTACTATTTCGCTAACATATGTATGTACATAAGTATGTACACATTTGTTACGTACACACATAAATGCATACATGCATAACAAGTATAATTACTTTGTAAATACAGAGAGGGAATGAATGATAGTGCTTTAATATACTTTAATTATCGGGATAGTTGTTACATCCTATTCGTCGTCAGATATCTAATCAATCGAGATTGTGGTGTTGCAGCTCGCCGTCTTCCTGATGGCGTATCCGCTGAAGCTGCTGGACGTGATTGCGCCCGTCTCTCTGAGTGGCCTCGTTTTCAATGGCATCCTCTCTTACCTCACGACCTGGACTCTCGTCGTGACGTCATCGCCCCTCAGGAAAAGAATCAGGTAAGAATATTAACCCATTTAGCTTATCTAATGAATTTTGTGGAAGAGTCATATCCCCACTTTTCCTCCTTTTTTTCCTTTCTCAACTATTGCAAGCAAATCTTACGTTTGGCCGTCCATATGTACATATGTATGTATCTCAGAAGCTCACCTGCTATAAATATGTACATTGTTTTATTTACATCAGAATCACCGGCATTAATCTGACATTTCGCTTATGCTTGAAAGCTTCACTTTCGTTGCAGGTTCTTTTTCCTGAGAGTGATTTCTTCGTCGCAGGAGGGGCCACGGCGGCCGGCGCCCGCGTTCCTTCGACTGGACGCCGTGGCTCTGCAGCGGACGGCGCCGCCGCCGCGTCCGGCGAGCGACCGTTCACGAACGAATTCTTTATAACTGCTCTTCTTTCTATCTCTGCTCTTTTGATGCCGCACAATGTCGCATTTTCGTATTTATTTATTCGGGTACATCTATCTCACAGCTCCTTTCTAATTGTTAACTCGATTAACTTTTTTGCTGATATCAGCTTGCATGTCTGAAAGCTTCTGAAAAAATGTATATTATGTAATCGTTTAATTATAGCGGCATTTATTTTGAAAATAAAAGAAGAAAAAGCTATTTGTAGAATTCATATTTTCATTGCATGAACTTCCCAAATATTTAATAAACCAAAATAAAATGAAATCGAATGCATCACTTTAACAATAAAAAAGCATATGCTTATTTACTCACTGCGTCGGAATGATTGACGAGTTCGAGAGAAAATGAGTTTGATATGAGGAGGAGAGGGCTCAGCAATAAAAGAGGGATGCAGTGACAGAAATAGTGAGAGATGGGAAGAGAAAGGAAAGAAAGATAGTGAGTGAGTGAGAGAAAGATAGAAACTATATAGGATGAGAAAGGGAGAGAGAGAAAGAAAGAGAGAGATATGGAGCTGGAGAGTTATGCGGATCATCTACACTTGCTGGATGGGAGTGAATAGGCAGAAGCTAAGGACCAATCAGCATGGGAAGGGGAGGTTCCTAACCGACAGTCACCCCCTTTGGCTAGCCCCAGAGAAAGTTGTCAACTGCCTGAAAATCTCGAACATCCATGCTCGGATCCCTTTCCAAACCTACACGGCATGAGATACGCCCAGGTCGCACCAACCAATTGCAGGCAAGCCCTCATATCTTCTCATGTAGCCCTCATATCTTCTCATGTCGAGTAATGCTAATGGTTAGATGCAACAACATTTATAGATGCCCCTAATAACAAGAGTATAACAAAAATGGTGGGAGAGAGAGTAATTAGAGTAGTCCGGGGAACTCTACGAGCTCGGACTCTCCTTCTGTGCCAAGTTGGCTAATTGCCAAGTCTTTTTTGAGAGTTTTACTGCCTTAATGGATGCATATTTTTACATTTCTCTCTCTCTCTCTCTCTCTCTCTCTCTCTCTCTCTTTTCTCTCCCCAGAGCTGCCTTCTTTATCGCTCACCAATATTCCCTTTTTTCATTTCTCTTTTTCTTGAGAGGTACTTCTCCACACAGAACGTTCTCCGTGAAGTTATGTTTTTGTGAAAGTTTACTTGCTTTCGAAATACATTCTTGCATAAAACAGAGGAGATCTGAAACGAACAACGGTTTATTGGAACGGCAATATTATATGGAGAAACGACTCAGAAAAAAAAGACTCACTCAGAGCGGTCGGTCCGTGCTACTCAGAGCGGTCGGTCCGTGCTCCGCTCCTCTCAAGAGCCGACCCGACTTCCTTCCGCGACGCCCCTCCTGCCTGGGGGGCCTAACCCACTTCAACAGGCACCATAACAGGTTCACCTTCCTCTTCCGCTGACCGTCTTTTCCCTGCCCGGCCTCAGTTCTTCCCCTTGGGCCAAGAGCATAAGCGTATTTGATCTACTGGCCCCTTCTTGGTTAAGTCATCATTCATGGCTGAACCCATTGAGTTCTCTGCTGTCTCCTCTTTTATCCAAAGCAGAAGGCAGAGAAGGAAGCGCACCGCAGCGGATGCCGAGGGCACCCCCACCGCCGCCTTGGAAGTGGATGACGTCATCGACTTCCTCGTAGAACAACTGTCCTTGCTCAAGTCCACCGTCGCCTCTCTCTCCTCCTCCGTCTCTTCGCTCGAGTCCAACGCGGCCATCAAGGACCTGACAATCAGCGAACTTTCTGCATCCATTCTTGTCCTCACGGACAAAGTCGAGTCATATAACTCGCCACTTGCTGTTGTGCCCCCAAAGCCTATTCCTGCTGCCACTAATGCCTCCACAAATGTTGCTCATGCCCTTGATGTTGTTATGACTCCTTCTGATGAAACCCCCCCCCCTCCACCTCTTCGTCCTCCCCCCCTCCCTGGGACTATTCCCGGGAGACGGACGATGAGATTAGAGACAGACACGAGCGCCGCCGAGCTCTAGTCGTCTATGGCCTCCCAGTTCAACACGGAAACACCCCCACCCACACTGCTTATTCTTACTTTAACACTGTCGTTGGCCACCTGGATACCCTTGGTGTCCCATGTCTCCCCATCTCTGTCTACCCGCTGGTAGATCACCCCCGCCCCAATGCTTCTAACCCTTTGAAAGTTATCCTCCCCACATCCAAGTTCCAGGCGCTCGCCATCGCCAGATCCCACAAGCTCCGCCACTCCTCTTCCTATTCTAACTGTTATATCCTCCCCTCGCGCACGTTCGCAGAGCGTGGCATCATCCCCACCCCCCTAAGCTCCCCGACTACTCGCGCTTTTTCGCCAAACCCCCCGGCCATCGCACGGCCCCCACCTCTCGCCCCCCTCGCCCCCCTCAATCTCGCGTGGCCACCCGCCGGCCTTCCCACTCTAACACCAGCCCCACTCCCCTCTTCTCTAACTCCTCCTACGCCGCCGCTGTGGGCCGCATTCCTACTCCCCCTCCATCCCAGCCACCTCATCGCGCGTCTTATCACCCCTCTCTTCCACCGCCTACTCTCTCTCCCAATCACTTCCAGCCGCCGCAGCCGCTCTCTCACTTTGTCTCCTCTCCTCCCATCTACACCAATCCGCCGCCCAATTACCACCCCCCCTAACCCCGACTTCTCTACTAACAATCGCTTCGCCCCTCTCGCCTCTCTCAATCCCACTCCTCCCCCTTTCCACTACTACCACCCCCTCCCCCATTTTTAACTAGTGCCACTCGCAGGCAAACCAATTCCTCAATATACTCTTTTAATGCCCGCTCGATTGTTAACAAGACCCACGAATTATCATCCCTCTTCTCTCGTTCGTTTGCTATCATTGCTATTGTCGAGACATGGCTTACCTCTTCCTTGCCTGACAACTTTCTACTTAATGGTTCTCCCGATTACTCTATTATCCGCCAAGATCGCACCAGACGCAAAGGCGACGGTGTTGCCCTCATCTTCCGCTCTTCCATCTCCACCACCACCTTATTGTCATTATCTCGCCCCCACGCATTCGAATTGCTCGCAGTTGATGCTAGCTTCAGTAGTGACCCCATCCGCATCGTCTTAGTTTATCGCGCTCCCGCTTGCCCATCTGATGATAACGCTAACCTTGTCAAGCTTCTCACAGATCTCTCCTCTGCTCCCCACCCTACCATTCTTCTTGGCGACTTTAACTACCCGGGCATTCTATGGAACTCCTCCCCACCGGCCGCCATTTCTTCTCTCTCCCCTCCGTCCAGACTCTTCCACGATTTTACTTCCTCGTGTCAACTTGCTCAACTCGCTCCTTCCCCTACTTGCAACAATCACTTCCTTGACCTAGTCCTATCCAATACTCCCTCCCTTATTACAAGTGTCTCTCTCTCTCCCCCTTCTTTAACTCTGACCATTCGGCAATTGAAGCCACCCTCTCTCTGTCTCATTCCGAACCCTCCTTCACCTATGTCAGAGACTACGCTAGAGTTGATTACCATGCTGCTTGTCAATTTCTCTTAGATCACTATTCTTTTCACGCGCCTTTTCATAGACTTACCGATGTCAACATGATGTATGAAACTTTCACATCTGCACTCCGTGTTATAGAAGATCTTTTTGTTCCCTTTAAGAAAGTTTCTTCCCAAGGTGTCCGTCTTCCCAATCACATCCTCCGCCTCAAACGTAAGCGCTATCAATCTTGGCTCAATATGTTAGCCCTTGACTCTGACTCCTCTCGCTCAGCTTATGCATCAGCAAATACCCTTTATTGTAGAGCTATGGATAAGTACTCTAGTAACGTAGAAAAACATGTCATTAAATAAAATAACAAGTCCCTCTTCTTCCGATTCATGCGTAACCGTATATCATCCAAACCTCGAGGAGTCGACTAACTCACTTCCCCCTCAGGCTCCTCCTGTTTCACGGATAAGGATAAGGCCCAACTTTTAGCCGACACCTTCGCTTCTGCCTATACCATTGACAATGGCTCCCTCCCCTCGCTGCCACCCAATCATCGTGTCCGTCCTCCTTCTGATTTTTCCATAAATTTCCCGCGTCATGAAATCTGTCGTCTCATCCAGTCTTGGAAGAACTCATCTTGTAAAACCCCGGATAATTTTAATTTGCTCTTTATCAAGAACTTAGCTATCCCCATCTCTGAAGCCCTCGAATATATCTTTGATTATTCCTATGCCACTTCCTCTGTCCCCTCTGCATGGAAATCGTCAATAGTTATCCCCATTAAGAAGAAGCAGCCTTACTCTGACCCTTCCAACTATCGCCCCATTTCTATAACCTCCCTATTTTCGCGCCTTTTTGAAAGAATGCTTTGTAGGAAACTCTATTCTTTTTGCAACGATACACATATTATTCCTGATCAACAATATGGCTTTAGGCCAAAACGCTCCATCGATTTCCAAATGTTAAGTTGTCTTGAATTATGGACCTCCGCAATGGCTAACTCTCAGTTCACTGATGTAATTTACTTTGACCACGCCCGTGCTTTTGATCGTGTATCTCACCCCAAGCTTATCCATAAGCTTAGTCTTCTTTCTCTCCCGCCTAAGTGTATTTCTTGGATCGCCTCCTTCCTTAGTAATCGCACCTTTTCTGTCCGTGTCGCCTCCTCCCTCTCGCCCCCTCTTCCTATCACTAGCGGAATTCCGCAAGGAACAGTTCTCGGTCCTCTCCTTTTTATCCTGGTTACTAGCGACCTTCCCTCTCTTATCTCTTTACATGATGTACATTCTAGTTGCTTCGCTGACGATCTTAAGATTTTTCGCTCTTTTACTAAGTCTTCTTCTAATGCTCCCCTTCAGGCGGCCATTGACGAAGTCGCATCCTGGGCCAACAAATGACAACTCCCCCTCGCCCCCCTCAAATGTTCCGTCCTCCATTTAGGCAAATCTAACCCCAAATTACCATACCACCTTAACGGCGCTCCCCTTACCCCTGTGGACAACATCCGCGACCTCGGCATTATTATTGACTCCACTCTTTCCTTTTCATCCCATTGCGCGCATCTTGCTAACAAGGCTATAAGTAAAAGTCACCCCATCATCCGCTCCCTCCGTTCCAAAAACAAGGATACCCTTGTTTCCACTTATACCCTGTACATTCGCCCTTTGCTGGAATCCTCCGCCATTGTCTTTTCTCCCCGGCTTAAGAAAGATATCCTTCGTCTGGAACGCATCCAGAACTATTTTACCCGTTTTATTTTCCGCTGTTGTTTTGGCTACAGCAATCGCGCTGATATTCCTAACCCTGCTACCCGTAACAAGACTCTCGCCCTCCCCTCTCTCTTATCTCGTAGACAACATTCTGATTTTACACTTGCGCGTCGTCTCGTATTTGGCCACAGGCGTATCTCTGATCGCGTTCCCCATTATTTCCATTTTCGTAACTCACGTACCCGCGGCCTTTCCTTCCTCCTTGCTTACCCGTCCACTCGCTCCTCCGTTCGTAACCACTCGTTTTTCATCAGATCCGCGAAAGCTTTCAACAGCCTGGCCAAGCACTCACCTCCCGCCTCCCTCTCCTCCTCATCTGCGACCCCATTACAATAGCCCACATATACTGTATTATGATCATATGTACTGTATCTTCTTATGTATACCATACCATGCATTGCTTTATCACTTATACACATATCTTCATTAACACGTGGCAGCAGCACGTAAATAAATCAATCAATCAATCAGTCCGCGAACGGTTCACGACATCGAATACCGTAATCGCGGAAATAAAAATTAAATACACTAAACAACCAATCAATCAATAATAGCGAATCGAGTTGGCGGCAAAAGGTTAAACGCCAACACGCAGCTGTGCGGAAATGAACATCTTGTGCAAGTTGGGCATTCAATCATTAAGATATTAAAAAAAAAAGACAGACAAACAACGCGCCACATTTTTTTTTTCAATATTTTAGAGGACGGTTTGGAATTCAGAATCCGAATATCGAGGAAGGAAAGAGATGGTGCGAGAGAGAAAGAGAGATGGACAGAGAGGGAGAGAAACGAAGAGAAGCGATTAATAAATAGTTGTATACTACTGGGCGACAGCATCAATTACTCTGCCATCAATAAACAGAGTGCAATCGGCTTTCAGCTTAATATCTCTTATTATTTTTTATTTCATTATTCGAGAATTAAAAAAAGTCTCAGAAAATGAGGAAAATTGTATTGCAAGCAAAAGCCGATAGCCGATGAAGGTAAAGTAATAGGTAGGCACACGTCGAGGGGTCTAGCCAATTTCTATTCAGAATAAATTTAGAGAGAGAGAGAGAGAGAAAGAGGAAGAGAAGGAGGAAGAGAGAGAGAGAGGGAGAGAGAAATTGGAATCTCACCGGACTACAAAATCCATTTAGCGTTTTACTGTAAAACTATTTTTTCTTCGGCCGGCCAAATTGTCTCCATTGAAAAACCAATAGTAGGCTGAATTAGATTCAGTATAATAGAGCTAATATCGCCTGGTAATATAAAGAAAGAGGCAGAGACAAGAAAGAATTATAAGTGACGAGCTATCCAGATGAGTTGGACTACGTTCTGCCCCAAATGAATAGTAATACCTGCTAACTAATTCGCCTTTCACAACCGTTCACAATAGAGGAAGATGCACGAGAGATGGAGAGAGACACAGAAGCGATGAGAAATGAATTATAGAAAAGGCTCTCTCGCACACAGGACGACAAATACTAGTTCTATACTGTATTCACATCATGAGTGTAATTGTTTGCGGCGCGTCTGAGGTGTTTCAGAGGGTGATGGGGTGGAGATAAGCTGATAGTGGTTTATATAATAACAGTTTGAACAATGGGGTGGTTTCAAGCAATAAAGATTACGATAGGATTATATACTATAAAGAGAGTGTTAGGCCAAGGCCTGCACTGGGGAATTTCTTTCGATTTTGTTCGTGAACTTTTCCGAATTACAAGTCGGCGGGCTCAACAAAATAGGTATTTCATTTTTCAATAAAAAAATTACGTTTAAAATTGATATTCCCTCGATGTTCTCTAATGAAAGATGAGATGCCCCACCAAGCAGAGATACACAAGCACTGCCGTGAATGAGGACACTCGTCACCCTCGAAAATGTTGATGCTGTATTGTGGAAATGAGCAGATCGCACAACACTTTTATGGTCAAAATGAAAATGTTATAAAAGCTCTCCAGAATTAGGGCCCGTTCAACGAGCTATCCAACGATATCTTTTTGGATGCCAAATCACTAACTTGAAGCAATCTTTGTGCAATGCAATTTTTAAGATTACGATAGCGAGTCTCGAATGGAATTTGTTTTGAAAAAAGTCACCCATTTTGCAGAGATCGCCAGGCTGTATCGTCGTGGAAAACAATTTCACGACAACAAAATGAAAAGAGATGAATACCCAGGGTCAGCAGCGGCTAGTAGGGTCTTGGTGTGTGGAGAGGAGTGAGCGGACAGTCTTAATGGGGCACTCCGAGGGCAGCGCCGACTCCCACGCCAAGGTCATCCGCGCCGTCCAGATGGTCGTCCAGGCCCATCTTACTCTTGTAGTCGCGCATCTCCTGCAGTAGGCGGTGGGGCTTGCATCATTATTAATAACTGTTCCTTTATTTTAAAGAAAATTTAATTTCCTTTATAAAAAAAATTACTGATTCTAACTAAATAAACTTTATTGACATTGAACAAAATAAATTCAAAGCAACTTAAAAATTATTAAACGTTGCTCTACTCACAGGTTCCTTGAACAGAATTTTTTTGTCATATCCATTTTAGTGAAGCCAAGATGAGACCTAAATCGCAGCCACACTAAAATGTCCTTTCCCATACCTCGGCGTATCGCTCCTTGTCCGCATTGGCGCGAGTCTCATACTCCGTACGCTGTTCCTCAGTCAGGTTCTTCCACATCCGGCCGAGTTCCTGGGCGACTTGGCCGACCTGCGTGGGCGTGGCATAGGGCAATCGGTTCAGGGTTGCTAGGCTCAGGGTCCCCGGGGTTTTACAGCGTTCTGTGGGTCAATGCTGCTCGAATGTCTGGTATGGTAGTTGTCCTAGATTTAAAAACAATAAACAAATCTAGCGCCTTGGCGCCGAGCATCCCCTGCTGCTGCCAATCCTTTGGGGGTCGGGACCCGCTGGGACCCGGGGAGGGGGGGGGACCCACGGGATAAAAGCATAGGCATGGAAGGGGAGCTCGACGTACCCTCTTCTTCCCCGATAGTACCTTCCACATGGGATTCGCTGCTTGCACTTCTGGACGACGGTCGTGAGAGAAGAAGAAGAAAGCAGAGCTGGAAAGGAGGCACGTGGTTACTGCAGGGAGAGAGAGCACGGAAGAGAGAAGAGAGAGAGAGAGAGAGAGAGAGAGAGAGAGAGAGAGAAACAGCGAGACAGAAACGCAGAGAGAGAGAGAAAGAGAGAGCGAGAGGGGAGATATAGAGAGGGAGAGAGGAGAGAGAGATAGAGAGGGAGAGATGGAGAGGGAGAGAGCGAGAGTGGGACAGAGAGTGAGAGAGAGAGAGACAGGAGTGAGACTGACAGAGCTCTCTTCGGTGCGTTCGGGTCCTTCTTGGCGCGCTTCCTCTTCCGAATCGCGTCCTCTCCGCCGTACGCGGCGACCTGAGCGTAGAAAATAATTAACGACTGAATTTGTTTTCTTCACATTTTTGAGAAGTTCTTTTGAGACAGCGGGGAAAAAGGAAGGGAAAACGGATAAATAATGCCTTTCACAATTTTCTTTAATTATTTGTTAGTTATTGAAGTATTTTCTTCAAATAAATAAATAAACAAATTTATGAATGAATAAAGAAACCTCAGCAGTGTATCGGTCAGCGTCTTTCTGAGCGAGCTCGTAGAACCGACGCTTCTCATCATCGTTCATCGTCTAGCAAATACCAACCTCTTTCACCCTTTCATCTAATCTTTTTATCACTGGCACTTTTCTTTCCATTAATTGCATGAAAGTTATTAAATACTCTATTACTTCTAGCTATTTCTTTAGAAACCATATCTATCTTATTGCTGTAACGCATAGTTTCATTCAGATATATAGGACTCAAGCATCTCGTCATTTACATTTCACGAATATTGCACAGTGAAGCTAGAAGGTGCTGAACCCACAACAGCATGAGCTAATAAATAACACCTTTCAACTAACCATTCTTCTTTCGTTGGTGTAATTATGATTACTTTCGTCTGTTTAAACTTTTGTTTGTGCATATATCGGGAGGGAAAAGGGAGTTGGTGGGGGGGGGGGGGGGGGGGGGGGGGGGGGGGGGGGGGGGGGGGGGGGGAGGTCAGATAAGTTCTGAATTTTGACTGCTCACTTATCCATGCCTCCATTACCAGGCAGATAGGACAAAAAGAATTCACAGGCTCCGCTTATTTCTCCTTCTTTTCTCTCTCTCTCTCTCTTCGTCTAGCAAACCAACCACCATGCCTAAAATGAAACCAGTTCACAAAGAGTTCCTAAGTTCGCTTATGAGTTCACACCCCGTTCTTCCTCAACAATAAAAATGGTCCGTTGGAGTTCAAGAATCGTAAATAGTGATCTACATGCTTTCATCTTTAATTCAACTTTTGTTTAAATACGGTGGAAAATATAAATGTTTTTTCAATAAAATTACTAGTAAAGGAAAAGAGTATGTGTTGAGAAAACCAATTCGAAGAAGATACCGAAGGAAGTATGTGTGGATGTAAGTTAGACAAGGGAGGAGAGTCAGGAAAAGTGAGAGAGAGGGGCGAGGGAAAAAACTGCAAAAAAAAGTTCAATGAAAATGGATGCAAATGGGAAACGATGGCAATGGTGAGAAATGAAGAAGTAGAACGAAAAGGAGTAAAGAATAATATAAATGCACGGAGAGGCAGAACGGAGGTATTGAAAGGACACTAGGAAGAATGACAGAGAAAGAGAGAAAGAGAAAGCAAGAAAAGCAGAAATATAGAGGGAGTAGCAGAGAGAGAGAGAGAGAGAGAAGGAGAGAGATGAAGTGTAAGCGGTGACAGAAAGCAAGATAGAGAAAACTAGGTAGCGAATAGCTATAGAATGAAGCGAAAGAAAATGAAAGAGGAGAGAGAAGTAGATAAATATTCATAGAGGCAGAGTGATGCACAGAGAGAGTGTGCGAGAGGGAGAGAGAGAAAAGGAAAGAGAGAGGAAAAAGAAGAAAGAAAAAAAAGAAAGATATAAAGAAAGAAAGAAAGAGAGACAGAAAGAAGGAGAGACAGAAAGAAATAAAGAAAGAAAGAAAGAGAGACAGAAAGAAAGAAAGAGAGACAGAAAGAAAGAGATAGCGAGACAGAAAGAAAAAAGAGAGAGAAATAGACAGAGACAGAGAGAGCGAGAGAGAGAGAGAGAGAGAGAGAGAGAGAGAGAGAGAGAGAGAGGTACCTGACAATGATGAATCTTGTTCTAGTTATGCCCCGAAACAGATCTCGGCATTTTTTCTACTTCAGTCATCAACACTGCTCATTTTGTGCACTTGGATGATTGGCAGCTCCGACATTTTCGCCAGAAATTAGTGCATCCCTACGTCTTTAGTGTTATTTTTCACAAAAGGTTGTTTTTGTTGCCCCTCGAGTTTCTTTTATTTTCTTCAATTTTTTTTCTAATAACTACCACACCCATTTGGATCGCGAATTTAAATGCGAAACCTCCTTAATTGACTCGTGGTACGAATCAATCCTCTGCGAGAGTCCAGGAGTGCGATTTTTTAATGGCTAAATACATACTGATTCTGCCGTTTGTTCCTACTATTCTCCATATGAACCTGCACCAAACACTGCACATCATCTTTTCAAATGTGGACGGGTGGGCGGAGTCGCTGCCTACCTTCCATTTGTCGGAGCACTTCTTGGAGATCTCGGTGACCTGGACGTTCTCGTTCGGATACTTCTTCTTGTGCTCCTCGTAGCACATCTTCACAAAGAATCCATACGGCGAGGTCTTGCCGCGAACGGGCGGTTTACTGTCGGCGCCACGCATTTTTCCTCTGCCTTCAAAAATTGTTAAATAAATTTCTTTCTTTAAAGAAATTACTTTACAAAGATACCACGCATTTCCTCTACAAAAACGAAAACAAAGACACGCACAGATTCGAAATTCCCGCAGCGAAGAAACCAGCACAATCCATTTTTGTTTTCATTCAACTTGGCAGATTTTGAGAATATATCCGGCACTTTACTCTTAATAACGAAATAAAAAAATTTATAAACATATTACCGTAACCAGGAGGAAGGGTACATTCAAGAAGAGCCCGGAATAGCGATCATATGTGATATTTCTACAAGCATGCAAGAGAGAAAACGTGTGCGAGAGACAGGGACATAGAAAGAGAGGAAAATTGAGAATGAAAGGGATAGGGAAAGAGAGAACGGAAGAGAGTGAGAGATCGGTTAGAGAAGGAAAGAAAGAGATAGCCTGGGTCTTCATCAGGCTTGAGCTGAGTGAGGAGATAGGATACAAAACGCAAAGGATGGAGGGCGAAAGTGAGCAAAGCGACCGTAGAGGCAGCGTTGTGCACGGCGTATGTCGTTAGAGGGGGCTGAGTGAGAGAGTGAGAGAGCGAGAGGGAGGGAGAGAGGGAGGAGCGATGAGAGAGTAGAGAGAGAGGAGGGGCAGTTGATGAGGGGAAAACGAGGGAGAGAGGAAGATGAGAGACGCGCGGTGTCCAAGATGACATGGCGGGTGAGCGGGGCCGGAGAGCAGAGATGGCGAGAAGGGTGGAGATAGAAGAGAGGCAGAGAAATGAGAGGGTGAGAGAGTGGAATGGCGTAAGGGAGTGCAGGCGAGCAGATGAGTTAGATAGTGAAGAGAAGAAGAAAAGGACGCGGAGAATGTGCTGGAAAGGGGAGATGACGCGGAGGCCCCCTGATGAGAGAGAAGAGAGGTGAGAGAGGAGAGAGAGCGAGAAGAGAGGAGAGAGGAGAGAGAGGAGAGAGAGAGAGAAGAGAGGAGAGAGGGGAGAGAGTGAGAAGCACAGGCACTGACGCACTAGGGATTGATGAATAGAGAGAAGAGAAAACAGGAGAGAGTACATGGGTTTGAGAGAAGCTGAGAAAAAGACACTTGGACAAAGAGATAAATAGGGGAGGGCGGGCGAGAGCGAAGAGAGAAGAGAAGGCGAGAAAAGTGCGAGAGAGAAGGGTGAAATGAGAGAGTGAGATGGAAAGGCGACGATGTGGGACTGACAGGAGAGAGCCAAGATCGAGGAAAACAGATGCGAGAGAGTGAGAGAGCGCAGAGTTTAAGAGGAGAAGAGGGGGCTGGGTAAGCAGGGATACTGGAGGGGAGCAAGGAAAGTGTAGATACGCGAGCAAGGGGACGTAGAGGGGTTGTATAGAGAAGTGAGCGAAGAGAAGGGGCATTAGGGGGGGGGGGAACAAGAAGAACGAGAGAGAGAGAGAGAGAGAGAGAGAGAGAGAGAGAGAGAGCGAGAGAGAGAGGGAGGGAGAGAATAACAGGTGACTCGACCCGTTCTGGCTCTCTCTCCTTTCCGCGCTATTTCTTCCCTCATCTGTGCCTTCGACGTCCGTGTAGATTCTCATTTTGAAAACGTTCCGTCAAGGACGACAATTCTTTTCTCTCTCGCTCCCTAACTCCACATTTTTCTTCTTCTTTCACAATCTCTTTCCACTTTTTATCTTTTCTAACTCCAAGCAACACAAAAGTGCCTCGCAAAGGGAGCAGCGCATCGCTCTTGGCAAGAGGCTAGAGGATTGGCGGGAAAATTAGGGAATTCAAATCCTGGAAGCCTTTCTAAACTTTGAGAATACCGCAAAATTACAAAGTATTAAGTTATAATGTACAAAAAATAAGCGAAATGAAAAATATTAATGAAAATTACGCGGGGATAAAACATGCCATGTGAAATTTCGTGAAAACTAGTCAACTACAAACTATGAAAGTGATTTCGTATAGTTCACGAAACATTTAATTACTGTTTATTATACACTACATTTTAGACTTATACTTTTAAATACTATGCCCAAATGATGTGGTGCGTATGTGTTTGTTACCGCCATGGTTGTTGGATTCGTAGCTGAGAGGCGATAGAGAGAGATGAGAGGAAATAGAGCAAGAGAGCACCGAGAGAGTGTGTGGATTTAGAGATGACGACGGTAGAGTGAATGAGACAGAGACGCAGAGACGCGCTCACTCTCGCTCTCTTCCTGTCTGGTGCTCTCGATGAAGGGAGTGGTATTTACGAGTACGCTGTAGCTTCTCTCCCCCCCTCTCTCTCTCTCTCTCTCTCTCTCTCCCTATCTCTCCCTTTCTCTCGCCGTCTATTTCAATATCTTTCTACTTTCCCTCGACAATATCTTTACTTAGCTGGCTGTTTATGTGAGCGATCTCTTTGTTATGTACACTCTCTTTTCTCTCACATCTCCAGTCTTCTCTCTTTCCCTCACTCTCTCTCTCTCTATCTCTCTGTCTCTTTCATTCTCTTTTTTCTTTCTCTCGCTCTCTTCCCTTTCTCTCCTCTATCTCGTCCTCTCTAACGAGCTGAGAAAGTATATGGCGGCAGAGAGACGCCGAGAAGTTGATCGATTCTACGAGCTCTCTCATCGCTTCTCTCCCTTTCCCTGCTTCTCTAGTCAATACTCTCTCATCAACACTCTTTTCTCTGCTTCTTCTTCCATTACTATCTTGGATTTCTCACTCAACCGCTTGGCAATGAAAGATATGGGGCAGCGGTAAGGAATGGAGAGAGAAAGAAAGAGAGTGAGAGAGAGAGAGAAAGAAAGAGAGTGAGAGAGAGAGAACGGGGGAAGATGAAAGGAAAGGGAGAAAGACGCGCAAGTTAGCGACGGCAGCCTAATGCTGCCTTGCTTAGCCTCGAATGTCTCTCTCTCTCTCCCTCTCTCTTCTCTTTATATCGTTCCCTCTCTCTTCTTTTCTTTCTCTTTCGTTCTCTATCTATGCATCTCATACTCTCTCCCATTCTTCTCTCATTCGATATCTCCATCTCTTCCTCTCTCTACTTTTCCTTCTATGCGATTCTCGCAGTCCGTCTCTGTCTCCTGCCTCTAATGCCTCTCTCAATTCTCCATTTCGTTGCCTTCTCCGGGGAACGAAGATAGAGCAGCGCTCTGGCTAAGGTGTATGGCAGCGTACATCATACTATATTCTCTCATTACTCTCTTCTTTCTTTCTCTCTCTCTCTCTCTCTCTCTCTCTCTCTCTCTCTCTTCTCTCTGTCAATCTCTTTCTCTCTCTCTTTTTCTATCAATCTCTCCCTCCATCTCTCTCTCTCTCTCTCTCTCTCTCTCTCTCTCTCTCTCTCTCTCTCTTCGCACGCACAGATGAATGTCAAAATTCTCAAAATGCTCCGTGAAGTACTCTCTGAAGTCAACACTCCATGCAGGATAAATGTATTCTCCATAACGGAAAAATACATGAAGTGGGAGTACATGGTGAAGGATTTCACGGTAAATTTTCAGGTTACTAGTTAATAGTTCTTAGTCTGTCTCTCTTTCTCCCCTCTCTCTCCCTCTCTCTCTCTCTCTCTCTCTCTCTCTCTCTCTCTGCTTCTCCCTCTCTCTCTCTCTCTCACTCCCTCTCTGCCTCTCTCTCTTTCTCTTTATCTCTTTTTTATCATTCTTACTTACTTACTTACTTTCTTCCTTTCTTTCCTTTTTTTCTTTCTCTCCTCTCACTCAGACCCCCTGAATCCAGAAGTAATGGACGATCTTACTGCTCT
This sequence comes from Allodiplogaster sudhausi, assembly GCA_945643635.1. Classification (NCBI taxonomy): domain Eukaryota; kingdom Metazoa; phylum Nematoda; class Chromadorea; order Rhabditida; family Diplogasteridae; genus Allodiplogaster; species Allodiplogaster sudhausi. The sequence continues at coordinate 122,153 of CALZFC010000114.1, forward strand.
CGAACTCATCTTTCAGTCCACCATGAACCTTCCTTCAAGAGTTTCCTTGATTCATCATTTATCGGTTATACATGGAACCATTTCTGGTAGAAGTTGTCACATCGACACTTCATATGTGAGTGAGAATTTACTTCAGTCTGTATCATTGTAGCGCGAAAGAAACGAAAGTGATAAATTTAAAGAATTCATTGTCTGTACAAGTGTTGTTACCAGGCCAACGGGGTGTTGTCGAGACTGTATCCCTGTATTGGAGCAATTCACTCGCTCACCTTCCCGCGCTACGATAGCACTATAAACAACAATAGGCCAGTCTTGTCGACGACTTTTTCGATAGGATTTTATTTATCTCTATTTTAAGGAAATGTTTGTTGTGTTTCCGCGAATTGGCCGACGTATTTCTGTAGAATTCGTTTTGTGTCTATTAAAGTCTAACTGTTCGCTGGTATTTTTCTTCTTCTGCCTTTTGCATTCATGACCACGGGATGTTAGAACACGGCGCGCAGGTCTGGTCCCCTTTTCAAAATGCGAAACGTCGGATGGAAGGTGCACTATAAAAATCAACCGTCTTGCGTACCGCTTTTCATGCGTGTTCATGCGTGTTTTTTCTTGCGTGTTTTGACACTTCTAACACATCTCGCCCTGGCAAGTTGCCAGTTTGAGCGAGACTTAAATCCAACTCTCTACGTCTCTGCCACTTGGTCAGAGTGCAGACAGTGGGAGTAAGCTGTCAACCGGTGCCATCTTTGTATAGCGAGTGCGTCCGGAAAAATGCATGGGCTGAACACCCGTGATGACTACGGTTTGCATTGCATGCCTCTATTCAAATTGTCTCAGGGAATCAATGAATTGCGTTCCGGAAGCTGGGAAAAGAGGAGGAAAGTCTTGGAAGAATACGGAGAAAGAGCTAAGGGGGGGGGACGGCCGAGCAGAGAGGACTCGGACAGTGTTCTTGAGAAATGCTTTCTTTCTTCGTTGCCTGACAATGAGCATTTTCTCTAACATTATCTCTGCTCTCATCTTCACTTTATCTCTATTACTCACTTATTGTTTTATATTTTTGCTACTCCAAAATCGTCAATTAATTGTGCTCCGCTGGTATTTGTAGCCAACTGCGCCAATTGTAGTATTGCCCAAAAATCCCATTGCAATTGGCGAACTCCAGCTTTTACGAATTTTAATCAATTTCTTTTCCATACCTTTCCCTTTTCCTGTGCCATGCAATATTTCCCATACCTGGATGTCCTGTCTCACTGCCTTCCAGAGAGAAACTCTTGAAATATAGAGAGAGGTATTTGTTATTCGCTGTCATGCACACTTTTAATTTTCTGCCTTCTCCATAGATGTATCATGCTATTTATATTGGATTTATCCAACAATGTATCTCTTTCTTTCCGTTCTGTTTTTTCAAGGGTGTTATTTACGTATAGTGGATTTAATGACCTTGTGGTTTCGAAGGATCTTTTTACCTTGTTTTCTACGGAAAGGTATTTCTGTGCGAATCTGTGAATTAGAAAAAAAAGAAGGAAAACGAGAGGAGTTGTTGTACCGAATCTTTCTATTTTTGCAGCAGTCGTAATGAAAGAAGGAGAGTTGCGCGCGTTGTACCCGTTACACTCGTTGGTGTGGGAGAATGACATCGCTGGACTACGCCAGTTACTATCCTCCGATGATGCAGAGCAGCTGGACATTGACAAGGTTTCACTAATATATATCTAATTAATAAATAATCCAAGAGTAAAATAAACATTGCTTAACGGCCGACTGCCTAGATAAAATTTTCAGTCATCCTTGGTAAAAACAGTCGATCGAAACGAGATATAATCAAGCATATTAGCAATATTTAACATAAAGCAGTCCTTCCTCGTGGCTTTGGGTTCCCATTTCAAGCTATGAAGTAGAAGATATTACCGTAAACTACAAAGGCCTAAAAAAAACTTATTACACTTATTACAGTATTCTTCACAGATTTACAATGCACTGTTTAGGTATTTGTTATTTTGGCGCATTTTATTGGGAAACAAGATCTTCATACAGTCTAGCGTGTGATATCTGTATGTAATCATCTATAAATATTTGTTGTTAAATTTTAAATGTAAAAAAATAAAGTGGTTCGAAATAAGGTTGACGTACGCGGCCGTTCTCCTCTGATGCTGGCCGTGACACTCGGCCGCCCCGAGGCTGCCCTTTTGCTTCTTCGAGCCGGCGCCAATGCTGACACGCAGAATAAGGTGCTTTTCCAGATTCTACTTTACATTTCAGGCTTTGTTGTATTCAATTATATCATCCATTCGCTTTAACAAATTTACGATATCTGATTTTAAAAGTATTGTAAGGTGTTTGAAGAGATTTTGAAAAAAAATTATTCTTCGAAATCCCTTAAAATTTTGAGAAGTTCATGAACTATTGGGCATTTAACGGGGTTTTAAAATGGATAGAAGTTGAAATGTTGATAGGTTCTGGGGTGGAAACGTCTAATGAATTAATCTTAAAGGAGAAGTGGTGCGTCTCGCACGAAGCGATCTCATCAGGGGACGTGCGCCTTCTGAGGGAAGTACTCAAGTATCGAGACTTCCAACGAGCACATCGGGCGACTAATCAGATGAGAGTGCAGCTGCTGAGACTCAAGGTGGGTGGGCCAATCAGGCACCCCCTCTTGGGAAAGGGGTCTCCGGAAGACCTGTGGCACCCCTTCTTGGGAAAGGGGTCTCCGAAGGGTATGGTGCGATAATGCCAGAATGAATGAGGAGCAGGAAAATCTGGAAGGAAATTCGTTCGTCCTACCGTATGGTTAGGCTATTGTGCTAATCGCAATAAAATACTGTTGGATGTTCAAAAGGATGGTTGAATCTTCATGTTGCTTATAATTTGCGCATTCGTTATTCGATAATCGAACGGAAGCTGAAAGCGAGCGTAACTAGAAGCCAGAGTGATGCCCGGAACAAATACATGCATATTGTTTTAAGCAAAATTATTATTATTTCGCAAGGCATGCTTCAACATATTTCTCCAAAATTTCCAAAAAATTTTGCAATACTGATTTCTGACCGTGTGCGTAGAAAATAGTGCATGTTTATTTTAAGCAAAAAAGTTATCCTCTCCTTCCTCTAATGTTTTCTATTTTTCCTGCCCCTGTTGAAAACACATTGTTGTATTTCATTTTTACCATTTAATGTTTTTGAATATGATAGAGGCGAATTGTGAGTTCTTGCAGGATTCGCCAGACTTCTACGCCGAGATGAGCTGGGAATTCGCAAGCTGGGTGCCTTTTGTGAGCAAGTTGTGCCCGAGCGACACTTACAAGGTCAGACGAGGATTGTTTAGGCCGTGTTGTAGGAATCAGGGGTTTCTCCCTCCCTATTTCTTGGAAATGAGTGTTCCTTTTATGATTAGAATCTACGGTAAGAAGTTTGGTAGAAATAGTTGTGTAAGGCGTAGAAAGCAAATTTATCCATTTGCGATGTAAGCGCTTTAGAGATGTGAAAACCCTTTCCGAAAAAAAAGTGATGAAGAAGTGTAGATATCCATGTTGGGATGTTCTCGATAGGATTCTACGGTAATTGTAATGTATATTTTAATGTACCGCGTAGTTGCCCATAAATAGTTGTATCGCTTGGTGAATAGGTTTTTTTATTTAATTAAATAAAAAAAGTTAGCAGACACTTTTTGCTTATTTGTAAACACTGAGCATAGATTGGATTCTTTTGAAGATCTACAAATCCGGCTCCTCCGTCCGCATCGACACAACACTCGTCGGCTTCTCTGGTCACTCCTGGCAACGAGGAAGGCAGTCATTCGTATTCCGACTCTCCGATCAGTACAACGAAGACCAGGAAGCGCCTCTTCCACAGATTGTCGTGCTGGATCATCAGACTGAGACGGTCAGGGAGGACGGGAGGGTGGGGAAGACTTCTTCGCATGGTTAGGAGTATATGGAGTTTAAGTTTTATTCGCTTACAGATTGTACTGTCATATTTGGTTAGTTTGTTGAATTAATCAATTCTACATGACATTGCTACTTAACTAAAAAAAATTCTAAACGAACGAACAATTTTTCTATTTGGAATTTTTTTCCTAAATAAATGAAGAAAATGTTTCGAAGCAAAAAAAATGGTGTAAACGTGGTTCTGATGACGATATAGTAAGCTTAGGTTTGCATGCCGAATTTCTGATGAATCATGTTTGATGGACAAATTTCTTGTCTGGTTTTTAATAAAATTAAAAAGCCCTATTTTAATGAATCTGAATTATATATATATATTTTTTTTTTTATTGCAGGCAACAGTCCAGACGCTAACTACGGACGACATACTCGCTGACTTTGAGCCGACCGAAGAAGGAATTGACTTTAGGTACGTGCGTGGTCACGATTTTGGATTTTTTAGCTGAATGTATAGTAGACTAAAGACATTGTTTCTTTTTTCGGGCTAATATTGTTGAATATTTTTTTATCATGTAAAGTTGATCATTTCTATTTCTATATTTATTCATGTAATCATGGAAAAGGATATGTATTTTCTGTATTTCAGAATGACGTCGCCCGTGTCGACGACGTACATCGACATTGACAAGATAGGCTTCGAGCGGTCGAAGCCTATCTTGTCAATGTCGTGGATTGGAAGCGGGGAGAAGAAGGAACGAGTCTCGGGCTACGACTGCCGGTGGGTGGGGGGGGGACGAGGGGTTTTGTAGGTCGGAGGAGGGGTTAGAGATGGTGGTCGAATCCCCCCTCCAGCCCGGCCGACTGCATTATAACAACACTAACCGGGTGTGGTGTGTCAACACTCCTTAATCCACATGTTATTTTGTGGCACCCTATGATTTAGTTCGCACATTTTTACAGGAATTATCGCTTCAATTTGGTTTTTGAAATCTTACTCTAGGTTGCCCTAAAATTACGGCGAAAAGTTGCGGTGTTTTGTACGAGTGGAAGAAAAGAATAAGTTTCTTAGCAATTTGAGATCGTTCCGAGAATTGATTGAGTTATTTTAATTCTAACCTTTTTGCAGATCTTCAATGCATCCAACGTCGATCTCGTGACGAAGACGAGAAGTGAGCATCTCAGTGAGGAGCAACGCGCACGATTCAAACAAGTAGACAACTCTCTCGCTGTCATGGCTCCTTCTCTACCTAATCTTTCTCTCTCTCTCTCTCTCTCTCTCTTATCTCTCTCTTTCTCTAACTGATTTCTCTCTCTCTCTCTCTCTTCAGGAAGAAGGCTCGAACCCACTGTCGTCCCTGCTGAACATGGTGCGCAGTGAAAACGCGTCCGACGAGGGAGCGACGACAGCCTCTGCGGGAATTGGAGTTGATGGCGGGCTGACACTCCAGCAGTACCTCGACCCGGACTTCCAGCCGATTCATGATATTGGTAAAGATATATAGATATATTTCAGTTAAGAAGCAGGAATTTCTCATTTGAATTGGCGCTCTTTTCCCTGATCGAGAAATAAGCAAAGATCGTAGAATATGGAGATATATGATTCTGCTTAATTTCGGATATCATTCTATTTACTGCGCAAGAATCTGCAAAAGGGAATGATTTCCGCGATCGTTCGTCAGTCATTGAATTAGATGGGTTCACACTCGTAAAGATGGTTGATGTTAGGTTCCTAAGTAAATTTTTTTTTTTTTTGAAAAAATTACCTTGCATAGAGCTACTTTGTGGATGGCCCATGGTAGATCTGACGATTAGACGATACGTTGGTTGCCTTTTCGCTATCCTTAACTGCCCTCTCTGTTTTTCCATGGCAGGGTAAATAAACTACAGTCATTAAAAGTAGCATTAAAGGAAGTCTCCGGCGAATGTTTGGACAAGCAATTCAAAATAGGCATTTGACCCATGAAGTGTCCCCCACGGAAGGGCCTCAAGCTGCCACTGGCTAAAATATGCCTAGTTCTCTACCCGTCACGTTTCTTGCACTCTCTCCACAGAAATTTGTGGGCAAACAATTGTATTGGGAGCTGACCTGTTATGAAAATTCCGGCCAATGTCGGTTGCGTGCTCCGATATGCACGCATTGAAGAATAGGGTTCGGATTTGCCCGGTTTTGTTATACACGGATCTTTTTTCAAAATGGATGGAGTTGGCTTTTTTGATGCGGTCGAGCGATGCAAAATAGGAGGATGCTATGATCTACAGTAGCTAATTCTCTACCCGTGATATTTAAAATGACTATAATTCTGAAATGATAAGATGAAATTCGTTCAAACTTTCCCGATCTAAGTTTTACGATTAGACGAACTCATCTATGCTTAAAAAAAGATATGTTAATTATTCGCCGGAGACCTCCTTTAAAAGTAATTATTCTCGGCCGCCCACGCGCTGTGACTCGCAAGTCGAACTCATTCAAAGCGACTCTTTGGCTTGCTGAGGACTACCCTCTCAGTCTTCAGGTTAACTTTTTAACTCTCAGTTTAAACTTTAGCTTCCAAAAATCCATAAACCAAAATATTAATACGGCCATATATTTTTCAGCCTTTCTTTGGGCTTATTGCTAGTTGATTCCAGTGTCTCGTTATCGAATATATAATTTTAAGGTACATTTTAAAAGCAAAGCTGTAAGGATATTTCTTGGAAGAAATTACTTCTACATTTAGCCATAAAAATTTTATATTTTTATGAGCACTACATATATTTTTTTATGAGCACTATTATATAAATATTGTAAACTTATAATAAGAAATTGCAGGAACAAGTAGCACCCATCGTGAATCTGATGTCATCTTCGTCTGCTCACTTTGCTCGCCTTCACTCCTTCATTCGACTACAACTACCTGCCGGATTCCCTGTAAAGATTGAGGTTGTGAGTTTGCTCTGTTGGTAGGCTATTATTGTTGGAGGCAACCCTAGTCGAATCTTTTTTTTTTATTTAATTCAAAATTCATTATTTTAAGGAATGTTTTTAAGAGAATCTGTAGAAAAGTCCTGTCTCCTTTTCTTTCTTCTTTTTATTTGCTACATTTCCACTTCTTTAACCCTTATGTATATGAGTGTTATTTTGTAGTTTCATTTATCACTCATAATTGTTCACGGAATGTCAGATTCCGCTTTTCCACGTCGTCTCTGCCAAAATAACGTTTGGAAGGATCAACGAGCCGGGCCCTCTTGTCGAGCCAATCATGGATTCGGGAGATAAGGTAAGAAATAGTGGTGAGCTTTTCGATGTATCCGCAAAGAATACCGCCCTTATTCTATGGAAAACGTTCCGGGAGCAGTGCGGGATCTTTCAGAATTCCCGCGCCGGAAAGTTCCCGGAGAAAAAAATGGCTGGATGTTCTATCGTCGAGCATATTCGATGTTAGAACGAAAGTTTCTCTTGTCGCAAAATTAGGGCTCCTTTCCAGAAGCGAACTGGGTCAGCTTGCACAGAAAGTAACAGGGGAACATCCCGTATGCGCATATAGACAATATCACATATTACATATTATGCTCAGAATCCTGTAAAATTCCAGCATTCACTTACCGCAAAAGTATTGCGCTTTTCTGGGAGCTAGCCCGGTCGGAGTGCCGAGAAAGTCATAGTGTAACCAAAGAGCTACCTATTCATATTTGGAGATGAAAGATTGCTTTATTTATGAAGAACCCCCTTGAGATGATTTCAGAAAGCACTCTCGCTTTCTTCTGACGGAGTGCCTCTGCTTGCCTCTGCTTCCACTGTTGCCATCGACCCAAAGGTTTGTTGTTGTTTGAGATTTTGTACAAATATAGTTTTAGTTTATTTTCAAAATTATTTATAATTTGCTAAAATAAATTGGTGGACACTTTTATTACACGAATTGGTATTTTTTCCTTTCACTTTTCCTCTTCCTCTCTCTCTCTCTCTCTCTCTCTCGCTCGCTCTCTCTCTCTCTCTCTCTCTCTCTCTCTCTCGTTCTTTGTCTCTCGCAGGTCTTCGAAATCCCCTCCGGCTACCGCACGCTCGACGATCGCCAGAGTGGGATGTCCACGTGGTGGCCGGACGAGTCCTCGACCTCTGCCTCTTCTAACAGCGGCGTGACTTCACTCCAGCCACGTAGATGTCAGTTGAGAGAGAGAGAAGGGGATAGTAAATCAATAATTAAAATTATTCTATATATTTTTTTTATTAAAAGAAGATTTTAGTAAAATCTGGTCCACAAATACAAAAACTGGATGATAGGCCATGTTTAGAAAACCCTGTTCATGGTATGTAAACCCTGTTCGAATGGACTTTAAAAAGTTTCGTAATTCTTCGTTAAGAAAATAGTTTTATCTATTTTTATCCGTCCAAGAAGATATTTCGAACGAACTAAACAAAAAAAAAAAGAAATGTGATTGAATGGTCCCGTGAGAGTTTTGAGTGTAGCGGATAATTGTGAGATTGAATTCTTCCAGACGTGCACCCCTCAGCCCAGCAGCAGGAGGAGATGCTACTGCAACTCGCCATTGAGCAGTCACTTCTCTCGTCGCAGAGTTCGTTCTTCCGCTCTTTCCTACAAAAGCACGATCATTGCATGCTTTTGGAAAATCGTTCGGCGTTTCTTCTCACTTCCAATTCTCACCAAATAACAGACTATTACAAAATAATTGGGGGTTTAAGGAATAATGTCGACTACAATTAATAGGAAAATAGTCGATCTTTAAGCCCTCGAACAGCAAGAGAAGCTGGGAGAGCAGCTGAACGAGGCTGGAAATGGCCATCTTCCCTCAGGCACTGCCGCCCCCCGCCGACCACTCGCCGTGACATTCGCGAGTGAGAGTGACATGGACGAAGACGATAGGCAGCTCGCTCTCGCTATTCAGCGCAGTCTGCAGGAGATGCATGCTGAGGTGGGCGAGACAGAGGCCTTTCATCTCAATTGCTTACGATTGTATGACTCATAAGGTCGAGACCAAGCACATCAGAATAAATATGCTAGGGGTGCTAACTACAATTGCAAGCTTTCTTTCTAGCAAAAAATAAGTAATTTCCCACACCTGTATGTGCGAGTTACACACATTTTCTTGATGTGACCCATTCCTTTGATTTCTGCCCATTCATTCCCTCTTCACGCTTTTCCCTCTGCAACCCCTCTTCCCTTGCTGCCTCCAATCTCTTCCGAGAGAGAATGGGAGGGTAGTTGGGTTAAGAGAGATCCATGGCAAATGAAAGGAACATCTGCCAGGTGAGAAACGGAATTTCGCATAGGCTGGGCTTATATATCGGAAATCCTTTTTGATACAAATATTTACAATAATTTTTTTTCTTGAGATTCATACTTTTTTTTCTTGAGATTCCTAATTTTCCTAATTTTTTTCCCATTTCTGTGGATAATTTCTTACATCTTTCTTCCAGACCGGCACGTCGTCCTCTTCTTCCGATCGCATCCGACGGCGTGCACCAACGCCTGTCGATGAAGGATCACAGTGTACGGAGAGAGAGAGAGAGAGAGGACAGAGAGAGAGAGAGAGGAGAGAGAGAGAGATAGATGAAAGAGGGGAGAGAGAGAGGGAGAGAGAGAGAGAGAGGAAAGAGGGAGTGAGAGAGAGGAGAGAGATGGAAAACGAAAGAAACGAGTAAAATAGATTGAAATAAATTTCCCTTCACAGTCTCTGATCTGGCCGCGTCGGACCGAGCGGGGTTGGGGATGGCTGGAGGCAACCAGGGCTTGCCGAGCTGGGAGGATGATGAGTTGACCATGGCACTCAGGTTACAAAGGAGGTCTTTCAAGGGGTGTTATACTACTTCTTCTTTACATCAAGCTTACATCTTAATTTTTAATATGAACTTTAATCCATGAACTTTTTGTCTTATATATATATTAAAGCTATGCATTACATATGTTCTGTGTTGCGATGGAATTGTTTCTCTCCAAGTAGATGGCCTCATTTTCTCCACGCGGTCTGGGCTGATTATAAGCCATTTTGACTACCGTATTTGTATACTGTATATCTCTAGACTCTCGGCGAAGGAAGCAGAGGACGCCCGCCGTCGTGAAGAGGAAGAAGAAGAAGAGATGCTGAGACAGGTGATCGAGCGGTCCATGCAAGAGCAGTGAGGGCCGTTTATTAGCGGAGTCAGGAAAGCCTATTTTCTGGCCAAATCTGAGTACCCCTACCAATATACCTTTCCACTCTGACCTATTCCTTATCAATAAGTTACTTCTTACCCGAAGAATATTTACAGGGATGCAACCGGATTTTTCAACTGAGTCCCATATTTGTGACTCTTGCTCCCAGTTGAAATTAGTTGATTGCGAGCGTTTTTTTTTCTGTCGAAGAGCTCTAAACTTTGTATCATGTTTCGGTGGGGTTTTTCAGTAAACTACGCTTTCCAGGTTCAATTCTTGTAAGGAGAGCTGTTTATAGATTGCTTTTTGTCAAAAAAAAAATTATATGACTTGGAGATACATGATTAGTTCGTTTACTGGAAGCGTGAAATATATCGTGCGGTCCAATTTTCATTTCAATTGGCCTCACGAATTTATTTCTGGCGGCAATTATCATTACCATTTACATAGTCATTATAGCTGACTTATTAATACAGAACTCCACTTTTTTATAGATCCCTAAGCATCAAATTAAAGCTTTTCTATGTTTTTGTGTGTCTATTTGTTGCGATACTCCTTTGCCAGCTTTCTCATTTGCTCTTTTTAAGCAAATTTCCCCTGTGCATATTCTACCCTACTTGTCCTCCTCTATGTTCTTTCCTTTTCTCCGTTTGTACCGGTTCTCATGACTTACTTAGTTTCGCCATCTGGTCAGGTAAAGAAGAAACCATGTGGGAGTAATATTAGAATTATTTCTGTCTTTTCTGATTTGTTGATTAAGTACTGTATCGTGAGCTTCTTTTTATCCGTAGTGAAGGTCTGTGTACCTTTTTCAATTGTAATCTCCACATGATAAATGTACTTCAAGAAAGAACATACAAAGGATTATATCGCCTCAGTCATTTTGAAAACAATAAGGAGCACTTGTCCGGAACAGTTCTGTTTCTCGCTTCTCTCTCTCTCTCTCTCTTCTCTCTCTCTCTCTCTCTTCTCTCTCTTCTGTCTCTCCTTATCGTCATTGCTCTAGCTACGATAATTTCGGAAGTTGGTGGGGGAAAACAAAAAAGGTCAGTGGAAAATATTTTCTCATATTTATTTCATCTTTCCATGGAAGCGAATTTTAATGTGCTTCAACAATAGAAATGTTTGATGTCTCCGAGATGTACAAACATTTCTTCAAGCGTAGTGAAATCGAATTCAGGAATCCGTATCTCTTAGCTGGTTAAATTATGCTAATGTGTTGCAGACTAAAACAATTTAGAATTAAAATAAATCTGAACTATATTGTGGTAAACCATGACAGAAGAAGGCTCATAATGGGCCTCCACCGTCACCCTCTCATAAACCAACTAAATTCTCTTTGATTCACTGTCCAGATCAATTACAGCAACATTGGACTGGGGTAAACGACTTTATCAACAATTTCAATATATAATACCATGAGGTCAAAAAAGAAGAATCCTCAAGGAGTGATTCGCTTGGGGTCACGCGGGAAGAGAGACGCAAGGCGAATGTTGTGCAGGCCGAGGAAGAGCATCGTCACTCGCTCCAGGCCTGGTAAATCACATTTCATTCCCTATATGAAAAGATGTCTTTAAAAAAGACGTAAGGCGAACAAACTATAGATAATAAAGGACAATTCAAGAAGAAGCTTAATCATCCTTTCAGTAAAAAAAATGTCGTAATAAAAGGCGAATTCTAACCGATTCCTCCGCCAGCGTGCGGCGGGCAGCCGTAGCGGAACGAGTCAATGTAAGCCTGTAAGAACACTTGTTTGTTTCATTCCAAATTTGCCAATTCGTTATTCTACCTCGACATAAACGTGTTTTATAGATCCACCAGGAGAAATGGCTTACACATAAGGAAGTTTTCTGGAATTGCATCAAGTCCATAAGTTCACTTAGTCCATTAATATGCCAATTTTTAGATAAACTAAACTTCCCAAAAACTTGAAATATGAACCAATTTTGTTGCTTATTGTGGGTAACTGACCTGGATGGTTGCGAGTTCAATGCCGTGCGCCTGGGCGCGCTCAGTTAACTTGGCCGGGTCGTGGATTCGCTGCGCCCCCGAGAGGATCTCCTCCCCTGCAAGCATAGAAATACCTCGTATCGATCTACAAATTACGATACAACGGTCACGACGCCAAATATATATTTTATGAATACTGCGAGAAGCATACCTCGCATGAACATGTCGTAGCTGTTGGAGTAACGAGCGTCGGTAGGATCGGGCATTGTGTAGAAGGGCCGAACTGCCAGCGGGTACTGTAAAGAGAGTACTGTAGAAAGAGAAGTTCAATCGAGTGATCAAGTATTGCGAAATAAGAACGTAATAAGGATTATTTCGCTAGGCAAGGTTAAGAATCAAAGCGTAAAGCTGTGAGAGAGAGAGAGAGAGAGAGAAAGAGAGAGAGAGGGCTGACGCATGAAATCAGCAGTGAGAGCGTTAAAAAGTATACCAAATGTGTAGGGTACATCTTATTGGGAAGAAAAAAACTTATTCTATAAGAAAAATAAAAAATAAAAACCTTGTCAAGGATGTAGAAATCGGTGTCGTATTTCTCTCTGACAATTCGGCCGAGCTGCTTCTCAACCGGCGTAGACAAGTCGTCTTCATCCCCAATCTCGACTCCAGCAGCACGCAGCAGTTCCACTGCCTCGGGGAACCTAGGAGGAACACTTCTTACGCTTCGTTACCCTAAAAAAATTTATTTAAATATATTGCTCTAATTTCCTTTCATCTCCCTCCTATTCAACACTGTCTCTCTCTTTCTCTTTCTTTCTCGTCGTCACAGATAAATCTACCATCTTTTCAATTTAATTTGTTCTTTAACTCATTTTTACGGCTAAATTCTTTAGGCGTGTCAATTTGAGCCAAGTAATCTGCAAAGTGCTCTGACTTGAGAATGAGAGCGGGATTGCGGAACTTGAATGGCTCAGCCGGGTACTGCAAAGCGACTGCCTCGATCTCGTGGGCGAACTCCGCTTGAAGATCCTTGAAGATGCCAATGAGAACGGCGCCAATTGTTTCCATCACCTGCAATTTATTTTTATTTAAATAAAATAATAAAAACAAATTGAAACCAAAGCCATCGATTGAATGAGGACAACGGTGACTCAAACACTCTCATTTTAAAAAAGGTAAAAATTTATCTTGTTCAAATAGTTCTTGCTCTCAACGTTTTCTTCTGAATTGATGTTTTTAGTACATTTTATTTTCTTGCAATTAGTGCAGAGGGGGGGACTAGCCTCATGGTAGTGGAAGTTGAATGCCATCTCGAGGTCGAGTCCTACGAACTCGGTCATGTGTCTGTGCGTGTTCGAGTCCTCGGCACGGAACACTGCGCCGATCGTGAAGACCTTCAAATATATTTTAGTCTTTACAATTTAACCAACTCGAGAAATAAATTCACTTACCAAAATCGAATAAAGAATGACTTTTCTTTCTTTTTATGGAAAATTTTTCAGCGAATAGAAAAAGGCTCTTTCATATTAAAGTACTCACTGGCACCCTAAAACAGGCAACAAATGCCTCCGGAAAGCCCAAAGTCAATGAGGGCTGCAATATAGACGGTACATATTAAACCCTGCATTAAAATACTCCTGCCGCACCCTCACTGGCACACTAAAATACTCCCACCGTACCCTGTCAAAGTCGCCTGCGATTGCCATCTGCTTGTACAGCTGCGGCGACTGCGCCAGGTAGGCAGAGCTCTTGAAGTAGGACACCTGCAAAGTATTCACTATCTGAGAGAGAGAGAGAGAGAGACAGAGAGAGAGAGAGAGAGAGGGAGAGAGAGAGAATGATAATTGATACCTTGAAGACATTGGCGCCTCCCTCGCTGGCGGCAGAGATGATTTTCGGAGTCATGATCTCGGTGAAGCCGCGTTCCGCGAGGAGGTTGCGGAAGAAGCGGCAGACGCCCGACTGGACGGCGAAGACTGCTTGCGCGGTCGGCGTGCGCAGGTCGAGGACTCTGGAGTGGAAAGACATCTATTACTAATTTAATACAAACCTTAGTAAACGAAAATGTTTAAATCCTGAAAAATTTAAAGAAAATGCAAATTCTCTTACAAAAAGTCATTTACCTCGCAGCTTGTATGTAAGCTTCCATTAATCATTTCGGCATCGGTAAAGGTTGAATAACAACCGGATATGCTTTCAAAGACAATAATGTGTTGTCATACTTATCAATGTATGAAATAAATATGTAAGAAAACAAATAAATTTAAAAGAAAACCCCGCCTGTTATCGAGTCTCGTGTCAAGGTTGACAGAAGAGAGTCCCGATGAGTCATTCTCTGGACGCGCCGCATCTTCAATCTGAAGGGGAAGACGAGGCTCCGCGGCTGACACGACGAAAAGCTACAAACAAGTTCTTCTTAATCATAGAGAAGTAAACAAACTAGACAAAAAGAAGAAGAAGAACAAGCCTTCTGCGCTGCCAACTCGGCCTCCTTCTGGGTGCACGATGCAATGGGACTGCCGACTTTCGAGATCACACCAAAGATGTCCACGATGGACTCCTGCATTTGCGACTCCTCATTCATAGATACTTACTTACTGTATTGCCAATATTCTTTGCCCATAATAAATAAGTATAGTAAAAATATATTCAAAAATTATGTTTGTTATCTTAATACTGGCAAGAATATGAATAAAAACAGGAGGTGACTGTGCCTGCTGCCCACCTTGGAGATGTTGGACACGAACTTAATCATCTGCTTGCTGACCTTCTCGCCGCCAAACACAGTCACCTTGAAAAAAAGATTGTTTCTTTTTTGGCTGTTTTAAACAACTAAACATTTTACAATTTCTAATGTATTTTACTTTCAGCTTCTGAAATATCATATTTGATTTATTTACAGTAATCCAGCAGATACCGTAACACAGCTGAGGTATGAAAGAAGAAGAAGAAACCTGAGCAGTATAGCTTCGTTGGCGAAGGACGATAAAGGCTGATTTGCCCTTGGAGCGGATCGCATGGATTCGGCCACGCAGCCACACCTGAGAGGAAGAAAAGAAGCATTATAATGAAGAGAGGGAGAAGTATCGTTGGAAAGCAAGATATTAAGTAATATGTGGCATTAGGTTTTAAGCTCAAACAAGTTGGAAAGAACAAAAAACTAAAGGTTAACAAATAACATTTTTCAAAACGGAGAGTAGTCAATAATTCGATGAAAAGGTTCTGAATAAAAACTAGAATCTCGTAAAAGTTTGCTTGACTACTAATGACTACTAAACAATTTCTTGGCTTATTTCATTGAACAACTGAGATTTTGTGGAAGAATCAAATATTCTGAAGTTATGGAAAGGTATGATAATGTTATAAATAAAATAAAGATTCAAAATTAGAAAAAAAAAAGAAATTAAAAAAAAGAGAAGCGAAATGACATCACCTCCTTGCCATTATTCTCGGCAGTAATGGCGGAGAGATGAACGAAGTCGAGAGACTTCTTCTCGGCTGACTGGACCAGCCCATAGCTGCCGTAGAGTCCTTCGGAGACGTCCGGGCCATCATCAGTGGCTGCATTCTCATTCGCAACCCCCTGAATTCCTATTCCAAAGTTAATTTATACACATTATATATTGTATTCTTACAGGTATTCAGCCTAATTTTTTCAATAAGTTATAAAAGCAGTTTTTAGGGGAATGTTGTTTCGAGATATACGACGGGCAGTGTAAGGGGCTCGCTATTACACACTGGCCACAAGTTGCAATAGCGTGGAGTCAATCAACTCTTCCATAGTTCAATTCAGCTGGATTACCAGGGATTAAGCTTAGGAAGAAGGATAAAACCCAAATAGCGTATCCATGTTTGGATTGCACACAACGAACCAGTGCTAACATGAAAACGAGTAGTAAGTACAAAAACAAAAAAGAAAAAAACCTAAACATGATAAATCTTTTCCCACCTTGCTCTCCTTGGCCTCGTTCTTCTTCTGCTGCCTGGCCAGCTTGTTCAGCTCCTTCTTCGACATCTTCTTCTCGCCCTCGCCGACAGCTTCAACTCCATCGTCACCCATTTTAGATGGCTAGAACGAAACGAGGCTGTTGTTCTCGATATCAGAGCAGAGCACAACAAAGCAAAACTTAGAGAAATAAGGAGACAATTTCTTTTAAAAGATCATGAGGACAATGGCATCTGATGAAATAGCTGCCATTGGCATATCCGAGATGCGCGGTTGTGAAAATGACTAGTCATTAAAATCACATAGGTAACTAATTACTATAAAAAAAGCCACTATTTTCAGTTTCATTGCATTAGCATTGTAAATCAGCAATAAATCCTTATTTTTTTAATGACTAAGAGTTCTCTGACAAGAATATTCTTGCCATAAAATGCTGTTAAATTATTTGCAACCGCTCATACATTAAAAATACTAGTGAACTTCCAGAGAAGAAAGTGTGTCAGGAACAAAAAAAATTACTGGCTCAAAATATGTTTCAACGTAATTCTGCGTCAGCGCATGTTCATTTACGAAAAGAGTAAAGTCAGCTGGGCTGTTATTCTTCACGAAGAGTGCTGCGACGGTCTTTGCTCTCTTCTCGTGAGCTCTTCGAAGTCTTCCTCCTTCAACGATGGCTTCGCTCGACGACGAACTTGCACTGTCAGTTTCCGCTTGTTCCTTTCAGTCCCCGCGACCCCCTCTCCTGGTTGGCTGTTTCTCACTTGGCTCTCGCTCCGTTCGACTCGACATGGCTAATGTCTCCTGATTCAGGCCGTTTCCTTCTCCCAACCACAGGATCTTTGGCTGTTTGGTGTGCTGGCGGCGGAGGAGCACGCGGCGCTCCTTCGTGCGTATTGCGCGCATAAAAATGGCAATAATTGAATCTTTTTTCTCTCTCTCCGTCTCCTCTCTCCCTCACTCTCTCTTTCTTTTCATTTCACTTTTCTCTATCTAGCTCTACTCTTACTCTTCCTTGTTCTTCAACAACAAATCCGCAAGTGTTTAATATGAAGAAGAGCTTCTCCAACCTGATAGTAATTTCTCGTTTTCCAACAGATTCGAGCAAGAGATCAGCTCGATCGTCTCGGATGCGCCCTCTCCGCATGTAAATGGGAAGAGCGGCCCTTCGCCGCCATCGCTGGCTCCCGCGCCTGCCGTCGCTGCGGCGCCCGCGCCATACGTGATGGTTTCCGCGCCTAGCCAGCCGCCCGCCCCCAACCCGTCCATGTTTCTTCCGCGAGGCATGATGATGCCGCCTACAGGTGGTTTTCTACTCCATTCTTATTTTTCATTCTGTAGTTTGAAGTATTATTGCTTGTTCTATGCAACAACAATAGCATACAGGAACGTTGAATTTTACCGACAAGTATGACCCTATTTCGACCTGGATCATGTAATTTATTAGACTACTTTCCGAGGGTTTATTTAAGCCGTCGATTTTTGCTCTACCAAAAATCTCTACAATTGCGGTGATTTTTGTTTTAGCCGCCGGTCTGATGATGGCTCCTCCGCCTGGAATGATTCGGGTGCCAGCCGGCCCCGGGCAGCGGGTCTTTTTATGCCTCCGCAAGTGAGGAAACATAATATCCTTCTTGTCTATTATGCATTCAAAAAACCTTTTGTCCTTGTTTGACAGTGGAGAATACCTCCATCCTTAACTACTTTAACTTCTGTCTTCTGTTACATATTAGCTACTGTTAGCGCTCTTATAGTATTGATCTCTTTTTTTTTATAAATGAAGGTCGTTCATACATACATTTGAGCTGCGCGCGGCTCCGATCGTTGCTCCGCCGATGCCTCCTTCGATCCACGCTTCAGCCACTTTTGAATCCAAACCACAGATGTACAAGGTCGTGCATCTTTCATTTCTTCCTTTATTCCTCTCCTTTTAAGCGAAAAAAATATTGCTACATCTTTGTGTGAAATTCATTTTATTCATTTTAAAGAGAAATATAAATTGAAGGAGATCGTGGAAGAGAAAGCAGAGCCGCCACCCGGTCCTTCGCAGATGAAAACACAGGTGGAAATGTTGTCACAAACATTTTGTGAAGATGTTATCTAAACATTTTGCATCATGCCTCCGTGGTTTACACGCGACCATATTTCTTGAATTCGTATTGTTACTGACATTAGCGTTAATTCACAAACAATCTATGGAATTCATTATACATTATATATATATATATATATATATATACATATATATATATATATATATATATATATATATATATATGTATATATATACATATATATATTATATATATATTTTATGCTTTGAGCAGTGACTTTGTAATAGTTTTTTTTTCCGACTTAATGAATTTTCTTTTTCGAAATTACGGTACATTTGGGTTCAAAAAATTCTCTTCGGGTAGATGAATTTCGATGTTATAGGTTAATTTCGTAAGTTGTGCATTTGTTCGGGGATTTAATAGTCTCGTCGCCTTTAAGGTCCTCCAGCGGACGTGGAGTTGGCTGAGGCGAAGAAGGCCAAGGATCGCAACTTCCAGAACTCGTACATTGGAGCGGTGTCACGCGGAGAGAAGAAGATGAAGAGGTTCATTCGATGCGCCGGCGGACAGGTATATTGGGCGGTTCTCCCTTCCTATTAGGGACTGGCTTGTATGGCGCTCAATTTATATAATAATCAGCAAGCATGATTCAAGTGTCATCTTATTCACAACACTTCATCTCTCAATATATGCTCTTTTCGAAATGGAAAAATCACCTGTGGTCTGCAACTGACAAAGTATGTACTGAAACGATAGTTAAAGGAGCTGATAGCTTAATATGCTGCAAGTAATATTTAAAGCGCCAGAATTTTGAGAGCAGTGTGATGAAATCAAATTTCCCGGCTTGTCCAAATGATTTCATCTCATTGATAACGTATGGTAATTATTTTTTTTAAACATACATTTTAACTTACTTATTTGAACGTGATTAAAGGTGTGGGAAGACACTTCTCTCGCAGAGTGGGATCCGAGTGATTTCCGGCTGTTCTGTGGCGATCTTGGAAATGAGGTAATTTTTACTTTAAAAAATGTAATTAAAGCTAGATTTTGTGAATTGGGAAAAAATAGTAATAAAAAATTATCTCGTAATTCTCAAAAATATCTGTATATATTTCGCGAAATTGGAGTGATTAGTAAAAGTAGGTAATTTTTTCTTGTAATATAAAATAGATAAATTCTAGGTGTCGGACGAGCTGCTGGCGAAGGCATTCCGAAAGTATCCTTCCTTCCAGAAGGCCAAGGTGGTCAGGGATGGCAGGACCAACAAGAGCAAAGGCTACGGATTCGTCTCTTTCAAGTCCCAGGAGGTGCTTTATGCTATCTTTTTTTTTCTTTTTAACATTCATTATCTGATAATATAATAAATCATGGTTAATATCTATTCGGTGTCTTTAATGCAGGGTGTGAGTAGTGAGTTTACCAACAAAAAGCTCGTTTTAATAGGATTTTGTTCGTGCGTGCCGTGAGATGGATGGAAAATATGTTGGAAATCGGCCGGTGAAGCTGCGCAAGAGCAACTGGAAGGACCGCAGCATGGAGGTCGTCCGCAAGAAGCAGAAGCAGAAGGCCAAGCTCGGCATGGTCTAGCTCCCCTTTCATTCTACTTGGTCCCGGCTTTTTTTAAATCTATAAATTGAGTCCACTTCAGATGTATTTGATGCTTAAAAATTTTTTTACGAATTAATACGCGATGTACTTTATATTTATTTTTGAAAATCATTTTTTTACTACCTATAACTACTAGTCAGCACTTTCCTAACTATTTCAATGATTATAATATACAATTGTGTTTGTTATAAGTGAATCAATCAACTGTTTGCTTCGAACAGAATAAATGGCATTGAAGTAATTGATATCAGCGTTGGATATGCTATCGTCTAAATGCGTATTTAATTACTTTCGTGCGCTTTTACGAATGATTGAATGGGGTCGGAGATGTGCATTCTTATTAGAATTCGCTTTTTTAAAGAGGAGGTGCTGATGATTTTCCCAGGATGACGTATTGTGAACTGAGCTTTTTGGCCTTCATAAATCAGCCTAGAGATGTCGGAGTTTGGAGGGCGGAAGGCATCGCGCGTAGACTGTTGCTATCCATTTCGAAGATATGCTTGAGTAGTACTGGAAAACGTCTTTGTACTTGCATCTTTGCACTGAAGTTTAGTCTATCCCCAGAATTTTTCTTAAAGGAAGAAAACACCCCTGCTTAATGTCGTATACATGTTAGGTGAAGTAAGAAGAATAACGATTTGTTAGTCCCTCATAACAGTCTTCTTCTCTTTGTCCCATCTGCAGGCGCTGCTCTTCACAGTTTTGGGTAAACGGGGAATTTATCAGTGTTTATGGGTCGTTAATGTTGGGGGGCTGCTGCGAGGCAGTAGGGCAATGAAAATGACAGAGGACACGGTTAATGGGCTCGAAGACTATCTATCTGCTGCCTCTTTCTCTGTTTCTTCCCTTCTCTCTCTCTCTCTCTCTCTCTCTCTCTCTCTGTCTCGCTCTCTCCACTTCACCATCACCAACGCTCAGCTATCTTTCACGCTTGATTTTGTGTGGATACCGGAATGCAGAGAGTGATAAGGAGAGCCAGAAAAGGTATGAGGAAAGCTTCTGATTTGGAAGGCGCATTTTAACGGGTGTTAATGGGCTGATTGCGATTGGTAATGAGTGATAGAAGTGGACGAGAAGATGTTTCCAAGTAGACTACGGAGAGTTCTCTCTATTCCGGAGGCAGATTTCTTTGATAAGTAAAGCACTGTATTATCCAAATGAAGAATCCCCTGAGAATGCCGGGGTGACCACCGAGACAAATGTGGTTACTTTCGATCGGAAATTGCGAACAGACGGAGCTGAAATTTGAGAACGCTGCCCTCAAGCTCATCAGCAGCGGGGCAAACTACTAATTTAGCGTTAGCGTGTTGCTGCCAGAAGAGAGAAAGAGAGGAGAGAGAGAGAGAAAGAGAGAGAGAGGTGCTGGGGAATGAGAGATGGAGAACGAGATCGAGGATTTGGATAAGAACACACGAGAAAAAGGGAACTCTTGGCAATTTGCCATATGCCTCCGCCTGTCCAGTTTTGGACCCCCGCTAGGCATTCGCCTGCCTTATTTCCTCATAGATCAGCGAGATGCCGCTAAGAAGGTGTGATCGGGGATGAGCCCCTTTGACTCCTTCACTTTGGTGCAATCACTTCTTTCTGCTTCTCTCTCTCTCACTCTCTCTCATCCTCTCCATCTGTCTCCCTCTCCTCTCTTTCTCCATGACACGGTCTCTCTCGCAGTGCAGATTGCCGTTGTTTGCATCGAGGGATTAAGCCGCAGAAGAAGAGCTGCCTTATCATGACAGAGTTGAAAGGAATGCCGCCTGTTTCATATCAGGCGAGAGAGTCAAGAGATGCGCAGAGAGAGAGAGATAGAGAGAGAGAGCAGGAAGGAAAGAGAGAAAGAGAGAGAGAGAGAGAGTAAATATCCAGTCTGTGAAACGGCGCTTCTTCAGCCACCTCTTCCCTCTCTTACATCACCGCCGTATCCTTCCAAGGCTCTTCCGGAGTACAGTGTTGTCAGGCTCATTTAACTAATCTCCTGGCACTTGGCCCCTCACGCCCTCCAACCTCTTCCTCCTCTCCCCCATGCTCCCCTTCCGCAAGGAAGGGTACATTCTAACCATTCCCAGTCATATACGCAGAGTCTCACGCAATGATTACTCAGTTGCTATTTGACACTGAACAGCTTTGGTGTTGAGGATAAATACAGTAACTGACGATTAGCTTACAAATGAGAAGAAGCAAATATGCAGCCACTTGCGTAGCTTAGAAGAAAAGTTTGGATTTGGTCGCTCTCTAATATCTATTTCTCACACACAGACTCTCTTTCTTTGTCTTTCTCTCTCTCTCTCTCTCTTCTCTCATGCATCGTATATTGCGAACGATAGCACGGGGAAACACACCTAATCGGTTGCGCAACCAGGCGTGAGATTCCTGGTTTATAGAGATCGAATAACGTTTGCAGCCACAACTTCTCATCCAGAAATCCGTATCACTCGGTTTGCTTCCTTCTCTCTCTCTCTCTCTCTCTCTCTCTACCTCTCTTCTTTCTCGTCTCTCTCTCTCACAACAGCCCATAACGGCCCTCTTTTATCATTCTCGACCATTTGACCCCTTACGACAACATCTGCGTTCCGCTATCACAGCCATATCTTCATTTATAATGAGAAGTTGACAACTGGAGAGTAGTAGGAAGAGTGGAAGTAGTAGCAATATGGCTCCTTATATCCTTGTCATCAGAGAAAACTAGGCTGATTTGCAATTGGAATTAATGCTGTGAGGTGCTGTTGTTTGTAATTTGGGTGGTGGAGGTATTTTTTTTTTTAATAATAGATATTTTAGATTCCTTTATTATGGCCCTTTGACAGTATTTCTTCTTCTTTTTCTTTTCAAAGATTGAGGTGTGATCTTGTCGTGGTGAGAGAAGTCACACGATACGCTTCTATAATGAGAGAAAGGAGCTGGCTGATAAGGAAATGGGGGCAAGCCAAATTGGTAGGAAGCAATCATAAAAGAAAATGAGGCGCCAACAGAAGAAGTAGCAGAATTAAGGGGGAGGTTAATAGAGCTTAGGAAACAGAGAGAGTTGGGAGTCGTAGGACTGAAAAAAGGGTTGAGTGAAGGAAAAGATAGAGAGAGAGAGAAAGAGAGAGAGAGAAAGAGAGAGAGAGAAAGAGAGAGAGAGAGAGAGAGAGAGGAGAGAGAGAGAGAGAGAAAGAGAAACTGAATTGACATTGTTAACAGCTCCGTTCTTCGCACCCCATTTGTAAGAGGCAGCGCCATTAACACTTGGATGTTTGCGCTCAGGAAAAGAAGCAGCAAGATAACGTGTCAATCCATTTCGCTGCCAAACAAAGCCGATAAAAGATAAGCCATTTCAAAATCAAAGAATCAAAGGTCAAAAGTAACTTTAGTAATATTAAAGAAAATATGTCTAAATAGTGTTCTTTAAGAGAGCCTCTCCGTATGCTTCCAGTAGGGCCTGCCCCAGATCCAGATGTTGGATTTCGAGAGCGAAAACTTTCTCGGACATGGCACTGGGCTTCAGTAACAAGATTAAATGACAAAATTTTTTTTTCAAAAAATATACATGCGTGAACAATTAAAAGTATGGATAATATGTGATTTGATGTATCTCACTTCAAAATCAACATTTTTTTATTTACTTTTTTTTATTGGCATTTCGGTTGAATTCTAATCAAAAACTCTATTGATGTATTTGGTGAAATATTTTATTCTCATGTCGAAAAATTATTTTAAATATTTCAATTTCACCGTTGAATACCTTATACTCATTTAGTCCTGGGTTTTATATCTCAAAATGTAGAGCATTAAAAACTGTATAACATATATTCTTTTCGTTTAGTGTGTCCTACCTTAAAGGGGTTACAAATAGGCTCAAATGGGGGCAACTCGGATATGTAGGATTCAAGGAATGCGTGAAAACGAAATTAAATTCTTGTTATGACATAAAATAAACCACTTCGTACGATTCAGCACGTTTTACTTTTCATAAAAGCATTCCATCAAAATTTCATAAAAACATTTTTCTATGAAAAAAATGCATTTTTCGATTTTTCTGCCATAGTCAGAAAATGACCTAAAACTATTCGAATCGCTGTATTTTCAATGTTTTCAGCGAGAACAGAATGCGGATAGTACAGAACAATACGCGACAAAATTCTCTACAACATACATCATTTATTTCCGAATACAAGGTCCCTACGAATGGCAGTATTGATTTTCCTATGGCCGTCGCGCCAAAACTGACAGATCCTCGTTTTGCAAGTTTTGTGCAATCTACTTGATTCCTACTCATACTATATATCATTCTGCTCCCCATAGCACAATTAGTTCAGAACCGATGTTTATATTGCAGATTTCCCGTGCTAAAAGTCCGCAAAAGGGTTTGCACGCGCGCGGTTTTGAACCTGTGACCTATGACATTCGACGTGCACAACCAATGGACCAAAATGCATTAAAAAATTCATTTCTGGAAAATGCCAAAACCAATCTTAAAGAATGACCTATCAATCGATAGCTATTTTTGCACTCTATCGAAATAAATATATCCAACAAAAAGTGTAAATTGACGGTAAGGTGAAATAAGCGGTCAAAATATTTGAACCCAAAGAAGTAGATCAAACAAGCTATTTATCATAAAGTGATGTATGGGAAAGTTGTTTGTGTGAGCGATAGCTATAAAATGGCATATAACATGTGGTGATATGTTCAATCAGCGAGAAATAACGGCTGCGGAAATGGCTTCCCAAAAAATTGGCTTTTCAAAGATCCATAGGGCACTTTTCCGGCACTGGTATTAATGTAGAGGACATGTTGTATCACCCACTATTTTCTGTTCAGATGGAGTACCGGAAAAGTGCCCTATGGATCTTTGAAAAGCCAATTTTCTGGGAAGCCATTACCGCAGCCGTTATTTCTCGCTTATTGAACATATCACCACATGTTATATGCCATTTTATAGCTATCGCTCAGACAAACAACTTTCCCATACATCACTTTATGATAAATAGCTTGTTTGATCTACTTCTTTGGGTTCGAATATTTTGACCGCTTATTTCACCTTACCGTCAATTTACACTTTTTGTCGGATATATTTATTTCGATAGAGCGCAAAAATAGCTATCGATTGATAGGTCATTCTTTAAGATTGGTTTTGGCATTTTCCAGAAATGAATTTTTTAATGGCATTTTGGTCCATTGGTTGTGCACGTCGAATGTCATAGGTCACAGGTTCAAAACCGCGCGCGTGCAAACCCTTTTGCGGACTTTTAGCACGGGAAATCTGCAATATAAACATCGGTTCTGAACTAATTGTGCTATGGGGAGCAGAATGATGTACAGTATGAGTAGCAATCAAGTAGATTGCACAAAACTTGCAAAACGAGGATCTGTCAGTTTTGGCGCGACGGCCATAGGAAAATCAATACTGCCATTCGTAGGGACCTTGTATTCGGATATAAATGATGTATGTTGTAGAGAATTTTGTCGCGTATTGTTCTGTACTATCCGCATTCTGTTCTCGCTGAAAACATTGAAAATACAGCGATTCGAATTGTTTTAGGTCATTTTCTGACTATGGCAGAAAAATCGAAAAATGCATTTTTTTCATATAAAAATGTTTTAATGAAATTTTGATGAAGTGCTTTTATGAAAAGAAAAACGTGCTGAATCGTATGAAGTGGTTTATTTTATGTCATAACAAGAATTTAACTTTGTTTTCACGCATTCCTTGAATCCTACATATCCGAGTTGCCCCCATTTGAGCCTATTTGTAACCCCTTTAGGGTAGGACACACTAAACGAAAAGAACATATGTTATACAGTTTTTAATGCTCTACATTTTGAGATATAAAACCCAGGACTAAATGAGTATAAGGTATTCAACGGTGAAATTGAAATATTTAAAATAATTTTTCGACATGAGAATAAAATATTTGACCAAATACATCATTAGAGTTTTTGATTAGAATTCAACTGGGATGCCAATAAAAAAAAGAAAGCTAAAAAATATTGATTTTAAAGAAAGTTATGGCGATGTACACTTTTTCCTTACTTTTGCTTACCCAGACAAGAAAAATTTTTTTATACCAAAATTGATCTACTAATCTTCTTTACAATGCATATGTGAACCCCTAATTAAATTTTGGATAACTGAATCAGAAAATTTTGCGCCGGGGCAGGCCTCCATTGAGGGCTGCTTGATCCTTACAGAGAGGCTCTCTTAACGTGTAAATATGCCACAGATGACTGAAGCCGAGGGCAGAAGAATAGACGAAGGAGAAGAAGATGTCATTGCTGACCTCGCGATGCTTCTTGCACCAACTATGAGGTGAATTGTTGAAGTCTTCTTTAAGATGTAAACAAAAAAAATTATATTCCAACTAGTCTCTCTTTATGTGAAAGCGGAGAAATTGAAGCTCACATGTTGAAACTTAATTTTTCTTTGAAAAATATTTAAAAATATAAAAAGGTCTGCTGAAATAGTTTTATAAATTAAGTGAAAAATAATAATTCCTTCATTTGATTATGTAAGATTGGACGTCCGCCGCCAGGCCCTCGTTGCTGTGCTCGGGCTCAGCTCGCCCCTCGATGGCTCGGCCGAGAAGGCCTTCACTCACAAGGACTATGTCCTCGCTAAGGTTATTGTGGATTCCCTCCTTGTAGTTTATTTCAAAGCAATTATTGAATATTAACTATTTTTATTTTGTGTGCTTGTCATATTTATAGTTGGATTCATAGATAGACCCATTTGATTGCTGATGCATTCTCCCTTGTGTAGTTCATTCATTTACTTACGTTTTAAAGTAAATATTGTATTATATTGATTCATATTTTATTTGCTTAGTGAGAAAAGTCTTGTGTTAATTGAAATTAAAATGAGCAAGTTTGATTTCTTTTAAATTGCCAAAAATAAGACGTGCTGTATGACTTCCTTGCCATTCCAGGCCCTCTGCACCCTCTACGAGACTACAATTTCTGATCGAGTGCAGACCCTCGCTGCCCTCACCAACTTCCTCTCCGTCTCGGCCGCCGCCGCCGACTTTATGCTCAATCAGCGTCAATCCACGCTTACAATGGCGTATGCCTTTTAATTACAAATAAGCATTTATAAGACGATAATTTGTATTCTTTATTCTTTAATAATTGTACGTAATAATGCCGAAGTGTCCCATCGAGAACTTGAGATAACGGTGCACAGGTACGAGTCGGTGACTGGCAGACTCGGCTGGGCGGACGTTGCTGCGCGTCTCCTCGCAAATGTCACCAGGCACTTTCCGGGCGAGAGTCACACATTCCTCCTGGCACTCGACTCGGACCTTCTCACGACACTCTTGGGTATGCCTACTACTCCTATTCATTATTTGTTTTTATTTATACAGTCGTATATAAATAAAAACTTGTTATATGTTCGCGAGAAATATCTCTTGCAAGCTGGCATTCTTATGTTACCACTTTTCTAAATTCCTTTTCACTTGTGCCTTGTAAATAAGGGCCAGTAGAAACTGTGTTCAGCATTGGTTATTAAATTTCATTTAAATGAGGGGAAAATATCTCTCAAGTGATCTTCAACTGTGCAAGTTTTCTTGGGAAAAAAGACAGGTTTCTTTTATTGGTAATTGTCGTGTCTCTTCTATCCAATTGGGTTTTCTCCGAGTCGTAAATGAGACTCGAGAGTGTTGAAGTGCGAGTGGGTCTGAAGAGTTCGTGGGGTCGTCAATTGGGGGTTAGACAGCAGCATTTTATGAGGATTCGCAGAGACAGCAGGCGAGAATGTAGAGATCGAGAGAAAAAGAGAGCTACCCTTGCTGTGGTTGTCTTTTTATGGCGCTTGCTGGTAGGCTGATAAAGTAGGCCCAGGTAGACAGTCTGACTGAGGCTGAGAGTCATTGTGAAGGCAACTTCAACGATAACAGAGTGCTGAGAAACTTCTTGCCGTGCCCAAAAAACCATCACAATTACATGCGTGGATTATAATAGAAATAGCGCCTTCTCCACACATAAATCTCAAGACCTGCGCCGTTCTTCTTCGAAACTCATCAGATGTTCTCATCATGATCTGTCCGTGGTCTTATGGTTAGACGGAAGAAAATTTGGGAATCTTATTGATAAAAAATAGAGGTGAAGTGAACCAGCGGACAGCGGGAGAGAGAGTGTGTGTGTGTGTGAGAGAGAGAGAGAGAACAATGGAGTGAGGAAATGTATGAATGTTACGGCGCATCGTTAAAGTCGTCGATCTCCCATTTCTTCGACGAAATCTGTGTGACAAGAGTTTTGTTAAGAGGCCGTCTTTTATGGACCTGGCGAATTTCACTCTTCGACATTTAATGCTGAGATAGATCGGCGGGGGAATCGTTCTTTGTTTTTATCGTTTGTCTTCTGCATTGAAGGTTATTCGTAGGTAGCTATAGGACATATTTAGAACATTTCCTACTATTGGAGACTTCTCTTTCTCTCTCGCTCTTGGCAAGGCTACAGATGGTCGGAAGCTCTGAGAATAAAGAGAAGGGAGGAGGGTGTAAGCTGTTGGCGGTGGGGCAGATTGAGTACGATATGTCAAAGTCGCACGGGGATTGTTAGCCGAAGGAGAGAGCGGAAAAGCTGCCGGATTCAGCGGCTGAGAGGCAGAGGGCAGAGTGGTTGATGATCAGTGCATTTCTGATCTCTCTCTCTCTCACTCACTCTCTCGCATTCTCTCCCTCTTTCTCTCTCACTCTCTCTCTCTACTTTTCTCTCTAGCCGGCCGCACTTCCTTTTTCCTATATATTACCGTCTAAGTCTTGGCAGAAGGCATCAGAATTCATAATGAAAATTCCGGAGTAGGCTATGAGATGTAGAAGTTGACACGAACCAAATGAAAAGTCGATGATACTGTGTTTATTAAACATCTGACAAATTTTCGGTCAACATCTGACAGCTTAAATGCAAATTTTTATTGAAAGGATGTTTAAAGGGCGCACAAAAACGTAGGAATTTCTCTCTTTGTGCTTGTTTAGCTGTATGTATTGTGTACTTGGAAGTATATTATATCTCGAGGGAAACGAGAGCTATGTGGTCTGTCAGTCCAGCCGATAAGGGCTCTAGGTGACATTTTCGAAAGGACTCAGCTGGTGCACCGCACCTCTTGAGGTGTGACATTTAACCGTCGGTAAGTGCGCTGGGTAGCTTTAAGTTTTTCTCTAACTCTCTCTCTCCCTGTCTCTCCTTTGTGCCTTATCCTTCTTTCGCGCTCTCTCTCTCTCTCTCTCTCTCACCCACATGCATACACATCCGTCAACACTGACCATGCAACAGTTTTGGCAGGTTTCCCTTTCCCCCTCCTTCCCTCTCTTACGATACACACCCTCTACACACTCTGTATTATCCCCGTGTGCTCACTCAAGCAGCGTGGAAGGTGCCTGGCAGTCAGCCACTCAATGCATGGCGTCTGAAACCCGATCGGTCTAGGGTGCTGCTGATGGTGGCAGTGGCAGCTTCTCAAGCCAAGCCCTCTTTGCCGTCACTCTCTAGGGCTCTCTCTCACTCGTGGGTGTGTGCTGATTGAGGCGTTATCCTCGCCTAATCTGTCACCGAAGGAGCAGGGGTTGAGAGAGACGGCGATAGAGGGAAAGGAAACACAACATGTGGTGGGAGACTGATACGGTAGTACGCAGATAAAATTTTTCTCCAGGAAGGAAGAATGGGCAATTAGTCAATATTTGACTTTTTCAGAAATATATATATATATACATATATATATCGATCGATTCGTAGTAAGTGAAGAGTAACTTTATGATTAGGGGAAGACCGGACTCCTGACTTCCAGGCCGAGTAACCGAGTCTGGCGAGGACAGAGTGAGCACGCTTCTCGGCTACTGCCTCGTCAACTTTGCCAGTCTTCCTCGAGTACGCCGCCAACTGGTGGAGAAGGATGGTGAAGGCAAGATTCGCCTTCAGCCTGTCAGATCATCCTTGTTTATTTCTTTAATTATTTATCCCTTACTTTATTAGTTATTAATTATGGAATTTATTAGTACGCCTTACATAAGGCGGTGATCACACAATTTTCCGGATTAGCTGGCTCCGGTTTTTGCTAAAGATTTCTCCGAGCGCGAACTTGTCTGAAGAAATCATTTTAATTAGCATGAAATGCCATAAAAATAACTAATTATCCTCAATTTGACTCCCGAGCAGGGAGAGATTGCTATCTTTTGGCAAGCCGCTGTGAAATATACTCTTTCATCTTGGCTTCCCTCTTCTTTTTATGAGTTCTCTGGAGTATTCTCTCTCCTCTATCTCTCTCTCTCTCTCTCTCTGTCTCGCTCTCTCCTCTCTCTTTCTCTCTCATTCGTCCACTCTCAACTTGCTGTTCTTCAGCACAGGATGCTCTGTGAGTTCTCCGTCAGCCACAGATAATATCTTTACAAGTCATTTGCTCCAAGAATTGAATGACTGTCGCTACCACGCAAGGAACTGCTTGGCACTAATGTCTGATTCAGCCTGTCTTTCTCCTCTCAATATCACTCTCTTTCTCTCTCTCTCTCTCTCTCTCTCTCTCTCTCTCTTTCTTTCTTTCTTTCTTTCTCTTTCTTTCTTTATTTCTCTCTCTATTTCTTTATTTCTCTCTCTCACTATCTCTCTCTCTCTCTCGCTCTGTATATATCTCTAACTCTATATTTTCTATTTTTCTTTCGTTTTGTATATTTTAATTCGCTGTCAACAAAGGCGTAGAATAAGTTTTTTCTCGACTACTTTGTTCGTGCTGATATCAATAATTTAGTACACCATATGCAGATTATTTTTGTTATTGTAAAGGAATTCTGCCATTTGTCGGTTGCCGCTTTCTTTTAATCATGCAGTAGAAGTAGGCTTCAAATTGTTAAACAGTATTTTTTCAATCCTTGGTTTTTTTCTGTTCAGGCACTATTTTTTTTTTAGCTTTCATGCTACCAGGGAATATACTTATTTCATTAATGGTCATATTGTTACTATAATTGTTTTGCGCAAGTTCACCTTATCAAGTGAAAATTTTTTGTTGATATTTAAATAAATATTTAAATCGCAAAACATATTGGTAATTTGTAGCTTGTTTATCCGAAATGCCAAGATGATCTCTCGTTTCTTCCAGATCTACTCGATTCTCATGCAAAGTGTCGATGGCGAGCGACGTCGAATTGCTGCGGATATCCTGCGGAACTGCACTTTTGATGATAGTACGCAGTCTTTTGTCATTCATTTATTTTACTATTATTGAATTGGTTTTTATACTATTAAAACGTCGGCTTCGGAAATTGAAAGAATTTAAAAATAAAGCATATTCTTTCTAGTGGCGGGGCCAATCTGGATGAAATGCAGGCGCTTGTCTTTTCTAGGACTATTAATTAATTAGGTCGTAGATTGTAATAGATCGGGAGTCAGGATGGACTCTACACTTTTTATTATTATTCCAGGCTTACCATT
Organism: Allodiplogaster sudhausi; assembly: GCA_945643635.1. Taxonomy (NCBI): domain Eukaryota; kingdom Metazoa; phylum Nematoda; class Chromadorea; order Rhabditida; family Diplogasteridae; genus Allodiplogaster; species Allodiplogaster sudhausi. The sequence goes on from CALZFC010000114.1 coordinate 153,104, forward strand.
AGGCAATTTTCTGCGCGCTTATGTTTCTCCCTCAATCGGTCATCTAGCTCGTTCATTATTGCAAAAGTGCTTCTTTCTTTGCAACCTGCTCAAGGCTAGCTGTCGCTGCAAAGAATTATTTAAAAAAAACAAAGTATGTGAGAACGAAACAAGGACACTAGAAGTGATGACGAGAGAAAGAGAGTGAGCGAGAGGCGGATGAAGTTATAGAAAGAGTGAAAGAAAGAGATTTAGAGATTTACAGAGAGAGAGAGAGAGAGAGGAAAAGTGAACAACGGAAGGGAACAACAAGGGAGAGATGTCGCGGCTGTGTACCAATTAATCACGCGCTTGTCACGCAGTGCGTCGAATGGATGATTAGTTGAGGAGAGTCGCAGTTGAGGGGAGTGAGCGTTGGGGGAAAGGGAGAGAGAGAGAGAGAGAGAGAGAGAGAGAGGAGAGAGAGAGAGAGAGAGAATTAACTTGGGCCCTCCACATTAACGACGGAAGCGTGTGAGAGAAATCAAGCTAGCTCGCAGAAAGAAAGGGAGGTTGAGAGTCAACCTGAAAAGTTGCATTTGCCAAGAGGATTATCAGACTGATGCCATTTTTCTGCTTTTCATTCCGAAACATTCATCGGAGTCTCTCTCTCTCTCATACTGCAACAGTAGTTGTTTGCCATGTGAAATGAAATGTTGCATTGAGCACAAAGGCGAAAGCGTTCTCTGCATGATATTCTTCCCATCTTTCTCTCCATCCAGTATTCACCCCTTGCATTTGAGAGTGTCTTTATATTTTATTTTCCTTAGAGCTAGCGATCATTCAATAGACAGCATGGACTAGAAGGAGGGAAAGATTGCTACAGGGAGAGGGGGAGAGAGAGAGAGAGAGCGAGAGCGCGTGAATGAGAGAACTAAGGGGTATGAAGGGAGATAGAGAGAGAGAGAGAAGGGGGGGAGAGAGAGAGTTCTAGATGTCATGCTAGAAGAGTGACACTGTTAGCACAGTGCAGAGAGGGCACCCGAGAGCTCTTCGGGCGGCTTGATTTATGTGCGCTCATTTTCCCTCTATCAAGTGCTACAAGAGGCCAACGACAGGTAGGAGTAGAGAGATAGCATGGCAGAAGATGAGGGTGCAGACGAAAAGAGAGGATGACAGTTATTCACTCCCTGGTCATATAATGAAGTGGACTCGGAAGGCTACTCTCTTCTCTCTCTCTCTCTCTCTCTCTCTCTCTCTCTCTCTTGTATCTCTCTCTCTCTTGTATCTCTCTCTCTCTCTCGACTGATAAGGAACTCTTGCCTCCTGCCGCTCCCAGTCTGCCCAAGTCGCCACCTCCTCTCTCCCTCTCTAACTCAATCCCCACTATCTTTACCCTCCTCTCGTTTCTTTTTCGGGCGGCATCATTCAGATTAAGGATTAGCGCGGCCGAGATGAAAGGGATGCCTTCCAGTTATCACTGGTTATCACCCCTCGCAGAGACTCCATGGCGTGTGTGACTATGTAGAAGTGCTGGCTGCTTATCCCTGCCATAAAAGATAGATTTGAGAGAATAAGAGAGAGAGCAAGGGAGAGAAGAGAAAGAGAGTATCAGATTGGCTGACGTCGATGGGTGAAATCCCTGAGAATGTCGGCATACTTTGTTCTTCTCCCCACCTTGACTGTTCTTTGTCGATCGTCACCTCCCCTCCTCTCGTCTATTTCGAGATCAACCACCAGCCGAGAAGAAAGAGGTGTCCACTCTTGTAGATGCGCTAATTTAGTCTCTCCTTGACTCTCGTGCTGACACCCAAGAGCACAGCGAAGTGATGTAGATGGTGTACGACGACTGTTGGGGAGAGGGAGGAGGAGGAGAGAGAGAGAGAGAAAGAGAGAGAGAGAGAGGAAGAGAGACAGGGAGGGAAAAGAGAGAGAGGGAGGGAGAGGGACAGGGCCACTGCTGCTGATTTGAGATGATAGCTTACTGATTCGCACTGACAGCCCAGTCGCTGTTCTCACTCTCACTCTCGCCTCTTTTTTCGGTCTTGCAATTAGGCGTCAAGGCGTCACTTTTATTCTTTATCTCGATATTTTTCTCATTTTCTATCTGTCTCTCTCTCTCCCTTTCTCTCTCCAACTCCCTTTTTTCTCTCTCCCTTCTCTTTCTCGTTTCAATGAACACTTGTTAAGCAAGGCAGAGGAGAGGAAAGAAAATGAAGAAAGTGAAGTGAATGGTGAAAGATACAAACAGCAGCGGCTCGGCCCCTTGCTCGCTCTTTCACTCATTTCACGCTTCATCGCGTGATAATTCGTTGGCAAGGAGCGAGAAGAGGGTACGGTATGCGATTCCCCTCTCTCTATCACTCTCTCTCGCTCTCACGCATTCTCTCGTCACCTAGCATTTCTTCACGCCCCTCCTCCCGCTGCGTTATCGCTCATCGACAGCTCACGCGCATTCATCCCTCTCTTTCTTACTCTTTCTCTCTCTCTCTCTCTCTCTCCTTGTCTCTTTTTCTCTCCCTCTTTCTTACTCTTACCCTTTCTCTCTCTCTCTCTCTCTCTCTCTCTCTCTCTCTCTCTATCTCTCTCTCTCTCTCTCTCTCTCTCTCTTTCTAGATCTCTCCATTACAAGCCAAAACCGAACAGATAGTGTGCATTGTGCTGCAGCGATCATTGTATCTAATTTCCGATGCCTTTGCGAGAGAGAGGGAGAGCGAGGGAGAGAGAGATGGAGAGAGAAATTCAGTCCAACTAATGCGACACACGAGATATTCAGACGCAGACGATTCCGTTGACAAAAGCGTAAAAGATGCTAACATGTATATGACTATGAAAAATAATTAATCGAGAACAATGAACACTAAAAAGAATGAAAACCGGGCTCGTGTTTGCTATTTTTAACCTATTCCATGTTAATGAAGACTTCATTTGGCGGTAATTCTTACCAATTTTATAAATAGGCGCCTATATTTTGTAGAACAAATGAGAGAGTTATAGAATATCGCGGAACTACCTAATCTTTCACCTCTTTTCCGTCTCTAAATTCCCATGTCAATCGGAAATGCCACCGGTCTTCTGTTCCACTAAACCTTCGATCACTCACCTGTTCATAACTTTAAATTTTGTTTACGGTCACAAGAGTGGCGCGTGTATAGAATTAGCATGATTAAAATAGGATGGGAAATATGAAGAAAAGTGTCATGTCATAGTTGAATAATTATGTCATGTCTTTCTCTTTCTCACTTCCATGGTTCAGGCGACTGTTTTTCACAAGTCTGTTCCTTGACCCTGCTACCCTGGCCATTGCATTTCTTGTTGCTACCACTCATTTCTTAATCACTCCCACCCCTTTGCCCTACCGATTTACCTTGTCCATATTTCATCTGGAGAAGCTATTTTGACTGTTGACATTTTGGGTGTCCCTTCTGTTCTCTCTCTACATTTCTCGCTCTCCTATTTCTTTTTTTCTCGCTACGCTCTCTCTCTCTCTCTCCTATTTCTCCTTCCGTCTGTCTTTATTTCTCTCACCCTATTTCTCTTTCTCCCTCCTTTCTCTCCTTCCTTTCTCTCCCTCCTTTCTCTCTCTCCTTTCTCTCCCTCCTTTGTCTCCCTCCTTTCTCTCCCTCCTTTCTCTCACCCTTCCTTGTCGCTTCTGTATGTTTGTAGTAGTTGATGGCTTGCCGTCCTCCAGTACTTTGGAAGGCGACTACTCTTGACCCGCTGTGCACACTTACCAATCGGGCTAATCTTAGCTTCTGGGGGCCAGGTCCATCTCGGCCTCGGCCTGCCGCTTGCGAGGAGATGGTTTGGGGGTGGAGGAGAAGGGGGGCGTAGTCTGAAAAGCAGAAGAGGAATCAGGGCTCAGCCACTTCCGGACTGCTAATGAGGCGCAAGAAGGCACAGAGTGTGCACTAACATCGTCAGCAGCTTAGGTGAAAGCTGAGCCGACACACCCCTCTCCTCTCAGGAACTGAGCTTTCTTGCCATACGCGCAAGAAGACGAAGAGAGCCAAATGCGCCTTCGGCCCTGGGGCCGGGCCGTCTTTTCGGAAAGTACGAAGAATTTCTTGTCCTCTTTGTGCCTTCTCTATTAGAGAGGACGAGAAAAGTGAAAGAGATAGGGAAAGTAAAAGTACAAGGGACCGAGAGCTGTGATATCGGACACCTGAAAGGGAGGAGGAGGGATGCTCCTGCCGCCACCGTCAGCGACAACGTGGACTCATCGCCACCGTAGCCGAGGAGAAGTGAGAGACACGAGAAGTCGCTCTGTGGTGGTAATTGGAGGAGGCCTCTGGGCCCGTAGGGGAGCCAGAGGACACCTGTTCTCAGTGTCAGTGGTTTCTCTCTATAACAATCGACATCGTCGCCCTTTTCTTCTTCTAGACTCCCTTCTCACTTTGCATTCCTCGCAAACACCTGTTTGAGACAACGATCACTTATAGAATCCCTCTCTCTATATCTCTTTTCCTCTCTCTCTCTATCTTGGTCTATCTGCATCTCGAGATCCTAGAGGACAGGGGGAGAGAGGACTCCAAAGAAGCACAGTGAACGAAGAGAGGGGGGAGACACCAGAGACATAGGCAGAAGGGAGTCTAGATAGTGTCACCATATCCGCGAGGAGCTCTTGGCTAACTGCTTCAGAGCCGCGTCGTTGTTGTGACGGGGATATTGTGAAGGAGAACTCGTGGGTGACTGCTCTCGGCCATTTACTCGAGAGGGAGAGAGAGAGAGAGAGAGAGAGAGAGAGGAAAGCAGACAAGGAGGATAGAGAGAGCAGAGAGGCAGAGAAAGAAAGGTGACGAGAAGAAAGCGTTGTATATCCACCTATCCTAGCCAACCCTTTGTGCCGACGCGCACAGCAACGGAACAACCGTGTCAAGTGCTGACAGTTTGTCCAGCTTGTCGGTGAGGATACTGACGCTGAAGGAGAGAGAGAGAGAGAGAGAGAGAGAGAGAGAGATAGAGGAGAGGGAGAAAGAGAGCTCTCTGCAACGAACAGGAGACAAAGCTCGCTTTCAAGAAAAGCGCTTTATCTGATGCTCACTCAGAGAGAGGAGGAGAAGGTGTCCTTTTGCAAGGACTATTGACTATCTCGTTCAGTGTAAGCCATCCAGTGTTGAAGCGGCCACATTGGTGAGGCTTGCAAATAAACGATGCGCCTGTAGAAAGGCACACTTTATGCGAGGCAGTGACAAGGATACTGGCACGACAAATGGGCGCGGAAAGGAGAGGACAACAGCAGACCTTGCTGCTTGGCGTATCTGACTCCGTAAACACCACCACTATTCTGCTTCATTAAGAGAGGGAGAGAGAGAAAGAGAGGCAGAAGCCTTTGTTTGGTGCGCCGTCGCGCTTGATGAATTCAATTCGCATATATCACGGACGGAAAGCTTCAAAGAGAATGCCTGCCGAATGCATGATGACTAATCACGGAAGGCACACAATTGTTTTGCCGATCATTTCGAGGCTGTGGCGGGCACTGACACTTGAATCGGTTGGCGTATTAATAATTGTCTCGTCATAATTATCTGCTATGGTTTGTCGAGGCCCCGGATACGTCATTTGATGCAAATCTCCAGATACAAAAGCAAGCCAAACTCGGAATGTTGCTGGAGGCTGCTAATGCATGCTGCAGATACTTAAAGTAAGGCATTTGGAAACTGCTTTGATATTTTTTTATTAAATTAAATCAAATTACTGGTTTGCTGGTAAACAAAGGCAATTCCTTATTCCGGAAGCAGCTATTGCAGAGACATAAGAATCTTTTATTATTTGCGAACACTCGACAAGCTGACGCTTCATTTGTAGTGCGCCATATCCTAATGGAGTTGAAGTGGAGACAGACGATGTTCACTTTGAGACAAGGCAATTGGCAAGATGCCAAATGATATTACGAGGCCTCATTTGTTCGAGAGCAGCAACTATTTCATTCATTACTCGGACAATAAGATGGTCAAGTGAAGGGCTTGATATATCTGTTCTATTTCCTCTCTCTCTCTCTCTCTCTCTCTCTCTCTCTCTCTCTCTTCTCTCTCTCTTTCTCTCTCTCTCTCTCTATTTATCTCTATCCCTCTCTCCCACTCTTCTTCTCCTTCTCTTTTCGATCTACTACACTCGATGCCAATCAAAAGTGATACTACTCTTCGATTCAGCTGTTGTTGTCAGCTTCTTCCGTCGTGAGCCTTCACTCTGTGCTTGTTTTGTCAAATTTCGGCGACTCTGACGACCCGAAAATTCTTTACGAGAAACTGTAAAATGTATTTCGGAAAGGCGCCTGCTGTAGCTGAACATTGTTTTCTATGTTCTGTTTCTCTTTCTCTCTCTCTCTCTCTCTCTCTCTCTCTCGCTCTCTCTCTCCTTCTCTCCCTCCCCTCTGTCTGCTTCCATTCTTGTCGTCTCCGTCCTTATTTTCGACCCGTTCCACCTCTTTATCTGTCGCGCCGCTCTATATTCCGCTCGGTCTGTCTTACTGTGTCCGCTGAATTGATCGATAAATCTCCCGATTCCTTATTTTGGGGTTATTCCTGGTAACTCGAACATGTGAAGCAAGCCGAGAGTGCATTTTACTAATAGTAAATATGTAACGGTAAGATCTTATCTATTTAGGTTGGCATAAGGGAATTATGAGTACAGAGAATCGAACAAGAGAGGGAAGCTGAGAAAGATATGAGCAGGAGTAAGAGAGGGACCGAGAGAGAGAGAGAGAGAGAGAAAGAAAGAGAGAGAGAATTCCGTTGGTGGAGTAATTGGAGAAGCGTTCAACTGCGCCGGATCAGTGAGATTGAGCGACTTCACCCTGAGTCAGCTTCTCTCTCTCTCTCTCTCTCTCTCTCTCTCTCTCTCTCCTCTCTCTCACTCTCGCTCCCACGATGGTGAAGTCGAGCTCGCCCGGTGCTATTTGCATGCAATCCCTTGGCTAGTCCGCAACTCACTCCCCCCTCCACCTCCTTATCGCCTACTGTAAAAAGTCCATTGCAAGTGTTTTATCCTGGTTTCCATAATCGGATCCACCGTTAAAATTATTGACTTATAAATATATTTTCTATATTTTCTGATTTTTAGGGAAATATCTGTCATGGGTCTTCCCTCCCGTTTTTTTCCCCAGTCTCCAGATCACATCTCCGGAGAGAGATGTGTTCCCTCTCACTTCTCGTGTTCTTCTTAATCATGTTGCTCTTTGTAAAGCTGTCAATGCGCATAGGATGTAGATGTGATAGGGGATGGATAGAGAGAGAAAGAGGTAGAAGTGAGAGAGAGTGGGAGATGGATAGAGAAGAGAAAGAGCGAGAAGGTGAGTGAGACAAAGGCGAACAAGAGACAATTACATACACTTTGCTCTCTTATTCTCTCTTCTGTAGCCCATACATCTCGCTGCCTATCTCATCATTTACTATCTGCTCCTGGTGTCTCTGTTCTTCTCTCTCGCTCTCTCTCTCTCTCTCTCTCTCGACTGATTCCATCGGTTGTGAGAGGCGCCGACAGCGGCACCTGTTGTGGTGTCGGGAAGACGATGTGTGGCCGGAGGACGAGCCAGAGGGTCTTGTAATCTCTCCCTCTCTTCTCTCTCTCTCTCTCTCTCTCTCTCTCTTTCTCTCTCGTCTCTGCCTTTCTCTCAGTGTCTTCCATTCTGTCCTACTCCCTTATTCACTTCCTCGGGCTATAACCCCTTGTCTTGCACCCCCCCCCCCCCTTCGCTTTATTTATCACCGGTCGTTCGCGATCACTTTATCCCATCCACATCACACAAAGATAGACAAGGAGTCGGAGAGAGAGAACCCAATGAGTTTGTTATTTTTGGCCAGGCGTACATACATTTTTGAAGAAGATCTGGCAACATATAATAATAATGGTATTTGATAGATTATCTTGATCTAAATGCTTCTGACGTTGTTCTTCTTCTTGACGAGATAGGCAGAGAGAGAAAGAGGGAGAGAGAGGGTGCAGAAGCTTATTAGGGATGCCAAGTTGTGGAAGTCCCTAAGGCGGCGGCTTGAGCATCTCTTGATGGGGTGTGCGTGTGGTGGAGGGGGCTGGGGCGGGAGCTAGATGGGAAGCTGCGGAGACTGGGGGCACTTTCATGGAGGCGATCAAATGAGGAATTCTGAGAGAGAGAGAGAGAGAGAGAGAGACTGCATCGCCCCCTTTCCGGAATAAGACAGAGAGATGAAATAAAAATGCCCGTAAGCGGGAGAAGAAGAGAATGAGAGAGAGAGAGAGCGAGAGAGAGAGAGAGAGAGAGTAAATGAAGAGACAATTGTGCCCGCCTATGGAATGCTATTCAGCAGAGTTGGCCATCCGGAGCAGGAAGGTGCCCTCGACTCTAACACGGAAGAATGAGCGCGAAATGAAGCGAGGCTGCCGCCGGGCCGGCAAATAGGGTGCCGCTTCTGGCAACCAGGCTGACGAACTTGGTCTCGCTCTCTTTCGCTCAGCCACTATCTTTCTGTTTCTCTCTTTCCACCCCCTCTCTCTCACTACTCTTTCTCTCTTTCTCTCTTTCTCTGCCCCCCCCCAACACCCTCCACACTTTTGCCTAGCTGGATACGGTGCTTAGTGCGAATGTGGGCGAGAATGTGATGGGAGGAGGAGGCGAGAGATGGAGGCCTTGAGAGCCACAGGGAGAGTGGACTTATTCCCGAAACACTCCTTTACTGTACTTTCTCTCTCTCTCCCTATCTTTCTCTCTCCCTCTGTCTCTCTCCCACTCTCTCGCTCCTTTGTAGCTCCGTGGTAGTTTAGTGTGATGCTGTGGCAAGCAAGTATGATTACAAGAGCAACATCAGGAAGGGCAGGCAGCAATATGGCCCTGTTAGAGAGCGGAGAGAGAGAGAGAGAGAGCGAGAGAGAGAGAAAGAGAGAGAGAGAGAGAACAGGGCAAAGGCATGCCCAGCCAGGTGCGCAGCAGCCGGGATAGAGTCCGCGATTTGACGGGTGATGATGATGACTGCTACCGCCATGGCATTGAGACGCTTATCCGCTCGTAAAAAGGAAATAGCGTAGGAGACGCAGAGAGAGAGAGAGAGAGAGAAAGGACAGAAAGAAGAGAGAGAGAAAGAGAGAGAAAGAAGAATGAAAGAGAGCGAGAACAAGAAGCAAGCAACCAGTGGCTGGCGGAAGGCGCGCCTCCCTGTTGTACGCGCTCTTCTATGATGATCCGACATTGGCTGTCGCTGTCTGTTTCTCCCTCTCTATAACTCTTGTTCCCTTTCTGTGTAAACTCTCTCTCTCCCTCTCTCTCTCTCTCTCTCTCTCCTTCTCTCTCTCTCTCCCTCTCTCTCTCCCTCTCTCTCTCCCTCTCTCTCTCTCTCTCTCTTCCTCCCTCTCTCTTCCTCCCTCTCTCTTCCTTAGCATATGACTTTATATCTTCCCAACGCATCCTTTATTTCTCTAGCTTGCCTTTCATCTATCTCGTCTCCATCTCTCGTTAATTCTTCATATTCTATCCTCTTCGCCACAGTCAGAGTTAGTCCAAGAAGACTTCAAGGCAGGCATAGGGTGAGAGAGTGAGAGAGAGAGAGAGAGGAGAGAGAGAGAGGGGGGGGGAGGAGAGAGAGAGAGAGAGAGAGGAGAGGAGAGGAGAGAGAATCGCCGCAGCTCATAAAGCTCCCTTCTAGGCGGAGACCGTAGTCGAGTGGCCAAAAGTGGTCATAAACGGAGCGGACAGCTCAGGTGGCGGACACGAAGGCGACTCATGCCTCTATCTCCCCCCCCCCTCCGCCTACTTCTCTCTCTCTCTCTCTCTATCTCTCTGCCCCTCTCCCGCTCACTATCCCTTTCTTTCGCTTGCTCTCAGTGTGTGTCTATACGTCTTTCCTCTCTTTCTCCCTCTCTGTCATGTATTCCGCTTTGATGTATGCGGTGCTGATAAATCTGACGAGGTCAATGAGCGTCACAGGGAGATACGAGCGGATGAGTAGTTGACTAGCTTCTTAATGTACATATACTCTACCTGTGGAGTGGCCATCGGAGATTGGCCTGCTCTCTCTATCTCTCACTCTCTCTCTCCATCACTCTCTCTCTCTCTATCTCTCTCTACCCTTCTCTTTCTCTGGTTCAGTCTCTCAACCCATTCGCAACATCTTGTCGATGATGAAAAGCGAGTACTTCCTGTGCAAAATGTACAACAGGGAAATACACATTGACTGATTGCTGGCACCGCTCATTCTAGATGTTGTTAGTTGGTTGGTTAGTGACTACAGCCAGGGCCGTGTGTTCTTGTCACATTTACACCTCACCCGAACATCATTGTATATCGAGTGTCGTCTGCCACTTGGTCCCTCAGGCGGCGATGGGCGCACTGGCAAAGGAAGAGACAGCAACAGGTGCCGAGAAGGGCTAAGAGGGCTGACCCCCTCCCCATTTATTATCAAAAATGGTAAGATTATTTAGGTGTTTGAGTGGTAACTTAACTGGCCATGAGTAGAGTATACATTACATGTATTTAGGGAAAAGTGTTACAAGTTGTTACGGCCACTTTTTTCCACGCGAAGGAGTGCGTACGATGCTTATTTTTGGATATTTTCCCTCTCTCGTCCTTTTCGCTCTGTTCGTGCATGCCGAAAGTGTGTCGCTCTCTGTGTATTTGTGTGTCTCTTTTGCTCACATACAAAAGCCCCCTTTCATGCCGGAAATAACTGATGGCTTTAGGAGTGGCAGTATCGGCTGCAAAGTCCGCCGGGCCTCAGAAAAAAAGAGAAAGAAGAACAGGGGAGAGAGAAAGAGCGAGAGAGAGAGAGATAAGTAGCACCCACCAAATCATTTATTATGTCGGTTATGGTGGCGGATTTGTGCAGAGGTGAGGATGGTCCAAGAGGAAGGAGAGAGGGGCCCAAGGGCCTGTCGAACGGTTGAGTTGACATACTTGGTAGCGATGGTCGTGTCAATAGGCACGAAGAAAGGAAAGCAGGCCGACTCATTGAGAGAGCCACTTTCTTTTCATAATGGCTTCTCAAGTGAGTAGAGCGGTTGGTTACTAGTAGCAGGCAGTCAGCAGAGCAGGAGAAAACTATAGCAAATGTACCAGCTCAGGCATTGCAGAAACTGCAAAAGCGCAGCGCAGATACCCCCTTCCTAAACTGCCATACCAACTACAGTAATCACATGATATGTATACGTCTATAGAGACAGCCCTTGTAAGGTGGTGGTGATGGGAAAGGCAGGATGCAGCTCCCCCAGCTAACTCATCATCACACGCACGCAAACACACAGAAGATAATCGCCTCGGTCGGGCGCCTTTCGACGATTACCAGTCAACAGCAAAGAGGAGAAGTGTGTACCTAGCGAGCTCCCTCTTACCCATTAATAAGCCAAGTAGGCGAGACTCCTCGGCTACGAACTCCTGCAGTGATAATATCATTACGGAACGAATGCCGTAATCGGCATTAGTGGCTGGAGAGATTCTTGATCCACTACGCCGTTGCATCACATGGCGATTTAACATTCCTTTGGGACCGAAATTCAAATGCCAGAAAGCGACTGGTGTCCGGTCTGAGAGCGAGAATGTCTCTCTCTCATCCGGTTGACGTTTTGAGTGTTTGACGATGGATACATCGTGTCAGAGTACCAAAAGAGTTTGGCGCTGTTAAACGCATTAGAGGAGGGTGTGCCGGTCGAAACTTGGCCGGTTAGGTGAATGTCAGTGGTGCCCGTTTGGAGCGTTCGTGTGTAGTGCAAGTCTTTTGCGATGCTATACTTCGGCGTCACACCGATAATTGCATTAGGCGACGAATGAACGAAGACAATGAAGAAGGGAGAGGAAGAGCTAGAGAAGTAACTCTCGCAGGAGTTGAAGTTGAAAAGGTGGTCAGTGAAGCAGCTTTCCACCTCCCCCTTCCTCTTTTCGTTTCTTTTTCCTGCTCATATCCAAGCTGTCTTCTCCTCTGCTACAAAACCTTTGAGAGGTGAGAAGAGCAAGCAGGATCCGGAGAAGAAAGAATGGAGAAGGATATGTAAGTGGTCGAGTGGTGGTGATAGATGGACGTGCCAAGTTGACGGCTTGTTTGAAAGTGAGAGAAGAGGAGATGGGTAGACCCCTCACGTCAGTGAATATGTGGAGAAGAAGAAGAAGAGAAAGATCACGGGTTGAAAAGTGAAGAGCGAAAAGCACGTCTCTCGCTCCTTGACACTCACTCTCCTTGCCGTCTGTCAGTTAAAGTGGTCGCTTCCGTGATTTCTCTGCGTCTCTATCTCTCTCATGCTCTCTCGCCGCCCAATCACTTCTCACCCTTGGCCGGGGCACCACGTCGAGGCGTGTTGGTTGCCCCTCACACGTTTTTGCTGTTAGTCTTGTCACTCTCGGATGCTGCTTCCTTTCGAGAGAGAGAGAAGGAGCGAGAAAGCTGCTATTTTCTCGCCCTTCTTCATCATCATCCGCCTTCCCTCTCGTTCTGTTTGTCGAACGACAACGAGGAAAAGCAGCAGCTTGGCTATGAGTAAAAGTGGGCGAGAGGAGCAGGCAAAAGAGCCAAGAATGTCGACAGCATTAGCAAGAGGAGTGAGAGCATAACAACGCGGTGTGTTTTGCAAGGGAAGCGTAACGCATTACGTGGTGTCATCCTGAAGTTGAGATGAATGAGGCAACTTAAATTAATATGGATGATGGATGGAAGTGATTAAATAAGCGAAAGAATAAAGCTTGAAAGGATAGTAATCGGAATTGGCGGAAGGGGCGCAGGCTGGTCTGACTCTCTAGTAAGAAAGAGAAGCTGGGCCGCCGCCTCAAGCGCCATGATGGATGAGTTGTCGCTGCGCCAATTGATGCCCGGCTCCTGGAAGGTGAGGAGCTATTCAGAAAGAGAGAGGGGGGGAGGGAGAAAGACATAGGATTGGTATATATGACGTGATGATTACTTCGTGAAGGTAATCGCCGAAGGTAATCGCCATTGTATGCGCAGAGGGAGACACCGATTATGCCGCTGTGCATTCCACGCTTTCTCTCTCTTTCTCTCTCTCTCTCTCTCTCTCTCTCTTTCTCTCTTTCTCTCTCGCTCTCTCTCTCTCGCTCTTTCTTTCTCTCTCTCTCTCATTCTGACTCTCCCAAGCACTCCGTGAGAGTCTTTTCACTACGATCTAACAGACCCTAGTGTGGCCTCTAGGCCCGCCAGGAAAGGTGATGACACCCCAAGTTGAGCTCATGGTCATTGCTAAGTCGATCGTTACTCCACCGCTCAAAGAAAGTAGAAACTGAATTAGGGAGAGTGGAGAGAGGAGAGATAGGAGAGAGAGTATACGCTCAAGACCAGAGAGGGAGAGGAGACATAGAGAGAGGAGCAGTGCAACGCACTCCTGCAGATACCTCGCCGTCATGCTATCCCCAATACTCACCACAAATCCTACCGCATACCTCATAAAAAGAGAGCACAGTGGGCGCAGATCGTATAGTTGTAGCAGTAGGAATTATGCGAATATTATGGGGATATCGACAACCTCGCAAAGTACACCGTGAATACATGGCATGGATGTAAGATGGGTGATATTAACTCACTAAAATAACTATACGCATATAAATTCCTCTCGTACTGTAGGCCTCCACGCCGAGCTTTTGAATACGTCAGACGACTTTCTGGTGTCACTCGTGACGCCCCTGGCAGACTCGAGTGACCAGCTAAGACAGGAGGAGACGGATTCGCTTCCGCTGTCCCTCCAGTACTATGAGGGAACGAGGTCCAAGGATGGCGAATTGAGACAGAAGCTGGTCGAAGCATTATATCAGGTTTGGATTCTCTCTCTCTCTCTCTCGCTCTCTCTCTCTCTCTCACTCTCTCTTTCTCCCGCATTCTGTAATATCCGTCCCTGTTTTCTTGGTTTACCATTCCATAGTATACCATTCAAAGACCAGAGTTAGCCACTGATAGTTGACCATGAGTTGAGCCGACTCGATATCCCTCAAAATAAACCACGCGTGCACCCACCAGAGATGTCAACGGGCTTAACATTTTTGGGCCGGCCCGGCCCATCGGGCCCAAACTCTCGGCCCGGCCCGGCCCGTACATTTCCGGGCCTTAGAATTTTGGGCCCGGCCCGGCCCGGCCCGGCCCGATTTTCAAAAAAATTATGGTATCAAGGCACCGAGATCACTTAATCTATGTTTTGCTGTAATCATTAATTTGCTTGATACTGGAGCGGTTTATTTAGCAAATTGGAGTTAATAAAAATAATTCAAGTTCATTGAACAACAAATGAGATCGAATCTCAAACAAAAGTGTAACAAAAGAATATCAGTGAGTGACATTCAACGCATTTTCAAATTTCAGCAGAGAACGGACGACGAGAGAATTAAAGACAGATTCGGCGCCAATGTTTTCCCGCTTTTCCGGAACCAGATTTCTCAGATCAGAGAAGGAACGCTCAGCTGTTGCCGTAGAGGCAGGAATGGCATAAAGCTGACATACAATGCGAGAGAGAATGGGGAAGTCGGCAGCCCGTTCTTTCCAAGCCAGCAAAGGGTCATCATGAGGGGGGAAAGACGCAACTAGATAAGAGTCTACTTCAGAGAGTACGTTATCACCGGAAGCATCAAGATCATCGTATTCCGTGCGTGGTAGCTTAGGGGCCTTAGCTTGCGAAGAAGAAAGAGGGGCACCATCAACGTTTTTTACCAGTTCTTTCAGTTCAAAAATGATCTCTCGTCGTTCTGCATCATTGGCAAGTTTCCTTAGCTGCCTCCTCTTGGGGTGTAACAGGGTGGCCATCTGATGGTACTTCGTGATGACGCCATCGTTCTCCTTTCGCATCATACACTTGTAAGCGCTGCGCGCAAGCGCGGACTGCAGATCGGTTTCCGACGTCATAATGAGCGTGTGAAAGCGTTCCTTCAGCTCATGCCACTTCGTCCACACTTCGTAGATCACAGCGGTGTCTTTCTAAAACGTAAAATAAATCTCTCACTATATGTGGATTTGTATATGTAAAGACCTGGAAGAACTGGACGAAGTATTCAAACTGAAGGAGGATAAGGAGGACATCATCGAAGTCAGCACGTTCGTCATAGAGATACCGTAAAGCCCTCTTCACTTCCTGCAGAAATAGCTCATATATCACAAAAGTAACATCAAATATATTAAGTCTTACGTCTGACAACTTTCCGCGATCTCACTGCTTAAAGAGTTCGTCCTCGCATTCTTTGAAAGCCTTGGCAGACTTGAGCTTAGACAACCATCTTGTCTCGACTTCAAGCGGAAGCTTCTTCTGTAGCGAATGGCCTACTTCCGTTCCTCTGACTCCATTCACGACAATCTTCAGTTCGGTCAGAATTCGCCGTCCACGTTGCACCAACAACTTATTGTCAGTTAGGTCGTTCTTGAACAGAAGATCGCGTCTGTCCTTGTACGGGTTAAACGTTCGCTTGCAAAGGTTGGCAAATACAGAACACATCTAAACATTCGACCATGATGCAAAAATAAATTTAAAACAAAAACTCACTCTTTCCGTTGTTATTCCGCAGAGCCTTCGTAATATTCGAGCCTTCATCAGAAGCGCAGAATATCTTGCTCATTACTACATCCGTAAGCCCAAAGGAGGAAGCAGCTTTCACGATGCCAATCCAGACTTGAGCATTATCCTTCTTCGCGACCTCACACCGTAGCATAGCCGCGTGAATACTATAGAACTTCCTAAAACAAATATGATGATTGTGATAAAGACACTACAAAACTATCTAACCATTCATAAACCACATGAAGAACAATGGTCAGGTAATCATCCTTTCTTTTTCCGTAGTCTGTCGAGAAGGCTCCGCCCACCGTCTCCAAATGGTTAACAACAGCTGCTCCGGTCTTTGCAAGAAGCTCTTCTTGAAGGGTGTTTACTCGACTCGACACTGTATTTCGTGTGGGAATGATGCTGCCGACATCGAAGTGATCAATATTCCTCCTCTTTGCACTAAAAAACATCATTAACTATGATTTAAACGATGAAAAGAAGAAGAAGTACTGGTTGCTAACCCAATTTTCATAGCTGTTCGAATGACTTCCTTTAATCCGAGGTCTTCAGTAATGGCGAAGGGGCGAGAGTTCGTCGCCACCCACTTGGCGATGGCGGAAGTTAACTGTTGCTGCTCATCAAGCGTACCAGAGACCGAAACCGTGGTCATAAAACCATCAATCCGGCTCTGAGAACTTGTAATGTTCTCAGCCTTCCTCTTCTTTGATGGAACGCACTTATCGAGGTGTCTACTACAAAAGAGCATCAAAAGTGAGTAATAGTATTCACGATTGCGTCGAACCTGACATTCCCTCCTTGGGACATAACAACACGACAACGCGTGCAAATCAATAGCTGTGTTGCTGTAGCAGCTTCTTCCTCTCCATAGTAGCAATAATGTAGCTGCTTGATGGGATCATCATTGCCGGCCTTTTTGCGATCGCGGAAGAACACGAAGTCAGTCGACAGCAACTCATCCATCTGCGCGTTAACGAGCGCTTGTAATTGCTCCTTAGAATTGTTCGTGGACCCGAAATCCTTCCCTGTAAATAAACAGTCAGACCGCTTACGAAGTGAGAGAAGGAACGAAATGTAGTGAGCTCGCAAGTTGAACGCTTATGCATTATGGAATGGGCGAGGCTCACTTATGCTAATATTCTAATTGTAAGAACAGCGTGAATCTAAATATATAAACATCTTACCAAAAATTTTCTTGAGGATCCTCCGGTCTGTTTCCGGAAGGCCGTTCAACTCTGGATGGTCAGCCATGGTGATGAGAACTCGCTGGAGGGAGAGTGGGCCGACGCGAAAGCCGCCTCCTCGCTCCGGCTCGCTGCCTTCAACAATTGCGAGGATAAGCATGACATTCGAAACGAAAGTATATAAAAGTAAACAGGCATTGAAACAAAGGGTAAGCCTGAATGCTGCGACGTATTGATCGAAGAGGACTGCATAAGGACTGCCTAGTGCAGAGAGGAAGAGACAGAGAGTACCAGACGGCAAGAGTGACGAATTTGAAAGGTGTAGTAAAATGTGTCAACTATATAACCCTTGGCCGTTCCCCATTTTCTCAAATAATCGGGCCCAAACGGGCCCACAGGCCGGCCCAACATTTCGTGGGCCCGGCCCGGCCCGGCCCGGGCCCATGGAATGTTGGGCCCGCCGGCCCATCGGGCCGGGCCGGGCCGAGCCGTTGACACCTCTGGCACCCACTGCCCATGAGTACTTTCGCAGACTTGCTCCATTCACGCCTATGCAGACCGGAGAGAGAAAAGCGTTTGTAGCGGGCAACCGCAAAAGCTGTTAATTTCCTTTCCTTGTGCCGGCTCTTTGTCGCTTTGCGCCCCGCTCTCGCCAACTTTGCAGAAAAATTTAACAGCCAATTTCATGCCTTTTCTCGCGCATCTCACCGTTAACATTGCCTGAAAATGAGAGAAATAGAAAGAAGAGAGGGAGAAATAAACGGACAGAAATATAGGAGAGAGAAAGAAAGAAAGAAAGAGGGAGAGAGAGAGAGAGAGAGAGAGTTAATCAGCCCTCGGTTAATCTGGCCGATTCCTGTTCCCTTTCTCTCCGGAGCCGCCTATCAAACTCCCGGCTTGTCGTTTCTCGCCGCGCGGGTGTTTTGTTCTCATGTATTCTCTATCTTTCTCTATCTTTCTTTCACTATCTCTCTCTTTTTTTATCTCTAACCTAGCTTCCTGTTGCCACCCATCCCGCCGCAGTCAGTCACACCTGCCGGCTTCTTCTATTTTTATATTTCAACTGATGGCGGAGAGAACGAAAATGAGAGATGAAGAAAGGGAGCAAAAGAGAGTGAGAGAGAGAGGGGGAGGGAGGGAAAGAAAGAGAGAGAGAGAGAGAGAGAGAGATAGAAAGAGAGAGAGAGAGAGAGAGACAGGGAGAGAGAGAAAGTAAGTGGCGGGCTCAAATGGTTGACGCTCTTTTCGTTGTCTAACTCTGTTGAATCGTGGACTATGTCATTCTGACTACTCTCTACTCCTCTCTAATCTCTTGTCATCTCTCCCCCTTTCGTTCTCTCTCTCTCTCTCTCTCTCTGTCTCTCTCATCCTTTCTAGTCTCTCTCCCTCTCCCTCCCTCCCTCCCTCTCACTGGCAGCAGCAGCAGCATTCACCATCGCTGACACGCATCGTGCGTAATTTCTCATTTTATCACCACCCGTGCAGCAGCCGACCGCCGCTCTCCCCTTTCTCGTGGCCCACTAAAACTATCTTCCTGTTCTCTCTCTCTCTCTCACTCTCTCTCTCTCTCTCTCTCTCTCTCTCTCTTTCACTCTTTCTCTCGATCTTGCTGTGAGAAGTCTATGATCTCTTTCTCTCTCTCTCCTCTCTCTCTTTATCTCTCTATATCTCTTCCTGACCATTCATGGTTCGTCTTCCCCTCCTCTTCATCAAATGCCCCCTCGATAGTAACTCGAATTCGCAGCAGAGTGAGAAGAGCATGACTGAGCGTGTGACAAGGGGGTGCAAATGTGGAGACAGCCGAAAGGAGCAGCCGGCGGTCTCCTTTTAGCTTTTATGATATAACCCCGGGCATCCCCCCACTTGGAAGAGTACTCGCAAGAGAGAAGAAGGAAGCGGAGGATTGAAATGGAATAGAGTAGTAGTTGGAATTGGAGTCTTCTCTTCCTGAATGGAACCCCTTCCCTCCCCTTCTCGGCCCCGCTCTCCTTTCGAGGCTGCAAAGAAGCTCATCTTCTGTAGCCGAGTTACGAGGCATCAGCCATGGCAACTCTGGGAAGCAGAATGAAGAGACACTTTGAGAAGCGTCTCTGAGAGGCGAGGCAAGGAGAGGGGGAAGGGAGAGTGGAAGCAGAGGTGGAGACTCTCACACCTAGCAAAGGCAGACACCCTCCGGTAGCTAGGCGCCCTCCCTTTTAGTGGACCCCTCGGTCTATATCCGTTCTCCCTCTCTTCGCGCCCTTCCCACTCTTACTCTCCTCTCTCTTTCTCTCTCTTTCTCTCTCTCTCTCTCTCCATCTCTCTATCTGTCTCTCTGTCTCACTCTTTCTACCTCGCTTTCCTTCTCTCTGTTTCCTCTATCTCTCCCTCTCTCCATTTCAGCTATGCGCCACACGTCACGGTCGTACGGTGCTTCGAGAGCGTGGAATTTATCCGCTGCTACGGGAGCTTGATAAGGCGAGCCAGGAAGGAGCAAGGGAGCCGGCTGAAAAGAAGATGTTCTCCAGGTTCGTCGGAGGGAGAGGAGAAGACAAAGAAAGGGAGGAGGGAGAGAGACGGAAAATAGAGAGAGAGAGAGAGAGAGAGAGAGAGAAGAGAAAGCGAGACAGAGAGAGATAGGAGATTCAGAAGTAGACATAAAACAGATGTACAGCCAGAAAGAGAATGATAGGAAGCCAGCAAGAAAGTTTGACGATGAAACGCTGGACGAAGTGAGCTAAAACAGGCTATCGATTACGACTTAAAACAAGAATCTTCTAGAAAACTTCTAATCTTTCTGTGAAACACTGACTCTCTCTCTCTCTCTCTCTCTCTCTTCCTTTCTCTCGGTCTCTCTCACTTTTTCTCTCTCCCTCCCCCATTCTCGCTCTCCCTCTCTTTTCTCTTTCCAGTGACATCATCGGTGAAGAGCACGCACTTCACGCTCTGATCGGCGTGCTGATCCGCTACGAAGAAGAGATGGGCATCTCATCAAGTCTGCCGTCTATTAGGGAACTAGAGTGAGAGTGAGAGAGAATGAGAGACGCAGAGAAAGAGGTTAATAGCGTCACCAAACTTACAATATGGTTCTGTTTTGGTACGCACTCATCTTCTTTCTCTTTTCTTTGCCTTCTTTTGATATAAGATTAGTTTTGAGTTTTCAAGGATTTACTGGTTTGTAAGACAAAAGGTTCTCATATTGCCTTCTGCATTTTCATTGCCTCAATTCATTCCTGAACTTGTTGCACTCTTCTTCTCTCGTTACTGTTGTTTGTTTATTACTTCTTAAGTTGTTGTTGCCCTGGCTGATTGGTGTTCCTTCCTTCTGCTCCCTCCTCAGATTCATTTCATCTTCTCCGATTCTTCTTATTCGAGAGACAATGTTGACGGGATAAAGATTCTCCGGGATAATAACTCCCAAGTGTGGCAGTCGCAAGACACTGGGTATTTGAATCCATTTGATGGAGGAAGAGACAAGGTAAGCAAGATAAGGAGAGAGAGAGAGAGAGAGAGAGATAGAGAAGAGAGAGGGAGGAGGTTAGAAAGGAGAGGGTGAGGCAGAGAAAGGGTGAAATGAAGAAACACAAGAGGTGAGTGCTGCTGACGAGATCCACTCTGACAAGGTGGCAAGCAAGGAGACGCCTGCAGTGGCGACATCGACACGGATGTTCATCGTCATTTAGTCCATCTCCATCTCCATCTCTCTCTCTCTTTCTCTTTCTGTCGTCATCTGCACTCTCTCTGTCCCACTCTCCCTCTGGTATGTCTGTTTCTCTGCAGTCTCTCTTCACTCTCTCTATCTCTGCTCAGTCGTACTCACTCAGTAGTATCGTCCATATGCCATCCTCCCATCAGTCTCCTCCCTCCTCCATCATAATCATACTTCAACCCCCCAACTCGTGTCTGCACCCTTCTTTTGCCGTGTAACAATTTGTGTAAACAACACACACACGGGGGCCGACTGCCATACCGCGCAGAACACGTAGAAGAGGAAAGAGAGAGGGAGGGAAAGAGAGAGAGAGAGAGAGAGAGAAGAAAGATACGGAGAGAGGGTTTGGGAGAGAGAGAGAGAGAGAAAGAGAGGGTGGAGAGGAGCAACTGATCCTCATATCCCGACTTTTATCGTCATTTTCTATGCATAGCTCGACGCCATTGCCACTACATATGTGCCTCCTCCTCCACTGCAACTTTAGAGTTCTGCGATCAAGAGAAGACGATGAGAGGGGATCTGATCCCACTAGAGAGAAGCATGAAGCAGAGAGAGGACGAATACAACGTGAAAGCGAGGGGAGGATCAGGCAGCTAGAGAGGAGGCCGAGGTGCTACTCCCTTATTGGCTTGCCTCTGAGTCCGTAACCGGCCTTGGAGGGTGAGAGATAGAACAAAGAGAGAGATAACGAGAATGAGAGCGAAGAGAAAGAGAGAGAGGGAAAGAGAGAGAGAGAGAGGGAGAGAGAGAGAAGCTCATCAAAGACATTCGCTACTAGAAAGCAGCAGGAGAAGAAAGAGGCAGGCTTGTATTCTCCCTGTTAGCATTTGATTTGTCCACCCCTATCCATTGCATGTCTTTCTCTCTCTCCGTCTCTCTCTCTCTGTCCCTCGCTCTCTCTCCCTTCCTCGCTCTTTCTGCTCCTCCTCCTCCTTTTTCCCAGGATAGACTTTGCTTTTGATCCTCTCCCAATTCGTCTGCCTCTCTCATTGTTCCACACACTCTCTCCCTGCAATCTAACTCAAAAGGTTATTCGGATGAAGAAGCCTGAATTCGGACGCCGAAAGCAACGCTCTCGATACTGTGTCGTGTTAGGAAGAGAGTTAAGGAGAAGGGGAGGGATGGAGGGAGAGAGAGAGAGAGGGATGGAGGGAGAGAGAGGGAGAGAGAGAGGGATGGAGGGAGAGAGAGAGAGGGATGGAGGGAGAGAGAGAGAGAGGGATGGAGGGAGAGAGAGGGAGAGAGAGAGAGAGGGATGGAGGGAGAGAGAGGGAGAGAGAAGGACGGAGGGAGAGAGGAAAATGAAAGAGAGTTTGAGGGGACGGAGACAGGCAGACAAGAAGGTAGTCGGATGGTTGAAAGTGATCTGGCTTTGTTTCTTTCTGTTTATCCACCACCTCTCTCATCGTCGCCGTCTCGCTCTCTTTCTCACCATTCTATCACCTCTCTCTCCTACTCTCTCTCTCTCTCCCACTTTCTCTCTCTCCTACTCTCTCTCTCTCCCACTTTCTCTCTCCCTCTCTCTCTCTCTCCCTCTCTCTCTCTCTCTCTCTCTCTCTCTCTCCCTCTCTCTCTCTCGCCTTTCAATCGCGCTTCAACATTCGCCGATGTATCGTAACGGGGCGGGTGTGAGTGTGCGATTGAGAATGAATTGAGAAGCAAGCGCCTCCGACTGGCTGGCTATTCAATGATACAGGAGCAAAGGCAGATTCAGGAGAGAGCGAGAGATAGAAGGAGAGATAGAGGAAGCGAGAGAGACTGTGAGAGTGAAAGAAAGAGAGAGAGAGAGAGGATGAAATAGAGAGAGAGAGGGGCAGAAAAAGAGAGTGAATGAAGCAGCCAGACGAAGTCACTTGCATCAGGAGTGCAAATGCTCTGATGCACAAGTGCATTTCGATATCAAAAGGGTGGCGGAGATGGAGGGATACTCTAGCTTCTCTCTCTCTCTCTCTCTCTCTCTCTCTCTCTCCGGAATGAAAAAGAACTGAATGAAAAGGGAGAAGAAGCCGACACGAGACAACATAAGCGAAGCAAGATTGAATGATCGGTACGAGAGAGAGAGAGCGAGACAGAGAAAGAGAGAATCGCGCGGAGTGTGGGAAATTGAGAGAGTACGAGGGTTAGCGGAATGAAATGAATCTAGCTGACGATCCGTGACACCTCCACTCTTCTCCGCTTCCGTCGCATACAAATCTCATACCGTATCGCAGCTTGCGTTTTCATTTCTCGCTCTCTCTCTCTCTCTCTCTCTCTCTTTCTCTAATCTCTCTCACATGACAGTGCGAGAAGCAGCAGAAGGAGCATGTGCGAACGGAAGGAAAGGGCGGTAACGCGAAAAGAGAAATAGAAAGGTAGAGAGAGCGAGAGAGACTGATCGAGATGTTGCAAGGCGATATGAAAACGAAAGCTTTATGTACTTCATACCGTAACTGAGATGAGAGGGACAGAGAGGGAGAGAGAAAGAGAGAAAGAGATGGCGACAAATGAGCGTCGGATTATAATGATGAGCAGCATGTGCTTCTGGAATGCTCCCAAAGGAATATTGCCGGCAGAAGCGCCAATCAAGCAAATATGGGTGCGAGATAGGGAAAGAGCGAGGGAAAGTGAAGGGGAAAGGAATGAGAGAGAGAGAAAGAGAGAGAGAAAGAGAGAGAGAAAGAGAGAGAGAGAGAGAGAGAGAGAGAGAGAGAGAACAAGCCGACCGGGGGCAGGCAGGAAGCCGCCTGCTGCCTGCCGGCTGACCAAGTGTGTCTGCCACAAGCTCCGCCCCCTTTACATCCAACGAATGAGCGAGGAGAAGGGGCGGTGCTCTTCTCCGGGCGTGGCTAGTCGGGCCTACAAGTTGGGAGGTGTCAATTTCGCCAGTTCTGTGTGGACGGAGAGGCCGCTGCGTCGCTGGGCTTTCCACATTGCTGAGTGGGTGTGACTGGACAGAGCCTTCTCGTTTCATGCTCGATATACGGTAGAGTCACAAGCTCGCGTCAGGACCATCTGATACTATTTTACTACTACCATCCCACTCCTCGACTACTATAAGACAATTCTTCTCGCTCTCTCTCTCCCTCTCTTGAATGTCGTTCAACTCCTTCTTCCCTCGGCCCGACTTGCCGATGCTGGCGCCCTTTATGGGTCTGCCACAACTGGCGGCGGCGGCTGCGGCGGCGGCGGCGACGTCTGCCGCCGGCGGCCACCACCAGCCCTTCTTCGGGTTGCACCCTCAAATGGGGGCTGCCTGTCTACCGCCGCACGGCGCAGACGGCTCGGGTGCCAGCACGGCCTCCGCTAATGAGACGCAGGACGATGGCATCGATGATAGCAAGGTGAGGGACAAAGAGAGAAAGAGAGAAAGAGAGAAAGACAGAAAGAGGAGAGAGAAAGAGAATGCTATCTGTACTATGATTCGTCTCTTCTCTACTCTTCTTGCGTTCTTGTACAGAGATTGACTTCTGTCTAGTTCTCGCCCCTTTGGTAGCCTTTTTCTCCACCTTTTCCGTGTTCATTTCTCACCTCTATCAACCCCGTTGTCATTTTAACGCCACTTCCCCCCCCCCCCGCCGTAGTCACATTGTCTCTTTCTCTCTCTCTCTCTCTCTCTCTCTCTCTCTCTCTCTCTCTCTCTCTTTCTCTATCACTCATTCTATTCTCTTTTTTCTCTTTTTCATCTCGACTTTCCGTGCTACTCTTGTTCAATCTCTCTTTCTCTGGCTCCCTCTCTGCTTCTCTCTCTCTCTCTCTCACTTAACGCTTTTATCTCCCAACACCTTGTTATCAGGCGGTCCGGGAGCACAAGCGTCGAAGAGTGAGTGAGTGCTTCCTCTTCCTTCCCGTTTCCTCTTTATCTTTTATTCGCTCTCCGTCTCCCTCTCTCTCCTTATACAACTCTCTGTCACACTACTGTTCTGGTTATCAACTCTCTCTCTCTCTCTCTCTTTCTCTGCTTGTCTTTTCTCTCTCAACATCTCTATCATTCCAAACTTTGCACATCAGCGCACGCTTCATTACCTCTCGGCCGCCAGTCGGACTGGGCGAATCTCGTTGAAATCTCGACCTGTCCTGAGTCTCTCTCTCTCTCTCTCTCTCTCTCTCTCTCTCTGTCTCTGTCTCTTTCTCTCTCTCTCTCTCTCTCGCTCGCTCTCCATCTCTCTTCATGCATCTCTCGCTCTGTCACTCCTTCTCTTTGTCTCGTAATCCTCCACACCAATATGGCATCACCCCCCGGGCAGGTCCAATTCCTCTCACCTTGACATGACAAGGTGCTGCTGCTGAGTGTGTGCCCTCAAGGAATTGGAATGAAGAAGCCTCCTCATTTTACGCCCACGGCAACGATAATATGTCATTTCTCTGCATAATTTGATTTACCAGCAAGAGGAGAGACGGAGACGAGAGATGGGGAGAGAGATGAGGAGAGAGAGAGAGAGAGACAGGCAGGGAATGAGAGATAGAGAGAGTTTAGGGTATCCCAGCCACCTATTTAACACTTCAAGTGTCACATAACCGACGAACAAGACCGCTATCATGAATTATTACCTTAGCATCTAGTTCTGAAGGAAATACACCAAAGAACACTGTAAAACGATATAATTTATCGCGACGCATGTATCCAATATAAATATATATATATATATATATATGCAAAATTCATCCGTTTTCCACATTGTAGAATTCTCTTGACTTCTTCATGGGTTTGTTAGTCCGGAGGCTCTGCGGCCGAATTTCCTTTCCTGTGATGAATGCTCGCGGTTTGAGGTCCATTCAGTGGTGGAATTGTTCACAGCCTTTTACTGAGAGCTGCTGCATGAAATGTGCATGAGGGAGAGAGGGAGGAAAATAATCGACCGTTATTTAATGCGTTTAGTGAAAATTAGAAGAAAGAGAAGGAGAGGGAGAGAGAAGTAGAGAGCGAGACAAAGACAGAGGAGAGAGAACAGAGAGAGAGAGAGAGACAAAAGCGCGAGAATTTGTGTCGCTACCGCCGCGGACGCCTCTCGATATTATCGGCGGCAAATCTACATGTACTGGCGACAGCCGGCGTGAAGAGAATAAGAGAGACAAGGTGTGTTGTGACAGCTGCCTCGCTTCTCTGCGTCTCTCTACTCACTCACTCAATCACCTCATCCCTCATTCCCTCTCTTTCCTCTGGCATATCTGCTCTCTTCGATCTCGGCCTTTTGTCTTCGCACTCTCCGGTCATGAAGTCATGGTGGCGGCATCCTTCCAAAACCATAGCTCTTTCCGCCACCCCTTCCCAGCGTTGTCGGTATGCGCCATCTAGCTCTCTCTCTCTCTCTCTCTCTCTCTCTCACTCTTTCTTTTACTATCTCTAGCTAGCCTACCTGACCTCTACCCCTAATGCATGTTGCGAATTCTCGAGTCAAGACAACTAGAAGATAGTCCCAATGTGCCTTTTCATTCGCGAGAAAAGGAAGCGAGAAAGAAAATTGCTTCTCACACATTTTGCAAGGTGTCGGGATTTGTTGGCGATTAGCAGAGGCAGAAGAGGAGAGGAGTCTTGAGAGGAAAGAAGGAGAAGAGAGAGAGAGAGAGTGAGAGAGAGAGAGTGAGAAAAAGAGTAACAGCCGGCTCAAGCTCAGTGAGTGGAAAACAGTAAAAGGGAGGGTGTAAAAAGATTTAGACGATGAAGGCAGAGTGGGGTTTCGAAGATGGCGGATTTGGTGGGAGAGAGAGAGAGAGGGACAGACGGACACACATACAGATAGAAATAGAGTGAGAGATAAAGGATAGGAAGGAGAGAGAGAGAGGGAGTGAGGGAACAAGTGAGACACATGGAAAGGAGAAACATTTAACACCTAAAATTCCTCAGGTGAAGGCCGACCTCGACGACGCGCATCTCTGGGAGCAGTTCTCCGACTGCGGCACCGAGATGGTCATCACCAAGAGCGGGCGGCGCATCTTTCCTGCCTTCCGGTTTGTCTCTTTCTCTGATTCTCTCTCCCTCTCGCTCTCTCTCCTTTTCACTCTATCTTTTTCTCTCGCAGTGCCTGTGTCTCTCCCTCTTTTATGTTCTCTTGATCTCTCTCACCTCGTACGGTCTTTTAAACATTAATTGTACAAGTCACATTTAATTCATCTTGAATAACGACTTTTGATTCTTGGCTGCTGATGTTCTCTGCCTGTTTTCATGTTCGAGACAGAGAACGCTGCCATTCCTCTTCCTCTTAACCTTGCTGGGCTCTGCTAATCTGTTGAAGATAAGTAGAATTCAGAAGCGAAAAGGCGGAGAGATAGCGAATTTAGAGAGGGGAAGGTTCTTAGGTAAAAAGAAAATAATTAGGTTTAAGAGGGTAGGCAATAGTGAGAGACAGAGAAAGAGAGAGAGCGCAAGCGACAGAGAAGAAATGCCGTTGCCGGTAGCAGCAGCGACAAAGGTGGCAGAGGTGGCGCGTGTTGTGTTGATACCGAAGAGTCTCGATCGGTCTTACTTTCAGTCCCGGTCTCCCTCTATTTCCATTCTCTATTCTATTCCCATCTTCTCTCTCTCTCTCTCTCTCTCTCTCTCTCAATTCTCCACTCGCTCTCTTTCTGTCTGTCTCTCTCTCATACACATACTCTCTCTCAATCCTCCTCTCTCCTCTTTCTGTCTGACTCTCTCTCTCTCATTCGTCTACAGTGTTGGTAATACAAGCCCTGCAAATTTATCACGTCCTCGTTGACGTCTCCTTCACATGCGAGAGGACTTTTGATTGAAATCTGTCTCTGGTCTTCGCGCTGTCTCCGTTTTTGTAGTCTCTCGCTCTGCAACTCTCTTCCTCTCCCTCTCGCTCTTTCTTCTCGCTCTCACCTTTTAATCCTGTTCTCTCTTCTCTCGAAATAACGCTCCCATCTCACTCCCTGCATTGATAACACTTCTCTATATCAACACATGAGAAGGAGCCGCTGATTCCTCTGACAAAAGAGAAGTGTCTGCCCCGCGCCACCGCTGGGGCTGCTGCTTAGTTGAAGTGAGAGATGGAGTCAAAGAGAGAGAAAGAGAAAGAGAGCGAGAGAAAGTAGAAGCTAGAAGCTTAGTCAAGAAGTCCAATCGTTCCCCATCGTCTGCTTCTCCTTCAACTCGACGATGTGCAATGATAGGGCCAGCCAAAGGCGGATTGAGATGCATGTGAGTCTCTTTTCTCTCTCTCTCTCTCTCTCCCTAATTCGCTCAATATGAATCTTTCCCTTTCTTCTTCTTCTTTCGCTCTCAATCTCTCTATGTATCTCGCATTCTGTCCCACTTTCCACTGCTCTCTCTTTCTGTTCCATGTTTCCTCCGCTCTCGCTTTCCCTCGCATTCCTCAGCGATGAAGGAAAAAGCAAATATAAAGATATGAAGAAAACATGTACCGTTATTCTGGGTACAAGTTACATGGGTCCATGAAAAGCATATGAAAATAACACATTTATAATTTGAACAATGAAATTGTTTTCTATTATAATAAGACATTTGTCAGAGGACGGAAAAGAATCTTTCCTCTGACACTTTCAAATCGTCTCTATTCGCTCATCAATCCGTTCTTGTATCCCCCTCTCTTTCTATTTACAGGGTCAAGCTGTCGGGCATGGAGAAAAAGGCCAAGTACTTCTTGATTCTCGACATTATTCCTGCAGACGATAATCGATATAAGGTAGTTTATTAGTTTTATAATTATTACAAGATAACTTTTCTATTAAATGTAGACAGTTACGGATAATTCACATTTTTAAATTTTATTCTAAACATTAAAAATAGAAATACAACTGCAGTTCAACAACTCGCGCTGGACCTCGGCGGGCAAGGCTGACCCGGAGATGCCCAAAAGGATGTACATCCACCCGGACTCACCAGCCACGGGAGACCATTGGATGGCCAAGGGGGCCAACTTCCACAAGCTCAAGTTGACGAACAACATTGGCGACAAGCACGGCTTCGTCAGTCACTTCTCAGCAACCGTCCGTTTGCACCCCCGCCCCCTCCCCTCCCCCTCTACAGAACTCATCATAGTCATCTTGCGTCTCCACCCCATTCACATACTCTTTTGTTTTCCTTTTCGTTCTATGTTCTCAAGTTCGTTTACACACAAATGTGCATGAAAATTAGGACTCGGCGGCGCAAAATGATTGAGTTTGCATATTTATTTATTTTATTGCCGCTCGCTGCGACGAAACGTGAAACGAATTTCTCTGCCAAAGGTGCGCTTCCTTCGAAAAGCCCTCGCTGATCTTGTCAGGCATCATACATATGTATGTATTGCCCTCTCTTGCCTCTCGGTCAGGCAGGAAAGGCTCACGTCTTGAGCCACCGCAGCTGTGGCCAGGCGCTTGATTGGTCCTGTCTTGCTTAGTCCTCTCCCTCTCTCTCTCTCTCTCTCTCTCTCTCTCTCTCTCTATCTCTCTGCTCTTCTTGTCTCCGCTTCCCTCCTTGATCGCGTCAATTGCGTTGCGTATTCGTAGATAGAGAGAGAGAGAGAGAGTGAGAGTGGGAGAAAGAGAATTTCTCAAACTATGCTTTCTATGACAATACTTTCTCTTTCTATCTCGCTCCCTCTCTCTCGATGATGTAGATATGTTTGAAAAACAAGAATGGAAGAGAGAAGACATCGTGACTGTTTTATCGAGGAGAGCAGGCAAATACATCATCTGCCTGCGATTGAAGCTCCATATCGCTTTTTTTTTTACCAAACCACTTCCTTTGATTTTTGTTGATTTATTTTTCTGCCGACTCAGACGTCCATATTTATTCTTCTTGAATTTTTACCATCCTCCTTTGCGATCTTGCTCAGACTCTTCCATCTCTCTCTCTCCCTCTCCCTCTCTCTCCCTTTCTCTCCCTCTCTCTCTCTCTCCCTCTCCCTCTCTCTCTCTCTCCCTCTCTCTCTCTCTCCCCTTCTAAGAGCAGTCAATCTTCATGACATTGCCGGCTCGTGTCATGCTCCCCCTCTGCCCCTTCCAAGATGCCTATCTCCCTACTCCAATCGTCCTCCTTTGTCATCGAATCGGGCTGTCGCTGTCGACACACTGCCCACACAAGTCGCGTTCATCGCTCTCTTTCTGTTTCTTCCCTTTTCGTCACACTATCCGGTCTTGTCTCTCTCTCTCTCTCTCTTTCCCTTTCTCTTTCTCTCCCTCTCTCTCTCTTTCTCTTTCTCTCCCTCTCTCTATCTCTTTCTCTCTCTATCGCCGTTTCTCTCTCTCTATCGACGTATCTCTCTCTCCCACTCTCTCTCTCTCTCTCTTTCTCCTCCCTTTTCATCACACTTTCCGGTCTCTCTCTCTAACTTTCCTCGCCAAGTTATCATCTCGAATATCTTCATGCCTTCACGCATCACTGGCCAATTATGAAGTGCCCCGCTTTACGGATTGTAAGTAAGAAGAAAAAGAAGAAGGAGGAGGAGAAGAAGAAGAAGAAGAAGAAGAAGAAGAAGAAGAAGAAGAAGAAGAAGAAGAAGAAGAAGAAGAAGAAGAAGAAGAAGAAGAAGGAAACTGATAGAAAAAATTCACTCGTTACAAAATCTACGGGGCTTTTCTTGTTGAAATCGAATGTCATGTATTACTCGTAATACTGAAGTGACTCTTCTATTTTACTTCTCCAAATAATGCACTCTTGCCTATGTATGATGGGAGTAAGCATAGGAATTAGAATATAAACTTGTATTTACAGTCCTCCTTCTTTCGATTTGGCCATAGCGAGCAAAGCCGAGTGCAGTGCACTTGCCATAACGGTCACCTTTTGTATCTTTTGCTGCTCTCCCTACTCTTTTACTCTCTCCCTCTCTCTCTCTCTCTCTCTTTCTACTCTCTCTCTCTTTTACTCTCTCCCTCACTCTCTCTCTATCTCTCTTTGTGCTTTCTCTATTCTCCTTACACTTTCTTTCTGTGGCGGTGAGAGGGAGTCAACCAAATTAGAGAAGCCGGCCAACGACAAGTGCTCGCGCCTCCAGTTTATCTCTCTCTCTCTCTCTCTCTCTCTCTCTCTCTCTTTCTCTCCTCACTCTTTCCCTTCTTACTTGTCCTGTCACCACAGCAGCAAGCCGGACTGCGGCGGCGAGAGGCAGCCACCAAAAAGGTGAAACCCAATCTGTCCTCCCCTCCGTTGGAGAACGAGGCGAACAACGTCAACGAGATGAGAAGCCTCACGATGTGTTGTAGCGGCTCTCTCTCTCTCCCTCCCCCCTCTCTCCCTCTTTCTATGCCTCTCTCTCTCCCTCCCTCTCCGTCTTTCTATACCTCCCTCCCTATCTACCTCTCTAATACGCATCCCTTGACAACTCCGCTTGCTCCCATTCTCTCTGTCTCTTACTCCCTCTCTCCTCCTAAAAGGCTCTTTTGACCAAACACCTCTTTACCTCACCTCAAGTGTGCAGGGAAGAGCGGCAAGAACAGAATAACAGTTATACCTGATATCAGCAGCATTTTCAATGCACTGACATACATACTTCCTTCACACTCGTTAATAAAAAAGATAGGCTGCAATACGGTAGAATGAAATGAAATCGATCGTGCTACTCGCAACTTGCAATGCGCGCGTTTTCATAGTTTTCACATCATTTCGGCATCCCGATTATTATAGGAGGCGGCTGGTAGCAATAAAAAAAGGTATGAAGAGAAAGAGAGGGAAAGAGATGGAGAGAGGGCGAACGAGAGAAAGGGAAGAGGGAAGGTGAACAGAGAGTGCAGGGAGGCTAGAGAGGGCAGAGAAATAGAGAGAGAAATAAAGAGAGAGAGAAAATGGGAGAGAGAGAGAGAGCGATGCGGTCCTTCCGAAACTAGCAGCAGCTTTTATGACTTGCGAGTGGGTACAATCGAAAATAGCACGAAATGAGCTCATCATTCGAGACCTCTTCTTTGAAAGAATATAAGAAAGAGAGAGAGAGAGAGAGAGAGAGAGAGAGAGAGAGAAGAGGTTGTAGACAACCAGAGAAGTCGAGAAAAGAGGAGAAGTCTTAACAAAGCCAAGGAGAGAAGGCGATTGGCTGGCGTGCCATCTGTTGAGGAAATAAAGGCAGAAGAGATGAGGCACATGGAAGATATGACATGAATAGGGAGAGATGCCTCGGGCTGGGAGGGTTCTTAGCATTCAAATGGTCTGGATTTGGGTATTATTCTCTTTCTTCAAAAAGGCATATTCTCTCTCTCTCGTTTGCTTTCTCTCTATTTCTCGCTTCCTGGTTACTTCTCTCTCTCTCCCACTCTCTCCCTCCTTCTCTCTGTCTCTCTCTTTTCCTTAACAACATGTTTCATGGAACGCCGACATACTTCATGTTGCCTGTTAGCTGAGTGATTATATCTGCGAGAGAATGAAGGCATGCAAGGAGAGAGAGAATTGGATAAGTGGAGAGAGAGAGAGAACGAGAGAGAGAGAGATAGATAGATAGATAGATAGATAGAGAGAGATAGGGAGAGAGAGATAGATAGATAGATAGATAGAGAGAGAGAGAGAGAGACCTGCACAGAGAGAAAGGACGGTCTCCCACCGCCGTGTCGGACAGGTGAAGAAGACTGTAGCAGATATCCTCGATCTTTGAGAAACACGCATCCCAAGCCAATACATCATCTTATCCTACTACTTTTTATCGCTACAGCTAATTATGCGATTACGCCGTCTCCTTATTGGGAGAGCTGGGAAAAGGAGCAGAAAGACGGAGAAAGCGATGAG
>CALZFC010000114.1:195000-325000 GCA_945643635.1 Allodiplogaster sudhausi
CTTTCTCTCCCCTTTCATCGATATTGGTTCTCTTTTCCCATTTTGCAATTCGCTTTCAGTTTCTGACATTACAGAAGAGGCAGCATAATAATATTTTCAAGCCATTCTACTCTTTGCTCTCATTTTTCACTGCTGATTTATTGATTGATTCTTCTCTCGATTTCGCCAGTCAAAGAAAAGAGTGGGGGCGCGGATTTGCAGAAATACATTATCGATCCAAGAATTATCCATGTACAAAATCTATAAATAAAAATTTCCCGTGTCTCCGTGCAATCTTCTTTCTTATTTATAGGTCTTTTTGCTGTTTCTTTCATTGTCTTCTCTTGCTCTTCTTCTCCTTTCTCCTCCAATTATATACCTCTTCTCTCCCATTCTCTCTCTCTCTCTCTCTCTCTCTCTCTCTCTCTCTCCTTCGTTCTCCATCTCTCTCACTCTCTCTCTTGTCCTTCTTCTTGGGTAGTCGCTTCTCGTTGTTTCAGACGTGCTCTCCTAATAATGAACCCAGTGTGTGTGTCCTCGTTTACTGTTCCCTTTACACGTACTTATTGATGTGCATGTGAATGTATTCTTCTCTCTGTCTCTTCTTCTCTGTTTCTCTCTTCATGCTCTTTCTCTCCTCTCGGCTGCCAAGAGATCCCGGTAACCTTACTTTTCCTTTCACAGAGATTTGCTTTATCTGCCTACTAATCTAGTGAACTGTCTACCGTACCCATCTGAGAATAAATTACTTTATTATCGATCCGCTAGCAGAGATTTTGTGATCACCCGCATAATGTGCAGTTTTTCCCACCTGTACTAACTTCTTTTTTCGTCGTAGTGTTCATTTTTATGCTTAATCTTGAACGCCCTTTAAATGTATAATCTTTTCCCGAATCCGTATATGCATTCCCAGTGAACAAGGAGATACCGCCTCCTCTCTGATGCTCCTTACGAATTGTTGTCATTTGAACTTCCCGCCGGCTGCACCGCCGACTTTGTGCTGAAGGGTATTCTGATTGAACGAATGAAAAAAGAATGTGAAGCTTCCACTTTTGTCTCTACTTTGACCTTCACAATATGATTAAAAGGCATGTTCTAGTGAATATGGAAGAGGGACGAGAGCTAGAAAAAAGAAGCGAAGCTTCGTTTATTTCTTACAAAACAGTAAGCATCGAAAGGGACTTGGTGATGTTATAGAATAATACATTTATACTTACAATATCCCTCTATAGTATGTGTAATTAGAGGCGAGGAAAGAGAAATGTGGAAGGGGGAAGAAGGACAAGGGCACCCAGGGAGACAAGTGACTGGGAAGGGGCATGGTGGTTAGCTAAAAAGATGGATAGGAGAATGTGAGAGAATAGAGAGAGAGAGAGAGAGAGAGAGAGAGAGAAAGAGAGAGAGAGCGAGAGAGAAAGAGAGAGTACTCTACTTCTAACAGACTAGAGTCCATTAGAAGTAGCGGCGCGACTTGACTCTCATAGAGCTTATGAGCGGTGCTTTGGCGATAAATCATCCGAGTCGCCACGGTCCTTTCCAAATCGTGAAAATTGCTGCCGGTGAGAGCGTATGGAGAAGGGAAGGATACGCAATAGGAAGGGATTAAGGAAGGAGAGAAAAAGAGAGATAGAGAATAGAGATAGAGAGAACAGAAGAGGAAGAGACAACGAGACAGTTAGAGATAGAGAGGGAATAGAGGTGAGTGACGCGTTTGCTTGTTATGTGTCCGGCGAAGGGAGCGACGCATAATTTTCTGGCACCGTTGCTAGAGAGATAGGCTTGATTCTCCTAAGAAGACGAATTCCATCTGTCAGCAGAAGTCGGCCGAACTGAGAGAGTGAGAGACGGAGACCAGCAGAGAGAGAGAGAGAGAGAGAGAGAGAGAGGGAAAACGCAGGCTTTCTTGAATATGTTTTGTATATTTTTCTATAGAATTTGAATTGTGCTGCTTCCACTCATGTAGATGAACTGAAAATGCAAAAGGGGATAAAGAGCAAGTGAGAGAGAGGACATTGAGAGCTAGAATAGAGAGAGAAAGAGAGAGAGACTTATGTTAGAGGGAGATAGAGACTATTAGCGAGAGTATGAGGTAGCAGGAACCCCGAGCAAGGAAAGGACCTTTTTAAATTGATTTCTTGAGCAACAAAAAATAAATTTGTTTCTAAAAGAGAATATTATCGAAGAAAAAAAAAGATTATTTTAAAAAAATTTATGCGAATTCTCTCGTGTGCATCAATTCTGCACGCTACTTTCCTATTCTTTCTTCTGCTCTTCATCTCCTTCCTTCTTTCCTCCCTCCTTATTTCCCCCTCCTTATTTTCCCTCTTCTTTCTCTTTCCTCTCTCTATTTCGCTCTTTTTAAATCTCTCTCTTCCTCTCTCTTTCTCTGTCTCTCTACTATCTCTCTCTCTCTCTCTCTCCCATTACGATCTCTTAATGCTGCCTTTTCTTTCTGATGAGAAGTGGCGGGGTACTCAATCGTCCCCGATCGGCAGTTCCTCATCTGGACACGAACATGACAAGACACGGGTGAAGAAGAGATTGAAGGGCTGATAAGGTCAAGGGATCATGGGAAGTGACAAAACGAGTAGAGTACAGAAGTAGAGAGACATAAAGAGAGAGAGAGAGAGAAAGAAATACAGAGAGAGCGAGCAAAAGAGAGAGAGACAGTGAGTGAGTGAGAGAGAGAGAGAAAGAGAGAGAGCAAGAGCGAGAAAGCACGATGCAAACTTCTCAGAAGTCCAATGCTAGAGATCGAAACAGCGCGTGATTAATGCCAGAGAGCGTGACCATTAATCTAATTTTGTAGTTGACTACTTATTTATTTTTAATTTGCTATCGTATATATTGCATGTATCTTTTTTCTTATTTTTTAAATTAAAAACTTACAATTTCTCCCAAAATTCTTTCCCTTTCATAGCAAACGACGAAATATGATTTTGTCTTTGACAAGAGACTGACACTGAGAACTCTGCGAATACTAAATTATTAAATGCCATAAATATCGCAGAATTCGTGAAAAAATGAAATGGACAAATTAAAGTGCAAACATTGATGATCATCTACACAATTCACTACTTAACTTTGTTTGCGAATTACTCCTGACCAGTGAAAACATATCGAAAGTGCACCAAATTAATAAGTTATATTACTTTTTTAACTTCAAAAGTAGCTATTCAAGGAGACCGAGGTAGAGAGCGAGAGAGTGAGTGAGTGAGAGACTGAGAGAGTGAGAGAGAGTGGGAGAGTGAGAGAGAGAGAGAGTGAGAGCGTGAGATGTGGAGAGAGAGTGACTGTTATGGTAAGAGAGTGAGAGGGTAAGAGAGTGAGAGTATAAGAGAGTGAGAAGGTGAGAGAGAGAGAGAGTGAGGGAGAGTGAGAGGGTGATACTTAGAGAGTGAGAGGGTGAGTTCGCCTTCGAATAAAAGAAGAGAAGCCAAAGTTATAGCTCCTGAGTCATTAAACAGTGTCATCTTAGACCTTCTCCTTACGTCTTTTCCCATTTCCTTCTTTGCCGGTCTAACAACCAATTTACTGCTCGTTTAGACAAGAGGAGAAACGACGCCGACTTTTTGAGAGTGCGCCAGTATGTGGAGAAAAAAAAAGGAACGGTAAGAGTGTTAGAGAGAGAGAGGGAGAAATAGGGTGAGAGACAGAGAGAAATTGAGAGTATCAGAGAAATTAAGATGGAGAGAGAGGGGAGGGGTAGGTAGCGAACGATTAGGGAAAGAGGAGAAAGACGGTGGAAAGCTATTGGATGGACACGGGATCCGTTTCATCATATGCTTTTATGACAAGTCCTGCGAGAGAGAGAGAGAGAAAGAGAGAGAGAGAGAGAGAGAGAGAGAGAGCGAAAGAGTATGGTAGAGTTGTAGAGACAAAGAGAAACAAAAGGAAGGACACGTTGTCGCCCGTTAAAAGACCATGTCTTATGACGCTTCTCAGCCGCGCCTTCATTCTCAAGAAAGTTCGGTGAGGGGTCCCGGAACTCAAAAAAAATTGTTGTGAGGTGTGCGGGAACTTTCCCGGACTTTTTATATGCTATAACATGGAACCTCGGAGGTTTTCTTGACCGCTCCGGGAAAGATACCGGACCGATTTTGCGCAAATGCGCCCAGCGCTCCGGGAAAAATCCCGGATGTTTGAAATGGCGAGAAATAGCGTGTAAAAGTTGGAGGCGCAGACAAACCTACTCGAGATATGGTTTGTCTGGCCTCTCTCATTTCGTGGCTATCTTTAGTTTTCTCTCGCAGTCAAAGCAATTTCCGGGAAATAACGCTCACCGACCCTCGAACCCATGTCGTGTTTTGGTCCGGGAATTTTTTTTTTTGCTCTGAACAAGATAAAGTTGACAGATTGACTATAGTTTTGTTGTTGTTGTTATTGATTAAAGAGCCTTTATTATTTCTGTTTTTAAGTCCAAATATTTTGCTTTAATCATACTGTTGGACAGTATACTGACATAGCGTACTAGTTGCTACGCAAATGTTGTTGATGGCTACTGCCGCTGATTCAAGTCTCTTCTTGAATTAAGTCTTCTTAATACGCGTATTGGTTTGTGTTTTTATTTTATTGTTGCTAGCTATCAGATTGAGCTTAATTTTTGGTTGCTGTCAATCACAGTTGAGAGGATTTGATGACCGATATGAACTTGTTACTCGTTTTTAATAAACTAGAGAAGCGATCTTTCCAGAGCGATGATATCAGACGAAAAGAAGTTTTTCCTCAAGGAGATCATGCAGAGGAAGGACGTGCTGCTTGAGCTCAACTCCAGCCGCAAGCCCGAATGCAACGAGCGGAGAAAGAAGGCAACGAAGCAAGTTCTTGCGGCGGCAAAAATTCAGTTTGGGTTAGCAGTTATTCACACAGATCTTTTTTAAAGAGCTGTTAATTGGAAGGGAGGTGCTAAATGCATTATCTTTTGCAGCAAACAGTTCACCGAAAACCAGATGAGGACGCTAATCAAGGAGGTTGGAAAGGAAGCAAGGGTGCGGTGCGCACGAAGACACAGGTTTTTTTTAACATTTGCTTCCAACTGTTTCTTATGCTTATGTGAGTAACAATAACTTATACTTCAAGATACGCCAATCAAACTGGAGGAGGGCGTGATCTTGGTGAAGAGGCGCGGACTGAGCAAGAAGAAGCAGAAGATGACGAGATGACGAAACTCTTCATCAACGAGTACGGTGCTACGGCTGGATATCAAGGAATCTCCTCCTCCGGAGGAGAAAGCTTCCTTTTTCCGGCTAGTTTATGCTTTCTCAGTTACAATTTGCTTATATCGATGGCAGTTAATTGCTTTTATCTAGAAGTCACCGAGCGAACTATCGATCGGTGAGTCGTCCTCTCCCGTTTCTGTTAGCGGCGAGGTCATCTCGCAGTCCGGAAAGAAAAATATTGACTACCATGTGGTTCCTAGGATCAACTCCTTGAGGAGGATGCGGCATTTGAGCGAGACGGGTTGTGCCCAATGGGAAGCCTCCGGTGATTCTGTCGATAACAATGTTGTGTAGGGTGCATTCAGCAAGGATAGCTTTTGATGCCGCATCGGGGAGAAGGCGAATCTCATTTGAAAGCATAAGGAACCTTCAAAACCCCAATGCTTTGTTCTACCAAGACTCTTACCCGGCGATGCTCTGAATTGAAATCTTGTTCTTGGGGATTACGAGGATTTCGCAGAGGGGTAACAATATGAGATCCATTTGCAAATCCCTTATCCGCGAGAAGAACATATCCGTAGGGTATTCTTCTCGATGCAATCACTTGTCCAAGCTGGGACTGCCGAAGAATGAAGCTATCGTGGCTGCTTCCCGGCCAGTTTGCATTAACAAACACGATCCGCCCGTACGCTTCAACTGCGAGCAATACATTGATCGCGAAGTATCCCTTCCTGCATCTGAACTGCCAGGGCGCGCTGGACGGTGCAGCAATCCGGACAAGTGTGCCATCGAGAAGGCCTATCACATCTGCAAGGTTTGTATGCCTTTTTTTATTATGCATGATACGGTTTCTCTTTGGTGTTTGGATTCCTTACTTGAAAACTGTCCACGGAAGCTGAATGCATTTGCTGCATCTCTACAGTATCCAATGCTCATGATTGGATACTGTATCCATGTGTCACGGATTGAAAGAACGCCACGTATAAATCTTCAGAAGCAGTTGTGGATCGTCGACTCGCATGTGCCAAACGCATCAGCCAGGACTATCATCGGAGCATTTGAGAGGAGAGAGCGGAGCCCAATCAAAGCCTAATTAGAAAATCATAAAGCAGGCACTAGAACTACATCTTTCCTCACTTGATTTTGAAGAGAAATCGTCCAGTTCTCCGTCAAATAGTTGTTAAGGTGTGGCTGTACGATTCTCTGAAGAAAAGCGATGTCATCGGAGCCCAGGCGGTATCGACGATAAAGTAAATCCTCATTGTCTGCACACAGATCTACATGGTCCTGTCTCTCATATGGCAAGTTCGGTCTTCGTCGTTGTGGAGGAGGAAGAAGAGCGTGCCATGCCATACTAATTACAAAATTCACATCCAAGTAATGAAATTGACATATAAACATTTGAATGTAAAAAGAAAGGAATTATTTCGTGCATCTGGCAAAATATTTTTTCTCCGGGAACTTTCCCACACCACTCAAGATTTTCTCCCGTAACTTTCCGGGACCAGTGCAGGAATTCTGAAAGTTCCCGCACCGCTCCCGGAACTTTTTCCATAGAATGAAGGCGCGGCAGATATCCCCATTACATGTAGGCGGAGAGAGAGGGAAAAGTCAGGAAGAGATATAGAGAGAAAGAAATAGAGAGAGACAGAGAGAGGAAATGGAATACGAGAGAACGTGGGAGATAGGGAGAATAAATGAATGGAGAGATTGTGAGAATAAGACGGTGAGAGATAAGATATGCCTTCTCTGGAAAAGGCAAATGGGACAAGCTGTGCAAAAAGGCCTGCGGCATTTCCCAGATGATAGATATGTATCTTAATAAGATAGGAAAAATGTGTTCCATTTCCAGAACAGTTAACAATTCTCCACTGTCGCTTTCTTTTGCCTCTGCTCTCTTTCTATCTTACTCCATCTTTCTCTCTCCCACCCTTTCTTTCTTTCGCTGTCTCTCTCTCCTTTCCTCTCTTTCTCTTTCTTTCTCACTCTATCTCTCTATAGCTCTCCTCTCTGATTCCCACCTCACTATTCATCTTTCCTCTGACAGGCCAGCATGCAACATTCACTCATAGACCTGTACATGACAGCTCCTTCACTCACTCACTCCGTGTAATCTTGGCCAAATAAATTGCTTTATCTCTTCCTCTCTTCTGCTCTCTTCCACCTCTATGTTCTCCCTTCCTTCCCTTTCTCTCTCTCTCTCTCTCTCTCTCTCCATCTCTCTCTCGATCTCTTTTACTCTCTCTCGCTCCCTTAGTCACTCTCGCTCTCTCTCCATTCCCCTCTCTCTCAGTCTTTCATGCAGGTAGACCACGTATAACTTCCTTGTCCACATTAAATAAATGACTTCCCAACGAGGAAAATGGATAAGGGAAGAGAGGGAATAGATGCAAAAAATATGCAGCCCGAGAGCGAGAAGTTGGTGCAGCATATAAGCAGGAGTAAGAGAGCCAGAGAGAGAGAGAGAGAGAGAGAGAGAAAGATAGAGAGAGAGAAATAGAGACAG
This sequence comes from Allodiplogaster sudhausi, assembly GCA_945643635.1. Taxonomy (NCBI): domain Eukaryota; kingdom Metazoa; phylum Nematoda; class Chromadorea; order Rhabditida; family Diplogasteridae; genus Allodiplogaster; species Allodiplogaster sudhausi. The sequence goes on from CALZFC010000114.1 coordinate 202,645, forward strand.
GGAGAGATAGAGAAAGAGAAGTAGAGAGATAGAGAGAGAGATTGAGAGACAGAGGGAGAAAGAGGGAGATAGAGAGACAGAGAGCAAGAAAATACAAGTATTGCGATAAAGAATAAAAGGTCGGATAAGTGTCATAAAGTCAAATTTTACATGTCGTTGCTTCTTCGCACTTTCAAACAAAATCCTCGTGACTCTGTTCTTCAACGAATTTATTCACACTCACTATTTTGTCAGTGAATTTCAGGCCGACTCATGTCTGGGCTCCCTTAATTCTTGTTCTCTCTCTCTCTCTCACTCTCACCCTCTCTCTCACCCTCTCTTTCTCCGTCTCTCCCACCCTCTCTCTCTCTCCCTCTCTGCCTTTCTCTCTCTCTCTCTTTCCCTCTCCCAGATTTGTCTCGCTTTTGGCCGGAAGCCCGTTGTGGCCCGCCGGACAAGTGAAGGCGGTACCGTAATCCCATCACATTCCGTGTGAGAGCTCACGCGAAATGCGCCACGAGACAAGAGAAGAATAGAGTGAGAGAGAAAGCGAGAGAGGCATAGAGAGAGTCTTTGAGAGAGAAAAGATGTAGTGAGTGACACAGAGAGAAAAGGAGGGAGAGAGAGAGAGAGGAGCAGCCAGCTTGCCACTCGTCTACCACATTAGACGCGGCTTAAGCTGTGGCCACTTCCGGCAGAAGCCGAGTCATGTATCAGAAGAGAAAGGAGAGAGAGAGGAAATGAGAGAAAGAGAGAAATAAACAAAGAGGAGGGTGGGAGAGAGAGAGAGAGAAAGCGAGGAAGGAAAGAGAGGGAAGAAGGAGGGAGACATAGAGATCAGGCAGAAAGATAGAGAGAGGCAGATAAAGAAAGAGAGAGAGAGAGAGAGAGAGAGAGAGAGAGAGAGAGAAAGAGAAAGAGAGAGAGAGAGAGAAATAGAGGGGAGAAAGAATGAGAGCAAGAGTGAACGGAGGAAAGAGAATAAATGAGTATGAGTGATGAGGAGAAACGCGCAGAAACTCTTTGTTGACAGAAAAGAATCTGATAGAGAAAAGGGAATGTGGCAATCAAGTATAGCAATAAGTCATACGGTAGAAGTATGATTTATTTTAAGTAATTCTAGTTGAAAAGAGACTTTATAATTGCCCGGAGTTTCTAAAAGATTCTCATAACAGATAGTATGTATGTATTATTTTTAATAAATTTCTTTTTTTTAAGAAGTGGCTGAGAATTCTTTGCACGTCGTTAGACATGCTTAAATTTATTTCCCTTTATTCTCTAATTCTATCTCATCTTTATAGTTTCAAATGCCTCCACAATGTCAAACTGCGAAACATCAACAAATGGTCTGCACGGCTAAACGACACTCTCTAATAATCTCTCCACTTCTCTTTCTCCCTCTCTTTTTCTGAGTCTTACTTTCTCTCTCTCTTTCTCTGAATCTCACTTTCTCTTTCTTCCCCCCCCCTCTCTCTTTCCCTGACACTATCTCTGTCTTTCCTTGATTCTCTCTTCTCTCTATTTTCTCTACATCTCTCTTCTTCATCTTTCATCCTTTGATGAAAGGCCGATCAAAGAATCAGCGCCTATTGCATGGTCCTACCGGTTCTCGTTAAGCATTTAACAACTCTCGGTCATCACCTCTCAGAAGAGAGAATGGAAAGAGAGTGAGAGAGAGTGAGATATAGAAAGGGTCAAACAGGTTGAGGGAGATGGAGAGAGTCAGATAGTCAGAGATAAATTAGACACTATATCGGATTTCGATAGGCAGACATGCTTGATGAGACAGAAAGGAGTGGCAGATGTCAAACAGGGAAGGAGGGATTGACCTCATCAATCGCAAGCCAACAATGAGAAAAATGAGAGAGAGAGAGACAGAGAGAGGAAAAGCGAAAGAGAGTGAAAGAGAGTGAGAGAGGTAGAGAGAGAGAGAGAGAGTGGTGAAAACATGGGAATAAACTTACCAATTATGAAAGTGCCACAGATGTACCCTGGAAATTACTTGTCTGCAAATGAACGAAGAATATGAATTACTTGCGGATCAATCTTTACTTCTTATATTAATAGAGAGCGAGTGAGAGAGAGAGAGCGAGCGAATGAGCGAGCGAGGGAGCGAGCGAGAGAGAGAGAGAGAGAGAGAGAGAGAAAGAGAGAGAGAGAGCCCGCGTGGTAGAGAGCGAGTGAGAGAGAGAGCGAGGGAGAGAGCGAGGGAGAGAAAGAGAGCCACCAAGGAAGAATGAAGACAAAGAGGGTGTGTGGAAGTTTCCTCTAAATGCTTGCGGAGCGACTTCTCAAAGGAGGCGAATTGACGGGGCAGAGAAGGAGCGGAGCGGGTAATTGCGAGGAGATTAGCTGCCTTCCGATGAAGGAGAGCATCATCCTTCTTTCCTTTCACGCTTTCCGCTTCCAGCTGGGTTCTTTGCTTTTCTGTCTTCTCTCTCTCCCTCTGTCTTTTTCTCCGTCTCTCTCACTCTCTATCTTTCTCTCTCTGCCTCTCTATCTTTCTCTTCTCTGCCTCTCTATCTTTCTCTCTCTACTTCTCTATGTCTTCATTCAGAATCGCATTGTGAGCAAAGGTGGCTAGAGAAGGGCAGCAATTTAAGAAGGTGCCTGCGATATGACGACCGTAATTGATGCCGCGAATAATCCATTCCTTCACGCAACTCACAATCAGGGCTGTGGTAGTAGACAGAATGAGAGAGAGAGGAAGAGAGAGAACGAGAGAGAGAGAGAGCGAGTGAGAGAGCCAGAGAGAGAATCAGAGAGAGAGAGAGAGAGAGACGAAGCGGTGAGTAAGTGAGAGATGGGAGAGACAAAGAAAGAGAGAACTTTCTCTGCTAGGTAAAAGCAGTGGTGTGCAACACGGAAAACGGTTGATCAGCGGAAAGGAGCTTTATACGAAATTTTTCGAGTGCAGAGCGGGATGGGGTCGACAGTCCGATTTTCTCCTCAGATATTCAGTTGAAAAGAGATTTCACAAGCTTCTACAGCAACTTTCAGTGCACTCATTTCCTATGGGGACTAGTTCACCTACTAATTCCAGCTTCATCGTTCGAGTTCCTTCCAGATTACGTTAGTCATTCAAACTTATTCATACCACACATGATTTGTTAAATACATTCCACTTGTACACCCATGCATTCGCGCCAATCATTTCATCTGTATACATGAAAACAATTAATCTCGACGAAAACGGACTTCTCCCTCTCTTGAAAGCTTCAATAATTCACGATTTCAACCATCTACGATTAATCTCCCTGTAACGAAGAGCGAGCGAGTGAGCGAGAGAGAGAGAGAGAGAGAGAGAGAGAGAGAGAGAAAGAGACAGAGAGACATAGCGACTGATCGAATGTGAAACTGTTAATCTTTTATTTTATCTTTACAGTTCCTTTTACAATGTGCACAGATCATTAAATAGACGACATCTCCTAGCTAAATGTAGTAAGGACATTATGACAAAATGTAAAGAAGAAGACGTAAACAGGTAAAAAGGATTAACAAAGTTTTTGTTATGGAACTTATAGGAGGAGTTACTCGTGTTAGATTTTCTTTTTAAGAGCCATTTCCATATTCACTAAACCATTCCTCCATACTGATCATTTCGGACTATCCTGGTGGTTCAAGGGGTGATGATGAGGAAATAGACCTCGATTAGAGGTGGATCTTCTTTCAGATGGACCCAGGATCCTTCTCCCCCTTCCTTACGTGTCCAAATTGAATGCAGTGACACTCTTGACGTAGGAGGACGAGGTGGAGGAGTCGGCGAGTGAGGAAAGGGTCGCAGTCCGCCCAGTACCCTGCGGAGGTCCCCCGAGGGACCCTGAGAGGGGGCCAGCCAGCGAGCCGGAGAGACCTTCCGTCGCTGCCTTCCGCACTGCTGCTGCGAGCTCAGCATTCGCCTCGCGTAGCACGTCGCAGTGCTCCTAAAGGAGCACAGACGTCAGGATTAAACGATAGGGGTTTCGAACGTGGCAAAGACATATGAAGTATACATTCATGAACTCGGCTTGTACGAGTTGTAGACGCAGTGAGAAAGAGAGAGAGTGAGACAGAGTGAGAGAGAGAGAGCGACCTTGAGCGCGTTTTCATCAGCGCCGACGAGTGCCCATGCCCTGAGTGACTGGGAGCGGCAGAAGAGCAGCAGGAGAACGTCGACGTCCGCGTGCTCGCAGCAGCCGAACTCGCCGCCGAGCGACTGCAGTCTGCACGAGGAGTTCATGCTTAGCAGTAGCAATGGAATGGAACACAAACTACTTCTTCTTCTCACAAGGACAACTCTATTTTCCGGCTCCGTTTTTCCTTCTCTTTAATGCTTACATTTGTATACTAGCAAACATTAATGCGTAACCAAAATAATAATAAAAATAAATAAGCAATAACAATAATAATAAAATTGAATCGCTCTTTCATACCTAAGATGCCTGAGGGTCGCGATGGCTGCGCCGTGCTGCTTGTTTGCAATGAGCAGAAGCAGAGAGTCGGCGTGGAATGACTGGACAGAAGCCATGCTCAGCGAGGAAGTCGCAGGCCCCGCCCCCGTCGAGGCCACGGAAGAGCAAGTCGTTGCCGTGTTCGCGAGGCCACTCGAGGACGCGGCGGCAGCTGAGCCAGGCGCGGGGTCTCCGGCCACGGACGCCGCGGCCGACATTGAGACCGCCGAGCTCACTTCTGGCGGCGCCGCGAATGGAAGCTGCGGAGGGGGAAGGCCATCGGCAGCCGACGCGAGCAGGAGATCTCTTTGAAGGAGCAGCACAGCAGGCGAGAGGGACAGCTCCTGTTATACAATATAAGAATTTGAATAAAAGATATAATACAGCGTATTTGCTAAAATATTTTTATTCTGCACAATGATTAACTAATGGAAAGATAAAGAAAGTATAATAAGAATAAATAATCTAACGTGTGCATTGGGCGACTCCCTAACAGTCCGCACCATGTCCGAGAGCGCGTCCCTCATGAGCATCAGCTGGAAGAACAGCTTCTGCAGCGACTTCGCCAGCGTCAGCTCCTGTCATTTCTTCTATTACATTCATTTCTATTTTAAATCCTAAAAATTAGTTACGAAAATCGAGTAAATGTTCTCAAAGTAATTGCAAGTGGGCGCAAACACATATAATATGTAACAAAAGATAGGTATGTGAATATATTCCTCCAATCTCCTCGGTCACTATTCGAAGCTCTCGCTTCCCCATTTCCTCTCTGCTGGTCACTCCTACCTTAGACCTTACTAGAACAGCATGTTCCTCCCCTTTCACTCTCATGGTCTCGTAATACTTGTGCCAATATATGTAACAGATTTTTATGTCCTCCTCTTCTTTATCTCCACTGTCCTTCATCAACTGCTTAATCCCGTATCATCAATTAGACTCTCACTGTTCATATATCTATCTGATCGCTCCAGTCAATGTGACAAAAAAAATTGAATTGAATAAAAGAAGTCAGAATACGAACCGCACTCATCCCGAGTGAGGCCGGGGAACCGCCAATCGCCGAGAGTTTTTGCGCCGATTTCACTGCATTCAACGCCTTAAGTACGAAATTTTTTTATCTCAAAAATTATTACTAAGACAGAAAGTATAAAAGATTTAAAAGAGATAGGATCTGAAATCTAACCCGAATACATTTCTCTCTCCGCTCTGCAAACGTCTCAAAGTGTCCCTGCTGCAGGAACAGGAAGTGCTTGAGGCGTTGCTGGACGGGCGAACCGCGGAGCTGGAAAGACATAGCATTGGCTGACCCACTCTGCATACTCTACAGCTTTAATATGATCTTAAAACAAATAAAACTTTGAAAACAAATTTGCAGTAAATACATAAATAAAAAAAATGAAATAGTAAACAGAACAACAAGAGAGACCAGGGAAGACGAGACGAAGAGGAAAGGGCAGTCGGCCACTCGCATCAACTCATCGTGGGCACGAGCGAAGACGCGAGAGAGACGAGGAGAGGACAGCGCCAGCGAGGCATCGCGCAGCAGGCAGCACGCACCACTGCAGCACAACTGCAAGAGAGAGAGAGAGAGAGAGAGAGAGAGACAGAGACAGAGACAGAGACAGAGAGAGACAGAGAGAGAGACAGAGAGAGAAAGACAGAGAAAGAGAGAGAGACAGAGAGAGAGAGAGCGAGATGAAGAGGGACAGAGAACAACAACAGATTGTGAAAGAGAAGTCTCATAAATTAATTGATCGCGTTCAACATGAGCATTTCTCGCTTTTCAGAATAAAAATTTTACAAAGAACATACATAATTAGGATCTCCCTGCCAACCAACTTCCCCTCCTCACCTTGTACAGCTGCGTGAGGAGCAACGTCGCGTGCACCGTCAAGTCTCCGCTGTCTCTCTCCTCGGCAAGGTCGGAGAGGACGGCGGACCAAGCAGTCTCGACGTGAGCATTGAGATGGTGCGCGCACTGGACGAGGATGGGAGGCGGGCCGGAACGGGGATGAGGGGCCCGCAGGGGGGTGCAGGGAAGTGACTGCGGCTGCCCACCTCTGCTCTGCTGCTCCAGGTCCACTGAGAGCTCCGAGCGACCGCCCAGCGAAGAGCCTCCTGCAACGAAGTTTATATTTCAATCATCAATCCTGCTAATTAGATTCAAATTTTCATTTCCTTTTTGAAATTGCCAAAGTAAAACCGCAGCGCAAATTATACATACAACAAAAATAAAACTAGTAATCCAGAAATCGAAACCGCTTTCTAATTATAGGCAACTAGTTACAACTATTTCTTCTCGGCATGCGTTGCAAACCACATGGCGAATGTGAAGCCCTGTGTAATTTCTTCTTTGCACAAATAAATAAATATATTTTCATTTTAACTAAATAATTTAGCTTTTTGTGTTTAGTTTGCATAACCGAGTTCGTAAAAGATGAAAGAAAAGAACGAAAGAGAATGTAGTGTTGAGCAAATTAGCAAAGTGCCAATTAGCAAAAATGTGCATATTCCCCCTGATAACTAGGGAAAAATCGCTTTACTATCAAATCGCGAACATATTAATGGCAAGTTTTCTATGATTTTTCAAAGTCTAATAGAAAGGAGGGAAACCCTTAATGACCTGCCTTCCGGGAGATCAGTAGAGATCTTTTCTTCGCGCTCTCCACGCGAATATAAAAATGCCGTTCATTTGGCTTTCAGCAGGGATCGAATAAAAGTGGAGAAATCCATTTTAGTAATGTCCAAATATATTCGAATGCAACTCTCGCATCAATTTGACCTGAAGTGCGTTCTGACTTTGAAGAAAAACAAACAGTTAAACCGGCGTTCACATTTTTGAGTTAGCGCTCTATTCTAACTGCTCTGTATTACTTCACGCCAACAAAACAAGAAGAAGATTTTGCATTAAAAAAAATTATATTAGACCTATTTGAAAGGAAAAGGTTTTAAAGGGTAAATAAGAGAAAATTATACTAAACGGTGTATACGATTTCGCAGTACGAACGCAGCTTCATAGAGAAGCATACATACTAATTCTTCTCAATAAGTTCCATTTTCCATTTAAAAATATATAAATGTAAAAGACTTCCGCGATCCTCCCTCGTCTTCGTCCTTTCACTTACCAATGGAGATGTCCTCCTCTCGGCCCACATCTCTCATCGCTTCGCTTCTCGTTCTGCCAGCAGAAAGAGCGTCCATTTCGTAGCTCAGTTTGTCCATCAAAACATACTTGACAGTATATGTATAAATAATATCAAAAAAATTTCCTAAGAAATTAATTATGAAATAAAATAATTAAACCGAAGATTAAAAAAACCCCTAACCTCTTCCTCTTCGTCCTCATCGACATCATCCACTTCTGAAGCGCATGGGGTTCGATCTGAAGAGGCACGACTCTTCGAGCGCCCTTCGCCCTCTCGCTCACCCTCCAGACCACTCTCTTCATCCACCTGAAAATAGAGAGAGAGAGAGAGAGAGAGAGAGAGAGAGAGAGAAGAAAGAGAGGAACAAATATGAAAGAGAGAGGTAGTGAGAAAGAGACACATAGCGAGAGAGAGAGAGAGAGAGAGAGAGAGAGAGAGAGAGAGAGAAGAAAGAGAGGAACAAATATGAAAGAGAGAGGTAGTGAGAAAGAGACACATAGCGAGTGAAAGAGAGAGAGAGAGAGAGAAACATCGAGAGAGAGAGAGACATCGAGAGAGAGAGGGGGGGAGAGAGGGAGAGAGAGAGAGAGAGAGAGAGAGAGAGAGAGAGAAAGAGAAGTAACAAATAGTGGACTAACACTGCCATCGTCATCTTCGCCCTCCTCCTCTTCGTCCTCTCCTCGGCTTCTTCTTCCTCCCAATTCCTTCTCTCCTCCCATCGAGTGTGTCCGCATTGTGGATAGCCAGCCTGGGAATAATTGCATGTTCACTTCAAATGTATCATTTTTAAACACTCAATTTTGCTATTGTATATTGCTATAATTAAGACATTGATAGAAATTGTATCATATAACACGAAAAAGGAAAAAGAAAAAAACGCTAAGACGTCCAGCACAAAAAAAATTAAAATAAAAGACAAAATAATTTCTGAAAAAGAAAGAATAAATGACCAAAGCAGCTGTCAGCTGTCTCGCTGACGGAGTCGTGTTCAGCTTCGAGGAAGTCGAACTCCTTGAAGACGCGCGGAAACGAATCCCCGATAGACGCGTCCGGCTGAGAAGTCGTCGATGCTCCGCCCCCTCCAGCCACGTCCTTATATTCAGTTACATTCAACTTGGTGATAATTAACGTTAATCAACCATAATTCCAAGCATCTAGGCACTGCTCTACAGCTCTTCACAAGCCAAAGTTAAAAACTAGTCTCAAGTTTCACGAACATTAATTAAAATTTCGTGATTTTACAACTTAAGAAATACCTAAAATTACATACATGCAAGATTTTTTTTGAGAAAAAATAAAGTCAGTATGATGGTTTTCGCATACTGAACTTTTTTGTAAGGAGAATTGCTCATTATTTGATATTAGGATGAATGAGAAAAAATGAACTACAAATCACTGCTAATCAATTCCTGAGTGAGAAATCTGGCGTACCGTGCACGACGGGCAGATTCTATCACTGGAAGAGGCTGCTGAGGATCCGATCTCTGAGGGTGAGAAGACGAGGGAAGCCGCGGTTGGAAGGGCGCCGCCCAGCAGGGCCGCGAGGCGCTCGCGGACGCGGGCGGCCGGAGGGGGCCGCCGCAGGGTCGCCGCCGCCACCGGGGCAGCTGCTAAAGGATCGCGGCAATGCAAATAACTGTTGTCAATACTTATATGAAATATTCTTTTACCGCTCGCTTTCAGGAAGTGCTCTTGTTGTTAAACTAAAACAAGAAATCATTGAAATGCCATGTACAGACAAGCGTCGAGACAGGACAGACAAAAGGAATACCAAAAGATACTTTCGGAAGATGCAAAGACGCTCTTCTTATAATATGCATTATCGTCCTAAGATAAAATCACGTGAGAGTTGCTAGAAAAATGCGTTAATGGGAAAAACCCATAACTTACCCAAACCCATAAAAAACCCAAAATTTCTTTCCATGAGCAAACTAATTACCATCAGCATTTAGAGAGGGAGCGGCTTTCCTGGGCGAGGGCGGACTCGGCCGCGTTGCGGTCGCAGCTGCGGCTGAAGAAGTGGAGAGGAGGGAGGGCGCCAGTTCGAATGCGTCCTGAACATTCGGCATTCGCACATACAATTAGCTTCAATATGCCACACACGAATAAGTCTATTCTTCATTGTCTCTCTCCTCACTTCTCTCTCGCCCTCCCTCCTCTCTCTTCTCTCTCTCTCTTATCTCTATCTCTCCCTTATCTCTATCTCTCCCTTCTCTCTCTCTCCCTTATCCCCCTCTTCCTTCCCTCTCTCTCTCCCTTATCTCTCTTTTCTCTCTCTCCCTTCTCTCTCTCTCTCTCTCTCTCTCTTACTTGTTGCTGCGTTCTGTCCTCATCGTGGTGCCACTGATCGACGAGTACCTTGAGAACCCTGGACGCTTCTTGCCAATGCACTCCCTGGATGTGGCGGGAAACGGCGCGCACCACCTGAAAGCGGCGTAGGTGGAACTCTAGAGAATTATGATATAATAATATTACTTATTCCGTTTTATATAACTAGTTTATATTCCTCAATATTTAATAATATTCCTTCAACGGAGCATCACAACTTTCGGCTTACAATAGCTATACTTGAAAGATGCGTACTGAACGATTACAACAACTGTTATTATATGTAAAATATAACAAGGTGTTCGAAATATAAAAAAAAACAAGAATAGGGTAAAAATGATTCTTTATATAATTTTCTCTGAACATGACGACTGGACTCTTCACGAAGGAGATCATTCTGGTCTTTTTCATGTCGTGATAAACAAAAAGATAGAGTGAGAGAGTGAGAGAACGGTTCAGAAATAATCAAGCGAGAGAGAAAGAGAGAGTGAGACACACAGGGAGTGTCAGAAATAATCGAGATAAAGAGAGAGGGTTAGAGATAACGAGAGACCAAAATGGTTACCTGAGCATTGATGCTAAGTGGAGTGCAGGAAGCGTCTCTCTCCTGCAGCAGAACGAAGAGAAGATGTAGCGCTACCGCATGCGAGGACGCCTGGCCACGCTCCAGAATCTGCAATATTAACATTATCTATATTCTTTTCTATTATAGAATATTAATATAAATTTATTTGCACTTCTCACATCTACACTATTGTCATTAAGTACACAGCTCCATCACTCCTAATTTCTTTAGTATGGTTATCTCTCTCTCTCTCCCTTTCTCTCTCTCTCTACCTTCTTCTAACTCCTACGTTGAAAGTCACTTTAGGTTCTCTTGATCTGCCTTCCTTCTCTCTCCCTTCCAGACCTCAGCCAGTAGTGCGATCAACGAATTAAGGCATGGTTCGACTGCGGCGCACGCATACTTCACCACGCACTTCGCCCACTGAAGCCGGTCCTTTGTGAAGCTGCGTGACTCGTACTGCGACATCATCTCAAGCAGTCCGTTTATTATCAGCAGAACGTACTCTAATTTACCCTTAAAATATTTTTCTTTCAAATAGTTCTAATATTAGGAAAAGCAAAATCTTTTTTTTCTAATTTTGTTAGCGTAAAATAACACGAAACAGTTAGAACAGAACGCCAATATTGGAGACAGTGCCGGTTAACACTGTTTGGATTTATTTCAAAACGGTCAAATTGATATGAGAGTCACATTCGAATATATATGTGGACGTTAATAAAATATATAAACAGTAGAAAGATGGACGAGTGGATCTTCTCCTCCGCATTCGTCGTTCTCTTCCTTCATCTTTTGCGAACTCGATTGGGCAAACTAAGCAACAAAAATTTAATCAATATGAACTTCTCATAGTTATCAAAGTATCTATAAAAACAGAGGACTTATGTATTGGTAAACGAATGCTTACCATTCTGAACTCTTTGACAGCCTTGATGCAGAGAGAATTCGGTGAGTCAAAGTGAAGAAGGAGATACGGTAGAACTGCGACGACGATCAATGCGAAACTGCTCCGTCCGCCAATCACCGGCTCCTGATTTATTAAATACTTAGAAATGGCAAAGTAAAGTCGCTCTTTAATTAAATGAAGAACTTTGCAACAAAACAATATAAAAAAACCAACAAATAGCATTAGTTCCAAATACTGCGTTTAATTCATATCTTTACATGTAAAACAAAACCCAGATTAATATATACATCAACGCAGACCGATATAATTTCCGTAAGCGACAAAAGTACTGAGACGCAGTCGTCGTAGGCACCCGCAATCACAACTCCTGAAATGGAGTAGAATGAAAGTAGGTAATAATCAGTTTCGAAAACAATGTGTCAAACGAATTTACAAGAGAGGGGTCATTTTTTACGCTGAAAATCAGTAGTATCCTCCTTGTTTGTTCTCGAAGCAATAATTAAAGTATCTCCACCTCCCCATCTGACTAGCTCTTCCATTCCCTCTGCCCCCCCCCCCCCCCCCTCCCTCTGACCCACCTCTGCTGACAAGGGCGACTATGCCACTGTAGCTCTTCCACTCCATCTGACCAATTGACTTCTCCAACTTCTGAAGGAAAGGCGCTCGCGATGCTCCTTGGGTCGTCTCGAGGATCTGGAAATGTTGTTATAGAGTCTGCTATAGAACCAAGATAACTTAATATAACATACGTTTAAACATCTATATAAAATTCTTTTTGATACGGGAAAAATAGAATAAAAATATGAAAATTAAAAAAAAAGAAGATAGCCGACCTTGGCAATGATCTGGAGAGCGAGCAGGAATTCGTTGTCGATGGCAGAGTCGAGAAGAGCCACGGTCATGGCAGTCAGCATGGCGCGAGTGTTCGTCGCCTCCTCCTCCGCGTCTGCCACCGCGTCCGCTGCCGGAAGGGCCTCCGCGGACTTGCTCCTGGCAATGAGAGAGGTACAAGGATCAGGGATAGAGAGAGAAAGAAGGGAGAGCGAGAGAGAGAGGGCGAGAGAAAGAAAGAAGAGTGAGAAAGAAAGAAGAGAGAGAGAGAGAGAGAGAAGAGCGAGAAAGAAGAGAGAGTGAGCGAGAGAGAGAGAGAGAGAGAGAGAGAGAGAGAGAGGGGAGAGAGAGAGAAAGAAGAGCGAGAAAGAAAGAAGAGAGAGAGAGAGAGAGAGATAGAAGAGCGAGAAAGAAGAGCGAGAAAGAAAGAAGAGAGAGAGAGAGAGAGAGAGAGAGAGAGAGAGAGAGAGTCCGATTTTGCATGAAGTCGAGAACTATGAGAAGAGGAGAGGCGAAAATTGTGAATAGCCTAAGAGTACAACATCAATGGCAGAGCAACCACTTTCGCATGCTTTTGTGTTTGGGAAACGGAAAGTGCTAAATATTTAGATAAATGAAACAAACCTGGGAAGTGAAGAAGGGCCGATCCACGGAGTTTCGTCAGCCATCAGAAGGGAGAGACGAGCTTCTGCAAGGGAGATCGCACTCAAAGTAGTCAACTAATCAATGAAGACACACTGAAGACAATCACACACAGGAAATGAAGAACTACAAGTAAATCTTATTTTATACTTCGGTTTCACTCTCTCTCTCCTCTTTTTCTCCCTCTCTCTCCCCGCTCTCATCTTCTTTTTCGCTCCCTTTCGCCCCCCTCCTTTCTCCCCCCTCTTTCTTCCCCTCTTCCCCCTCTCCTTCCTCCCTCTCTCTCTCTCTCTCTCTCTCGCTCTGTTTCTCCCTCTCCTTTCTCTCTATCGTACCTTTCCTGTCGTGCATGACCCTCTGCGAGACCCCACTCTGCCTGAGGAGTGCGGGGGTGTAGGAAGTGCTTCTTGTGTGAGAGGGGGAGATGGCCGAAGTCAAATTACTCGCGCCCCCGGATACTTCAAGCAGCTGCTGAAACTCGAGCCGAAAAAGATGACAAATAAACATTACTCAAAAGCGTTGACCCGAAGTGGCCTACAGGCTAAACAAAGTATACATGTAATGATCCTAGCCGTTTCCCCAGGCAAGTCCCCCACTATTTTTCATCACACTAAAATTAACAAATTTCACATGTATTAGGTATTATAAGCAGGCCCCAATCGTCCAACCCAATCGGATTAGAAAAAAGCCCCTAACCGGTGGAGCAATGTGTGGAATACTCGCGAGTAGACAGAGCAGAAGATCGGTGACGTATGCCTGAGCCTCTTCCTGGCTCTCTCCCGCAGTCTCGATGAGGCGAGAGAGAAGCAGAGAGACCCATGGGCCGGGGGGCTGGCAGAGGGCGGCCGTGATCTGCGAGTGAAATTTATAAGGAATCGGTTTTATAATGAGACTTTAGAAAAAGATGTTAAAATCATTATCAAGAGTAAAATATATTTTTTCTGTATATTCCGCTATTTTCTCTTTCTCGTTATTCTCTCTCTGACTATCTCCCTGCTCTCTCTCTGTGTCTATCTCTCTACTCTCTCACTCTCTCTGCTCTCTGATTTCCCCATCCTCTGTCCAACCTGGAAGCATCTACTGGCGGCATGTCTGTCTCCGGCCGCAAGTGCTTGTCTCATGGAGAGACTTGTCCAAACTGCGGGGAGGCGGGGCATCGAGGGGAGGAGAAGCTCGGCCACGTGACGGACCAGACAGGCAAGTTGGCTGGCAGAGGAGAGACGCCAGGCTCGCGGCGATGTCGACTCGTGCGCCCAAAGGGGACGATCCATTCTAGAAAGAGGGAGGGAGAGAGGGAAGAGAGAGAGAGAGAGAGAGAGAGAGAGATATGGGGAGGAGGGAAATTTATATGGAATAAGTAAAAGGGACCGAAGGTAGCAACAATTATGTCCGATGGTCAAAGTTAGAGTCGTGATTAAAAAAAACGAACGCTTCACTAAGACAGAAGACGATCGCATTGATGAGATCGGTCGAGGACGAGAACATCGCATTCGAGTGAAGGAGCATTTGTCTGCAAGATCAAGGGTAACTAGTACATCCATTATATACTTTCTCCCAATGGGGACTTAAATTGGAGCATAAATAACATAACATACGAAAAATCAATAACAATAACTCACTAGTTTTAATATATATAAAAAAGTGTGCTCTCGCCTGTACTCGACGTGCGTGGCGCGCACGAAATGAGCCTGGGTCGGCGACTCGCCACACGACTCTCTCCGAGCACAGCAACTATCGCTGTCCGAGCTGTTCTCACTTCGGGTCATCTGCGGATTCAATCAATCAATCATGTGATATATATCTATATATTTATTTATTTATTTATAATTACTAATAATATCCCAAAAAAAATCATCCGTAATATACTAACAAATGTGACGACAACATTGGTAAAATTAGTTGCTGATTTAAATTCTACATGGAGACCACGATCTCAAAATCAATAATAATAAATCGTAGGCACTTCTAAATATGAAAAATGAATATATATACCGTATTCGTGAGTAGAAGAGAAGAGACCACTGGCAGGGCAGCCTTCTCAGCATGGAGCAGGCAGAGGTTGATGATGGTCTGACGAGCATGTCTACACAGAAGGCGTGAGTCGAGGTGCAGTACTGATGCCTGAAAATTTGAAAGAGGAGTATCTCACGGAAATCTTTCCACTAATTAATAAGCAAACTAAAAGTAATCAATACACATCTGGGATGGAAAACACAAAAGCGATTTGATCAAAATCATATTACGGATGTTTCATTACTAATTGATAGTTTTAAAAGGCATGAAAAACATAATCACAGCCAGTTTCAAAGAGTTTATAAATAAATAAAAACCTGTAGCAGTCTCGGTGTCGCATCAGACCAATCAATGATGCAAGCTCTGATAAGATCACAGAGAAGAAGAAGCGCGGCTTGGCTCCTGCAAAGTAAATAACAACAACTTAATCAATACAAACCAAAAGAATATTGAAGAAAATAAAGAAATAAAAAGAGCAACCTAGAGACATGCTGAAGGGGCTGTGTTGCGGGGGGAAGATGCCTGGAAAGGGGGGAGTAGAAGCCGCCGTAGGGAGGCATGGGCATGTCCCTCACTCCCTCGCACGACGTGTCTCTGTCCACTGAGGAGGCCATGTCACTCGCAATCACCACACCCTCCGCCTTGTCCAGGATCTCCTGCCAAGCAAAAATTGAAGTGAAAAAGGCTTTAATTTAAGACAATCTTTCCACTCTCTCTCTCCCTCTGCTCTCACTGCAAGTAATTCTCCCACACTCTCTGTCTTTCTCTCTTACCTTGTGACTCTCGAATGAGCTGTCTCTCTGCCATCGGTAGAAGGGCGGAATCTCGCTCCGTTCGAGGGACGCCCGGATGCCACTCGAGGAACCACCTTTCAATTCATTTTCAAAATGTGATTCTATTTTCTTATCGTTATCTATAAGTTTCTCACATCAATTCAAAAATTCTTACGAAAACCAGTCAATAAAATAATTTTTGGGCGAAAAGTAAAAATACCGAATTCGCAAGAAGTTGAGGAGAGTTGCTCGAGAAGCAAAGAGGAGAGACGCGGGCCGCAGGCACTCGAAATCATCACGCAGATGGACTTGGCCTTCAAAATAGCTTAGGCATAATCAAATAAGCGACCCAAAATGATTTCGCTAGAAAAAAAAACTAATTCTTATACAATAATCAGAGATAACCCACCTGCAAGAAAGAATAGAGACATTCCTAAAGGCTCTTATTAAATCTTCATTTTTTATTGTCGACTTAAGCGTACGAACATTTCAAACAAAAGCTTACATTTTTGCTTCTAACTTACACAAGTTAGAAGCACGTGAAGTATTCAATTTGCTTTCTCCCTTTACTAAAGAGAAATACTGAAGCGAATCCCAACATAGAAGAGAAGGCTGTCCATTGAGAGGAGAGTGAGTGCGTAGAGATGGTTGATGATCGCGGGGAGGTTCGCGGGAAAGGCCAGGGACACTGCTCTCCACAGATCTGCCAGCTCACGGCTCTGCTCTTCACCCTAAGAAAATCAAATAATACTTATTCTGCTTCAAAATGTAATATCAGACATCAATAAAGTAGCAACGAATGAAATGCAGCTGTCTTTTTCCTTCTTTACCAACCTGTGCCATTGTCAGATAGAAGAGGTTGTTCAGTAGAAGCTGCGTCGCCTCTTCAGATCCCCAGCCTCGAGGTCCTGAAATCACTTTATACTTCACACTTAATTATTTCTACTTCAACTCCATATACACCTTTTTTGTACCATATCAAATAAAAGCTTAAGCGATAACGGTGGCACGATTAAGGAATATATAAATGATAGTATAAATTAATAAATATCGCGAGCTAAATAAAAATGTAAAAAGTTTTGAAAGCATACCTTCTCGGGCGTCTTCATCGCCAGCGACCCAATCGACCAGCTCGACATTCTCGATCCATGGAAGCAGCAGAGAGAGCAGCGCCGTCCTCGCGTGTGGCTGCGCCATTTCCATGCGGGAACACGCTTCTGCAAGGACATCAAAAAGAGATATTTCATCTTATATATGCTGTTATTTTCAATTAACAATTATTCTAAACTGGAAAAGAAGCAAATCCTACACCAAAAGCATACAGTGGTGGCTTGCAAATAATAGCAGTGGGCCGTTGTATAGAAGAACGCGCAAAGAGTACCGAATTGACCTGAGAATACCGTAATGGTGAGTTGTGGATGTGCCTTGGCGAGTCGCCTTGCGAGTGCAGTCTGCTCAGTAGGGAGACAGCCGTCATCGGAGGAAGTGAGGGAGGAGAGAGCGGCGCGGAATGGAGCCGAGGAGGAAGTCAGCGGAGAAGTCGAGGATGCTCTCAAGTAATTTCGTTTTTTTTTTAAATAAAATTTTCAACAAAATACATGAAAACACGCACTAAATTTTTAAAAAGTACCATTTAGTACATTTCTAATTGTAAGAAGCAAGATTTTAAGTGGCAAATATAATTTATATAGTAAGGGCAAACCCGTCGAGGAATCGCTTGCGGACGAGCTCAAGCATTTGGACAGCCGAATCAGCGATGGCTCGGTCGGCTGCCATCGCCTGACACAGCACGAAGAGAGACACGAACTCGCATGGACACTCTCGACGAGAGAATACACGCACTGGAGAGAGAGTGTGTGTGAGAGAGAGGGTGAGAGAGAGAGAGTGAGAACAAGAGAGAGTTGTCGTTCATCACCTACCCCACCCTGTTCATGTGGTTTTCCTGATATGCTGTAGATGAACACCCTTTCCAACTCAAAACATACATCCGACTAGGGAGAGTAATGTGTTTTATAAATACTAAAATACAATAGTAGTTTGATAAATCCGCCTAACATAGGGCGCGGAAGCAGCGCGCGCCAACGCGTGGCGTCTGCGAGTAGCACTGGAGCTGCAGCCATTCCATGAGACTGGAACACTCATTCAACTCCAGCATTGATGCCAGTGTCTCTTCCGCCTCGCCTTCCATCTGCAGCACAAGGCAGCATTACAAATGTAACAAATTAAGAATTATTTAATATAAAAGAATACACACGCGGGATTTTTTTCCAAATACGCTACTTAGCACGAGTTATATTATTATAAAGAATTTCATATAGAATTAGCTATGTTTATTTGAAAAAAATAAACGAAGACGAACAATATGGTTATGGCTGCAGACGACTTGCTCTAGCCATCCGTAGAGATATCCCTTCTCGCCAATTGCTTTCGCTGCATCGAAGATCGGTCCGCAACATAGAAGGCGGCACATCGCAACCATCGCTTTTTGCTCCACGAACGAACCCACCTGCATTTTATATTCATTTTATATTAATTTTTCTGCATCAAAGGAAAAGTTTTAACAATTACACCACCCTCTAGTTGTAATAAATACTGGTCTCAACAAAATTACGAGTAAAGAGATATTAACCAAATCTTGATAAAAAAATAACGCTCGCTATACATGAATTTGACTTAAGAGAGCCAATCTGAGAGACTCGACCATGCCTCCATTGTAAGAGGACAGGGAACAAAAGTACCCTTTGATCTTAATTTCCTTAATACAGCGTGTGTAGGACCTCAATGGCTTCCCAAAAACGTTTTCAGAAATTTTTTTTTCTCAAGTATGTCTACAGTATACCCTGATATACCAAAAATATTCAAATGAGCGTAACTCCGTTCAATGGCGACCAATCTCAATTCTGAAACATTTGTTCGATTCCTTGTCTGATGGGGCAAAAAAAGTAGATACCTTTTTCTGAAATCTTCATTATAGGGGTCATTTTGGCAAAAATGTGTTTTGAGGGGTCCATTTCAGGCATCGGGACCCCCCCCCCATGTTAAAAAACGGAGACCACCACGTTAAAGAGCGTGGTTTGTTACCTCTAAAATAATTATTCTAAAAGTGGAATTCAGACCACTTTTTACGATAGCACGCGATAAATGCGCGCGAGTCGGTCAAAATGGGCACCGTGCAAGCGCAATCATCGATCCATAACTACCCTCAATGTTAATATTACAAAATCGTTAGCATATCATCTAAGAGCTCTCACGGAGATCTTCAAATGTTACATACTTATTTTTATTGTAAAGTTTCGTTTTATATGGGAAATTTCGTTTTGTACAATTAGAAGGCTTAAAAAATTACTTTAAAAACATTTTCGCCTGTCGAAACATACATCATAAGAAAGAGGATGAAATTTGCTACAAGATGAACCCCTTTCAATGGAATTCCATGCATACGATCTTTTGTTATGAGCCATAAGAGTAGGATAACAAGGCCTTATGGAAAAAGTGTAGAAAAAAGGATTGGAATATTCTAATTCGAATAAACTAAAATGTGAATTCTTATGCGAAATGACAGCGACGCTACTGGCACTACATTTTATGATTTATAACAAAAGATCGTATGCATGGAATTCAGTTGAAAAGGGTTCATCTTGTACGAAATTTTATCCTCTTTCTTATGATGTATGTTTCGACACGCGAAAATGTTTTTAAAGTAATTTTTTAAGCCTTCTAATTCTACAAAACGAAATTTCCCATATAAAACGAAACTGTACCATAAAAGTATGTATGTAACATTTGAAGATCTCCGTGAGAGCTCTTAGATGATATGCTAACGATTTTGTAATATTAACATTGAGCGCAGTTATGGATCGATGAATGCGCTTGCACGGTGCCTCGGAGGTCGAAAATGCGCCATTTTGACCGACTCGCGCGCATTTATCGCGTGCTATCGTAAAAAGTGGTCTGAATTCCACTTTAAGAATAATTATTTTAGAGGTAACAAACCACGCTCTTTAACGTGGTGTTCTCCGTTGTTTAACATGGGGGGGGGTCCCGATGCCTGAAATGGACCCCTCAAAACACATTTTTGCCAAAATGACCCCTATAATGAAGATTTCAGAAAAAGGTATCTAATACTTTTTTCTGCCCCATCAGA
Organism: Allodiplogaster sudhausi; assembly: GCA_945643635.1. NCBI lineage: Eukaryota > Metazoa > Nematoda > Chromadorea > Rhabditida > Diplogasteridae > Allodiplogaster > Allodiplogaster sudhausi. The sequence goes on from CALZFC010000114.1 coordinate 222,403, forward strand.
CAAGGAATCGAACAAATGTTTCAAAATTGAGATTGGCCGCCATTGAACGGAGTTACGCTCATTTGAATATTTTTGGTATATCAGGGTATACTGTAGACATACTTGAGAAAAATTTTTTTCTGAAAACGTTTTTGGGAAGCCATTTAGGTCCTACACACGCTGTATTAAGGAAATTAAGATCAAAGGGTACTTTTGTTCCCTGTCCTGTGATGGTCGAGTCTCTCAGACAGGCTCTCTTAATATGGTTTAAAAACATGGGATAAAAAGTAATTAATATAAATGAAAAACCCTGAACCGACCTCGCCAACCGTGCTCTTGACACTGCCGACAACGGACGCGGATCGGTCGGCCGAAGAGTGGCTGCCTCCCCCCGCCGTCACCCCCACAATGGCACGGCTGCACCAACCCATGAAGAGGTAGAACAGGGCCTGCTTCTTCTCTTCTGGCAGCAGATTCCCACGAGAGTCTGGAGGCACGGCGTCCACGACGAGGGCGGCCAGCTTGGCCAGGTGGATTCGCAGCGAACTCAGCACCTGACAGACATTCCTTTTATCACCGCTCTAGTATGCATTTTTATCTATAGGGAACGCCGAGAATCTACATTCTTGAAGCCGAATTACCTCTCCTGAAACACTTTGTACACCAATGAGCTCGCTCATTTTCCAACCATGTTCAATTTATTTATTTTTTAAAATAAATACTTCAAATAAAAATAAGGGAAAGGAATGAAGACCTCAGGGTCGCGGTCGATTTCGCCCGCCTCGAGATTCTGCCGGATGGCGTCGATGAAGTCGACAATGTGCGAGTTAAGTCTGCCGGAAGAGTCGATCATCGCCACGTCGAGGAGACCGCGGAAGACGGCCATCTTAAGTTTACAATAAAAAAAGCTAGCTTCTAATTCTAGCACTCAATGATAAGGATTATCTATCAGTACTCAATGGGTATAAAAGAAAGAGTATACAAACAACAGAAACTACAATTCATCCTTAATTTCTGGTACATAGACTATCCAATAGATGTCAGGCGTTATCCTAGGATCGTTAGAAGACCTGTGCACACAGGTGCCTGTACCAACCAGAGATATCCGGAACCAACCTCAATGATCCTGAGAATCTGCAGCCGTAGCAGATCCTTCCTCTTGCGCCTCCTAACATTGGTCTCCAGCTTCTTCTCCATGGCCTCTCTGAGCACTCCGCGAGAAGCCATCTCATCTAGGAGAGTCTCTACAGCGTGTGCATTCAGAGAACCGACCCCGAGGACGACGCTGTCCCGGATGTCCGTCAGGTTCTCCCATCGCAGCATCGTCAGGGCTGAAGAGGGTAGAAAAGCACAATTACCTTATTATTTTTGTTCTCTCGCGTTATTAGCAAAGGTAAAATAGCAATTAAATTTTTCCCCCATCGTCCATTCTCTCATCAACTGCCAAAACCTCTTCCAAAGATAAACGATGAAGATGATGACGGCACATTTCTGGACGACATTCGAAGCGATGAAGAGACGGAACGGAAAACATCAGAATCGATCCTGCAAAGTCACATGGGAATAGAACAAATAGAAGAAGCTTAGTTCATTTCATGCAGCAGTTCGTAGCAATCTGTACTTCTGGTATACGTTGTAACTATTAAGAACAGCACTTCGGTTTTAGTCTACTCAACACAGATGAAACTTGGAGTACAACTTCGAGTGAGCACGGGTTGGTAAGAGCGAGCGAAAAAATTGAACAAACGCCGAAAACGATTATCGCGTGTACTAGTTGATAGGGAACTGGATATATACAAAAGTAAATTTGGTACAGACAAGATTTCTGGCTCTAAGGTTCATAAACCCGCATAAAAATAGGAATGGTAAGAAAAAAACCGACGAAGGTGGCGGAGAGAAGTTTCGGCTGGCGAGAGTTGACTGCGCACCGTTGGAAGTAGGCACGAAGGCGCAGCACATCAGAACGTACCTAAAGTTATTCCTTTATCATCTATTATTTTAACAATTAATCGACAACAAACGTGTCTTACGTTGCGAGAAACTTATTTACTAGCTTAAGATAATTCAAGTTTTGGCATAAATAACAGCAATTAATATGGTAAACATATAAACATAACACAACAAACGGTTCGAGACTGACTTTTGCCAAAGCTGAAGGCAGCTCCCTTGACTTAGCGCCTCTCCACAAATCGGAGATGCTTTACTCTTGCTAGAGCGAAGAAGAGAGGCGCGACTCTCGTTCTGCGGGTTACTGTAAGTGAACTACTAAGGAAAGAAACTTTTTTTATAGTTACAACAAAGTCCAAGAAACATGCAATTTCCGTATTAAAAAGCTGAGAGATGAGAAAAGAGACAAACTTGGGGTCAACGTATCCGCAGACAGCATTGAAGCGGTTGAAGAACGTCGGCCATGCTGCAGCCACGGCTGACGGGCATCTTAAAGGAAATATCTCATTTTCGTATCTGGAGAAGGAAGACAAACATTTGACGCCTATAAAGAAAATTTAGAAGAAAAAAACTTCTCTTAAGCCAATACAAAATATGGAGAGTGCTGAAATGGTGGCTGCCTCTGAACTTGGATCGGGGGTTACACAGTGAAAAAAATTGATTTTTTTTAAGCTTACAAAGTTGTGTTCCATTCATTCCGAAACTCTCGCTTTTATATGTGTCACGGAATTAATATGAACGCTTCAGGACAGTAGAAAGTTATCACTAAAGGTTTGTTTTAACGGAATTAATTTTAAGCCAAATTGGAGGGTGGGATATATTAGAGTAAGCCCAAAGTGCCAATTTTTAAGATCAATTTAAAAGAAAAAAAACATGACGAAGAAGAAGGAAACCTCGCTAGTAGGAATCGGTGTTCAGAGTAGCCACTCAAGGCGCATGCCCAAGTGTCCCATTGCATGTACTCGTTGCCGCGGTTCACGTTCACCTCAAGAAGAGAGTGCCTTCTTTAATCATAATTCTCAGAAGTAATTGTAGTAATCACATTTCCCTAATATGTTTGATATAATTCATTTGTATTGTTTTTTTTACAAGAACATTTCAAATTAACAGAACAATTACGCGACTTCAAGCAATAAAAAAAATTATGCGACCTAAAACTTCCTACCAGATCCAAATCGCTCTCCAGATTACCAATCTTCTCGCACACCGTTGTGAAGTCCATCGTCCAGGTTTCCTTAAAATAGTTTTTTTCTTAAATCAACAAATACACATAAGCAATATAGATAATTAAGCGATAAAACGTGCAAAATATGTTCTAACCCGTTCACTCATAGGAACATGCTCAATGTACTTCCTCACAACATATGGCGTAGCATCGTCCAGAACAGTAATGACTGGGGTATCGTAATCCTGAAGAGTTGGGGGGTTTTTTATTGTTAGATAAAAAATATTCGAAATTTAATATTACAAAAAACACTTTCCTATATGACAGGCTACAACTAAATTCATATAGTTGGAGGATATTAATGACAGTATATTGTATACCTTAGTCGGAAGAGTCTCGAAGATCAGTTTGCACTCCTTCAAAAGTTGGACAGCAATCTTACGAAGTTGCATTCCGTTCTGGCACAGCATAACCTAAAAGATATTTTTATTATAATATAGAATTTCAAGGATATTTTGGAACTGCTTTCTTTAAACAAGAGATTCATTTCTAACAAGTGCAAATCCCTCGATTTGGTAGATGCACGCAGGCCAATTCGCCATGTAGAGAGGAGATTGTTGAGAAGCAGGAAAGATTATGTTTCCATCTGCTGCGCCATCCGCAACTCCGTCTGTAATTGGCAGCTTTTTATTTATGTTGCAAAAAAGAATATTAGAAAAGCATCAAGAACATTATTTCACGTTAATATTGAAGGCAAAATACATATAGTAATAAGAACAATATTACTTAACACATCATTTTTTTTAATTAAAAAAAAAACAAAAACAAACTTGATTGTTCATTGAATGAGTTGACTAATTGACCCTGTCGCATCTTTTCCTTCACGTTTGAAGTTCGCCATGTCACAACGAGTTGGAGCAGAAGTCGGAGGCCAATATCCAGCACGTGAGGATACGTGTCCTGCAGCATTTTATCACTCTTCAAATACACATTTATATTTTATACATTATATATATATATATATATATATATATTTAACGAGACATTATTACTAAAATCGAGGCGGCAATGCGCCAGTTCCATCTAGTTGGTCTTCACAGGGAATAAATCACCCTGCGTGTCATTTATTCCCTGTGAAGAAATGCATGAATAAATGAATAAAGATATAATGTTAAGTATCGAGAAAGAAAGAAGCCAACATTAAGTTGCGTGATGATGAGGTTGAGTGTGGATGTCATGACAATCTCTCGCCAGTCGGCGAACTCAGTCACGAGGTTCTGCAGAGTTTGCGCCGCGAGTTCTCGCAGCTCACTGTCAATGTGCACGGAGATGCGCGTCAGGATGTCGACCAGCTCCTTTAAAGTTGAGAACATTTCTATCGATTTATGTCTGAAGATTAAAACAGGTAGAGAAATATTGCAACTACTGAAAGAATGAACAAGTGGGCTCATGGAGTCTGGCAGAAGTCTCGGGATGGCCGCCACGCAAGTCCTGAGCAGATCCAGCTTCGGCTTCGCTTCTCCGCCAGTCAACTCCTCCGGCTTCGCTCCTCCTCTGCTCTGCACGGCAGTCAGCATTAGACTCTTCCCAACCTGCAACCAAGCTCTTTCCAATTTAGGCTTTCTTTAATTATCGATTCAAGAATTATCGATGTCTTGCTTTCTCTCCTGTCTTCTCACCAGTTTCAAAGAAAGGATAGAAATAAACAAACTAGGAAAAAAAACTCTCGGTCATGAAAAATATTTTAAGCATATCTATCGATTTCAGTTTTAAGCAAGCTCCCATAAAATTCTATAAGATTACATTTATCCTGAAAACTTTGAAAAATTTATGCTATTTCACAAGTAAACGAAAAAAATACAAAGGACACTAATGTGAATGTAGGCAGACATAACGAAGTAGCAAAAATGAGAGAGAGAGAAACCTGCTGATCGAGAATCTTGAGAATGTTGTCGAATGCTTTTCGACATGGCGCGTAATACTGCTCAAGCCCGATTGATCTGACAATACGAGAAAAAAAATCCACATTTGCCCTCATTTTCACCAATTGTAGGGGGAGAATAAGAAAAAGAAAGGATACAGACATATCGATGCTAAACAGAATCTCCCCTCTTGAATACAATATTCCACCCAGGAGCTTCAGCTAACTTGGCAACTTCTCCGGTGAGCGGTCGCGTGATGTATGTCTTCTTCTTGATCCTAGCCATGGTGCCTAAAAGAAAAAAAACAAGAGAAATTGACTACTATCTGACGGCACTAATTTGGAAGATATATTTTAGAGAAATAAAAAAAAATGTTCCATTGATCAAATTAGTGACTATTTAAGATTAAGTTAAAAAATAATATTGAATGGAATATAAATAATATTGAATGCCCTCGTGATACCTGACGCTAAGGGCGGAAGGCTGTTCGGCATTCCCGGGGGCTCCTCCTTCTGTTGCAGTCCGTCTGCAATGACCATGAGAGCCCGAATGCCAATGTTCATTCTCTCGGGATAGAGAGAGCGCTGTTGCCGATTGACGCCCAGCAATTCGAAGATTATCTCCTGAATATTCAATGAAATTTATTTAAATATTAAATTATTATATAGAATACAAACAAATACCACCTGGAATATTAATAAATAACAATCATATCAGCGACCACTGTAACCTTAAAAGAAGTCTGATGATAATTCAAAGTCTCATGCAACCTTCTTTCCGCTATATTTTTCACATATAGTATCTTAATAATTAATAATAGCATACATTTATGTAAGAAAGGAAGCAAAAGAGACTGACATGAAATGCAAAGTCGAGTTTGAATAGCGAGATGAAGTGGATGATCTTGACAAAGATGAGAAAGGGCGCGTCCCGTGGGACGACAGCTCGATTCCCCTTGGGGAACAGTGAGTTGCAGATGGATTCCAGCCGACTTCTCGTGGACGTGTTCCCGTCTCCGCCGATGCGAATCATGTACACCCTGGCATCATTTCTTTCCCATTATAAAATTTCCCATTAATTTTAAACCCTATTTTTCTACGTTTTAATGATTTAACTGATTTAAAAGTTTTAACTTCTTTTCCATCTCTTGCATTTGTCTCCAACAATTTGCATTACGAAAACGTTTTGCAATCGCGTAAGCTACCGACACTTTGGACAAAGGACTTTTCAATGTGACAAGAAATCTATTCTGATTCGTGATACCGATCGATAAATGCATGTATGTGTATGTATGCGTATATATATATATACATATATATATATTTATTTATTTATTTATATTTATATATATTTATATGTATATATATTTGTATATACACGTATATATACACATATAAATGGGAGGACAATGCTTTCTCTTTCTATTCCAACTATAGTATCCTCTCCAGGTTGACTTGTCCCGCTCACCAGATAAGTCTGTAGAGTGACTCGATGGCCACTCGGGGCAGTCGATCTCGCCCTCTGAGATTAGCCAGCGTGGCATTCAGGAAGGGAACCCAGTTCTGGAGGAAGAAGGCGCGTTGGCTCACGCAGAGAAGACAAGTCAGCAGTGGGAACGCCGCCTAGAATTTGTCAATTAAGTTTTTTTTTCTCAAAATAAAATAAAGTCTGGAACCGTATATAAATTAAAGGAAAGTGAATGAATGTAATAGGATAGACGTGCAAATTTCGAGAACCCAACCGATTTAAGCCTGGTGAAACAGAAACTAATGCAATAACCGCCTTGTAAATATATAAATAAAAAGTAACCATTTTGTGTGCTTTCTTAGAGGCCATCTCATTTGTCGGCCCGTAGTATTTCGTGACGAATGCAATGAGCGCCGGGATGTTCACTTCACTTTTGATTTGCTGAAAACATTTTCTGGTCACGGACGAGCGGAAGAACATGAAAGACGAGACATGATGCGACTTCACCAAGATTAAGTTAAAATATACATTTCATTATGCCACATGACATTTTTCAAAGTCATGCGTAAAGAAAAGCCGGCCACTGCCGGGCAGCCGCGTAGGGCCTAAATGGTCCTGCGAAGGGAAGAATCAGAGCTAACCGACGCAACAGGAACGAGGATCTCGACAAGAAGGCCGGCCGCTGCGTGCTTCACATCTTTCTCCTTGACTTCGAGGAAGAAAGCGCCCAGTTCGTCGAGGAACTTGATGCCGACCTCGAAGACGCACACTCCGTGCGTCTAAAAGAGAAAGGGTATCTTTAAAGGAATAAGAAGGAAACTTCAGTTTAGTTTCCGCTCATTCTGTTTCGAAGAGAACAATAGAGAAATGATGCAATTCGGAAAGATATGAAGAACATCATTAAAAAATCACCTTTATCTTCAGATACTTCATTCCCATCAAAAGTGAAATAATATTGTGAGGAGTAGTCGGAGAAGTCGCATCCTTAAAAAAGAGATTCATGCCACGATAAACGCTGGTTTAGAAAATTTTTTTTTGATAATGTAAAACATACGACCAAAAATTTAAAGCGGCACATATTCAAAAGGGGGAACGATTAGAACACGGATCCTGTAGTGTAGTTTTTTCCCCTTCTTCTAAATTGGGTCACCGTTGCTTTTGATTGCGAGTACCTAAATGGAATTCTAAATGTTCGAATATAGCAAAGAGCCGACTAACGCGGTTGGCTTCGTGAATACGATAGACCGGCTTGAGAATATTTGTTTTAATGTAAATTAATTTAAAAAAAAACATGCAAAGAAAAAAAACCTTCTTCAGCTCGTTCAGCTGTGCAAAGAAGGCTCGATGGATTTGCGAGAAATGTGTTAGGGATAGTACACCAAGAACCTGCAAAAATGATCATCTTTAAATCCTTCTTTTTTCTCAACCAAATTAATATTTTTAAAAAATCCTGCTGAATAGGTAGCATTAATTTTGGATTCTTAAAAAATAAAATCAAACCTCAGCATTAGTCTCGGCAAGGATGAGACTATTCGTGTGATTTACGCCAAGTGTTAATCTGAAATCAACTTTCTGATTTGGTACAAACTCATTAAAATTTAAAGCGAAAAATAAATACATATACACATATAAACGTTTAAAATGGAAAACTGACGGATCCTTGAACGCAATGTGGCGAAACGTGAGATTAAGAATGTAGTTGATTTGGCCTTCGCATGAGTTTAAATGGAATTCCGCCTTGAGGTTAAGCATTGATTACGATCGAAAACGCACAAGACTACTATATAGTAAAGAAAAGCAAGCCAGAAACTATAGTAATAATAAGACAAACATGTGTTAAATGTCTTCCTTCCAAAGATACGATAGAGTGTTGTTCACCTCCCATTTCTATTTGTTTCAGAAGTATTCTTACCCTTCGCTTGCTCACAAATATAAATAACTGAATGCTTTAAAATACATATTGTAAATTCTCGCCTGCGGAAGCACTTCGATTAGAGCGAGGCACAGCAGATAATTCGCAGCGAGAAGCTTCTTTTGAAGTCGGAAACGGTTCTCGTTGCTGAATACTTTAGATTTGGCATGAGGTGAAAAAAGAAGATATTTATTTTATTTATAATTAAGTGGTTCACAATTAATATTTTTAAAAAGAAGTTAAAAAAAACGTACGCCGGATTAATCTTCTCGAGTATCTCTTTCTCCTTCCGCTCAAACCAAGAGATCAGCGCCTTCAGCACGGACGGCAGGCAGACTTCGCTGACTCCGAAGAGAGTCAACAGCAGGTGGTCCATGTAGCCGTCTTCTCCACGTTGTAGCGACTTGTTTATATGCTTATCCTCAAGTTAATAAATTAATAATTACAGTAATCAAGGCAAAATTTTTTAAGAAAAGATAAAGCTGTTTAATGATTAATTTTTAAATAACGAGAAAACGAGACACAAAAAATACTAACTATTGGCTCGTCAACCACGGCATTGAGTTTGCGGTCAAAGACAGCGAAGAGTTCGACAAGGATGGACTGAGCAGTGAAGATGCCGGGAGGGAGGTCAAAGTCCATCTGCGAGATGGGCACGACCTTCGATGCGCCCCATGGCAACTCGCACGCCACGACTCTGAAATCTATTTTGAATTCCCGCGCTCTTCCCAGAAAATCACTGGTCATGTCTCTCCATATTGCATGTAGCAAATGCAATATGGAGAGACATGACCAGGGATTTTCTTTCTCTAACGGTACCCCCCAGGTACTATTTCAGCTCTGTGAAGGAACTTAAATGAAAAGTGAAGCCAAACCATGAGCAACTGGGGACCACAATTGACGGACTTATTAAAAGCGTTGAGACAGATGCTTACATCAAATGCTAGAGTAAACATGTTCTGAATGTGCTGGCTGGGAATTCACGAATATAAACAATTGAAAGATAAAAAGGAAAGGTAGTGTTGAACAAGGTCGTTGCAAGAGCTGTGCTGGACCCCGGCAAGTTTAGAAAAAAAAATGTTGCCGGAAAAAAGGCATAACAATTCAATAAATTTTTGGGTTAGTACTCGCCCCCCTCGCACCGGAACTTGTCCAGCACTGGAGAAAGTTGATTTAGGCAAAAAAGATTTAAAGAGAGAATAAAAAGCAGACGTCCGCTCGGAGGCTGGGCGATAACTGAGAGTGCCTGGGTCGCTCTTGCGGCGGCAGGCGCGATCTCGCCGGTGAGTCATGGCGGCATCCACAAAAGAGGACTCGGGTGCGAACAATCCTTTAAATGAATTTGGCTTTAGTCGACACGTTCAATTCACTTCTATTAAGCGTTTAAATATGCCTTTACATATAAAAAAGAATATCAAGCGCGTGGATAAAGGTTGCAGGTAAGTGACATCATACGAAACTTTAAAAAACATGGTCAGGATATTCCAAAAGTGCCAGAACAGAGGTGTCGCTTCCGAGTGAACCCAAAATCAGTAAGCACGTCAAACATAACGCCAGAACCGATTAGTCGCCATAACATTCCCCAAAACCAATCTCGCAAGAAAGATTTAACAAAAAAGGCATCAACAGTCAACAATTTACATTGTGGTTACATTAGACAACTACGCTAATTTCACAGAACACTTCAAACATTAGTAGATGGCGATTTTCTTGAGTCAAGTACGGTCACACCAATATTATCATATTTACAATTTCGAAAAGTGGCTTAGTTTAAAAGATCATAAAGGTAACTATTTGCTTAAGTTTATCGTTTTCTTATTTGAAATAATTTTTTGTCAGAATGAACACAAGCGCCGACGACCCCGTGTTGTTTTCATTCGGCGAAGGCGCGGAAATCTATCCAGAGAATGTTGGTCTTTTTCCATGCGATTTCTTGCAGCCCTTCAAGAAATTACCTTTTGCGCTCCTTCCTGTATTTCTCTCTCACTTTTGCAGAGCCAACCTGGAACAAGTAAGGGAATCGTGAGCGGTTCTCATCCATCGGATGATGAAGATTTCCGCGATCTCTTCTCGCCGAATGATGAAGTGGTGCGGCTCACAATCTTTTGATCAGAGTTTACAGATAAGGCTGGCCAAATTAAAGTATACTAGGTCAAAGTCTGCCGACTGTTATTGCTCTTTTGTTATTAGTTTCGATTGGAAACAATTATGAGCATTATTTGCCTTAAAATCCGCTTGTAATATGCCTCTTTCCCTTTCTGTATTATCACAAATCATTTTAGGGATTACCATAGTTGCTACTCATTTAAAAAAATTTTTACGTTCAGGAAGAACTACGGAGAATGACGGATATGGTGTGTGTCAAAAACCACGAAGTCAGTATGATTCCTTTAATTAGTTTTAAGGAAGTGAATTGAAGGCTCAAAAATTATTTGCAATATCTTGCTACCTTTTCTGTTTTTTTTTAAAGCAATTTAGAGCAGTTTTTTTCATCTCGAAAAGGAAATAATATTTTTCTCGAATAAAGGAAGAAGAAGTGGGGAGCATCTCCGACTTCGATGAAGACGACGGGGATTTTACGTACGTCCTCGCACTCAACGAAGCAATGTCCGAGCTGGTCGATGACCTCATTGTAAAGATCGAAAATGCGCTCGCTTCCAACAAGGCCAAACAGGTTTTTATCATTTCTTTTGTAAGTACTTTTCCTTTTGAAAAATATAAACTCATTTTTTTCATATTTCCTTTTTCTTTCTTTTTGATCTAACTAGTTTTAATTGACACACGGTTTTTCCAGCGTGCCTTGTACGATTACCGTAACCGGCTAAGAAGCGATCAGCAGATGAGAAAGATTCCCAACTCCATGTTTCTGCCACCGTACTTTAAGGACTCGAGTAATATGGTAGGTGAAAAAGTAGTGTCTTCGTAGTTGTCTACATCTAATGAGCGTTTGAAAAGCTACCTTGTTAATAATACTTTTCTGAAAATATTAAAATAAGTGGAAACTTTTTTCTTATTTTGAAATTTCATATTTATTGCAGTGCCCTCCAATGAACAAGGAAATGAAGCAGAAGCTCCAAATGAGATTGCATGACCCACTGGTCAAGCAAGAATTGCCTTGTAAGTTTTAGTTGTCTTTTTTGTTAATAGTGCTTGATTAAGGCCCAGAAGCAGGATGGGTGCTCCGTTTCGGACCTGGCGTCTCGTAACATTAAATATTCTGGGAAAAAAATCAAATTGTTTTTTTCTAGGGAAGATGAACGATTTCAAGGCTTTACGCGAAGGAGTGCGTGAATGTTTGATAAACAACCGGATCGTTCCTCTGGTGGCCAGGTAAACGTTTTTGTAACTAAATGATATTTTAATTTTGTTTTCTTACAGAAATGAAGGTGTATTATAAAGCTCGATTAGTGGCAGTATTGCAAATTTGAGATGTTTAAAAGCTTTTAATGCCGTACTCATGCTTGCATAGATTTTATTATCACCGGTTACAGTTGTTGCTTACTTGAGTTCTTTTTCAGAAGGGAAATGGTGAAGGAGAAGGTGAAGAATGCAAATGCAAGCACATCTAGAACAGAACTGGCAGAGTGGGTGGAGGAGATTGATAAGCTCGACCGGAAGATCGCCTTTGAGAAGTGAGTATTGTGTTTTGCTTTCTCTTTACTTTTTCTTCCTTCTCTCTTACTTTCACCCTCTCTCTTCCTTTCCTTCGCTCTCTCTCTCTCTCTCTCTTTCTTTCTCTCTCGTGCTTTTTTTTCTCTCTCTCTCTTCTCTCTCTCTCTCTCTCTATTTCCTCTATCTTTCTCTCGTTCTCTCTGTCTGCCTTTATCTGATTCAGTATCACTTATTTTAGTTGATAAGTTTCAAAATAAACATTCTTTTCAATTCAGAAATTTGCCGGACGAGAGCATCTTCATCGGAGATTATTCCAATGTAGACTGGGCGAAGATTTCCATTCTTAAGGTTTCCATTGTCTCTCTCTTTATGATAATTAAGTAGTTTAATTTGTTATTAATCCGTAAGCTATGAAATTCCGTCTATTAAAGCAATTCAGTGTTCCTAGTTTGAGTAATTCATGTTTTGTCTCTTGAGTTTCCTGACACAAAGACACTCCGTAATCCCGCTTCTCTGCGACTTCGCTGGTTGAATGAACAGTGTCCAGCTATCAACAAAGAGCCGTGGCGCAAGCTAGAAGTTCAGCAACTCCGTAAGCTCGCCAATGAGGGGTATTATTTCGTTATGAATAGTGTACTCTCGCTGTTACAGTCTCAGCCTGATTTTGGGCCGTATTTGGAGCCCTACTCCACATTGAATTTAACTGAAAATAGTTTTAAAATGTATACTTTTGTCACTACCCACCCAGGGTTCTGTGAGTCACGTCCCAAGCCACGTTTCTCTTTTTTTTCTTCGTTTGTCTGATCGTTTCTACCAATTGAAATACATGCAGCTTAACTTAAAGTGCCTTCATTTCAGCTTTGTTACCTGGAATTTGGTGGCCGACCAACTCGGGACAAAGCGAACTGCTTGGCAGTGCTTTGAGAAGTTCCAAGAGGATGTTGTTATGCAGGAGACGCAGCGGTTCTCATTTTCTTAAATTATTTTTCTTTTTCATATTATGGAATACCACCACTACGCAGCTAGCAGAGATGGACTTGCCGTGGTCGAAGAATTTATTCACTGGAATGTCACATGCATTCCCGTAAAAGTAGTTTAGATTTAGAAAGTCATTCTGTATTTGATATCTAGTCATTGTTCTTAGGAAGTGGACCTGCGATGAAGACGAGCGACTGACAAATCTGGTTAAATCTCTCAAGGTCGGCCATTCCATCCCGTGGGAGAAAGGCCAGTGTTTCTTTACTTTCTAACTATCGGCATATTTACTCATCATAATATTTATATTATTAATATTATTTGTACCACTATTCGATACTTTTAGAACAACAGAAAACGGAACCAACAATAAATTTCACCCTTAGTGGAGGGTGTTTAGTTAGTATAGATTATTTGGAATGAAGAAAGAAATGTCTGTTACAGTAGCCTACCATATGCCTGGTCGGACTCGTGAACAAGTAAAAGCGCGTTTTACTCGTACTCTCAGGGAAGATGTCAGGCATGGAAGATGGACGGACGACGAGGATTTGGTAGTTTACTTTCATTTATTTTTTTATAAAAAAAATGCTACCTTTCTTATTCCATTTATAGCGATGATAAAAGAAAGGAAACTGTTTCTTCCTCCAGCTTCTTATGTGCGCAGTCGGACGACACGGACCAAACGACTGGGAAAAAGTTGGGAGAGGAGTGCCTGGCCGCACTGCCCACCAGTGCAGAGAGAGGTGAGATACAGGGAGTATATATATATCTATATATATATAACAGTTTTTTTAAATGTTGACTTTCGCATTGTTTTTGTTATTATTGAGTCTATCTTTACCAATTTCTTACATTAGATGGCGCACCGTACTTGATCGAACGAATGTCGCTCAAGAGTGGACAATGGAAGAAGACGAAAAGTTGCTGTACGGCATCAGTATGTTTGGCCAAGGTTTGCTCCAATTAATATAATCGATTTTCGGTCCAATCAATATTTGGCCCAAGTTTAGGGTCAGTGTTGAACAAGGTCCGGCGCAAGACTACAGCTCGGGAGGGGAAGCCCAAAAAATTACTTTTTCGGTTAAAATCAGCTTCATTTGGAAAAGTGCCGCTTTTCAAGCAAAAATATATTTTTCCCTCCGTAGGGATTCAACGGGATTTTGAGCAGGCCTTTGAATGCTCCATCCTCACAGGAAAGTACGCGAAAGTGGCGACTATTCTGGAGGGAAGAAATGCGCGCGCCTGTCGGAATCGATATCGGTCGCTTCTTACCGCCAAGATGAGTGTAAGATTTTATGTTTTAACATAATTTGTGAATATTTTGAACCTAAGAAAATATTTACTATTATTTTTTCCAGATCTTAGAGCTATGATTCTATTGATTTCATCTTGACATGCATTGAGAATCGCTATACTCTTTTTTTTGTAAAGTTGATTTACTTTTTGGTTTCCTAACAATCCCATTATTGATCTCTTTTGAGGCGGCGGCAAGTGAGCTGAAGGACATTCGAGCAGCGCAGATAAACAACGGCTTTAAGGTCTCTTCGCTCAAACGTCGAAATCGGGTTTGAGATTTGAGATATACATAAATACAGTAATTTGTAATTTTGGTTAGTGTGTTTTTTAACGATAATATTTTAAAATACGGTTTAATTTCCCCTTTTAATAGGTATATCGGAAGTTTAACGAAATCATGGACGGTGAGGATCCACACGGAATTCAGTTCTGTCAGCGCATCAAGTTGATTGATAACAACTTGGGAGCGAGGTTTGCCAAGGAATTTTTTTAGTTAATCATAAAAACTACTGTGAATCATTTCGATATAAATGTAAGAAATATTTTATTTGCCAAATCGACTTGTTATTTTCAGCCAGAGGAAAATTCCGGAGAACATAATGAGAGTGGTGACAGCAGGAGTGGAAGAGATCACCAAAAGATACCGCTCTGGCCACACCGAAGTCAATGTCGAGAAATTCTTCAACAATGGCTTTCATGATAATCGAATCAACGACGAGTTCGAATTTATAATCTTTTTAAACTTCATATTTTTACTTTTTCAATTCTTCTCTCGTGTAGAAACTTAAAAAATTATTAGTCTCCAAAATCCACTCTATTAACAGAATGATGGGGAAGTTGATTCTGCTCGCGGAGGACAACGCTACTTTCAAGAGACCTAAGAAGGTTGGGATTCATGAAAATGTAATAAAAAAAATTACGTCCATTATATTTTGAAATAATTTTTTGTTGCATGTAGAATTTGATAGTTTTTGGGCGTTTTTTTAAGGAATAGTGTCTTTAAAATTGCAGATTTTCCGACCCTTGGATGCGGGCGACGCGGCCAAGAACGGCGCAGCATACAAACTAAGCGATTCCGAATGGGCAAACATCGACTTCAAAGATGACGTCGCTGAGGTCATTCCAAAAGTTTTTTATGAACACAATTTTTTAGGTGCAGGCATTGGGGAATATATGAGAGAGAGAAATGGAGCCAGATTTATTGAACAAAAAACGACATTTGTCGAATTACCTTTACACTTCTCCTATAGTAATAGGGGGTTTATTAAGGAACAGCGTGCATCTAACAATAAGTAGTCAGTGATACTGTGTCTAATTGTACGTAAGTGTTAAGTGGTATATATTTAGTGTTGGTTATGTTAACTCACAAGTACTCACTAAGGTAAGTCTAAATAAGTGCCTGTTAAGGATGAGAGGCGGCAGCAGTTGATGGAGGTTCTCTGCCAGCTGGTTCGCAAGCATGATCAGTGCGCGGCCATAAGGGAGATTGAGAAGAATACCTGCGACGAGGCCGATTATAGGGTCAACATGGCAGTCAGACAGGCAAGAGAGTATTCATTGGTTATGCATTTATTGCAACGGTAATACAGAATCATTTGCCTTTTTTGATGTTTACATTTTAGTTAGACAACACTCGCATATGAGACTTTTTAATGATAACCTCAAATAAACTTTACTTTTTTTTTAGAAACTAGGGTTACTGTAATTTAGATGAAGAAAAAAGAAAGTTAAAATGTAATAATTAAACGCATTTCAGAAGATGAAACGGCAAGTGCTCGCAACGATGGAAGCAGAAGCAGAAGGCAAGCAGGCTCCACTCGTGGGAGTCAAACGGTGCTTCCCGCCTACTTTGGGGACTCTCAACGCTATCGAATTGCTCAAGGTATACTGTAGCTGTGTTTTTTTTCTTAGATTTTGTCTTTTTCTCTCTCACTCTCAAATTTTTTTTCCTTTTTTTTTCATTCTGTTTCTGTTTCCTTCCCACATTTGTGTACTCAGATTATGAGTTGCCATGGCTGATTATTTATGCCTATTATCATTAATTTTGAGCGCCAACGGGCCCAACTGCTGACCCTGGCCAAACCCGTTTTCACAGACAGCGATACGCCGCAGGCCAGCCAGGTTGGGACTTAAAAAATATTGTTTTTAACTAAGTAGTTTTTATAGAATCCTTATGAAAATTTTAGAAGTGAAAAAAATTTTATTTACAATTTTTAAGGATGGAAAATTGTTTGTAGCTCAATTTAACTTAACATTTTCTGTTTTGTAGTCATTATTCCTTAACTCTGGATTTGTTTTACAGGTCGCAGCATTACACCGAATAGAAGAAGGCCTTGGCATTCAACTTCTCAGTGATGATAAGTTCCTCAGGCTCAGGGTTAGTGAGTGCGAGAGAGAAGAGAGAGAGAGAGAGCAAATCTTTCAAGTTTTATTGTACTCAGTGCAAAATTTTTATTTTAACTCGAGCTTTGAACTTTATTTAGACGCGCACCTCAGTGAATGAACTAAATTTTCAAGTGGGAATAATATGAACACGATTATTTTAAACATGATGGAACGGCTGAGGAAGGGTTGTTGGCAAGAGAGTTGAATAATTTGGCAGAACGAATAAAGAACGAATGAGAACTAACTTTCAAACGACACCTTGGGTAAGCAAGCGTAAATGAAACATTTTCAAGGAAGAAGCTCGTGTTCTCTTTCTTCGGCCACTCGAACTTCTCCACACTGTGGAGACTAACGAACAGAGAGTTAGACGAATACTTTAGATTACTTGAACTTATTTACAATTTATTCTTTTAGATACTTCTTGATAATGGAGAACAAATATTTAAGCCAATTCATTCAGGCAAAACGCCTGCAGCGGGACTTCGAGGAGTGCGAAAGGGAATTCTCTGTTGAGATTCAGCAAGCAAAGAAAGGTATGAGGGGGGGGGAGACATTTAATGATGGCAACTACCTGCCATATTCCAGACGCAATGCAGAAGAAGAAGAATTACGAGAAGTATACAAAGTACATCAACAGGAAGAAACTCGGGCTCGCCGGAACTCCTTTAACAGTGGAAGACGTGCGACTGCTTATATATATATATATTTTTTTTTTAAGATTAGCAACAAACTCCTTAATAGCCTCGTCGATTAAGAGAACCCATAAGGGAAAAAATGGTGCTCCGAGAGTCCCACGAAAGTGGGTGGGTAAGACCTCCGAAGGCCTCAAAAAAAAGGCTGGGTAAGCCAAAAATGTAATTTGTTCGGAAAAGATACAAAGAAAAATATGAATTTTCGGGTCTCAAAAAATGCGTGGGTAGTCCGTTCGCGCCCCCTTTTTCCCTGGATCCCATTAACTTGTGTATTAAAAACAACACCGGAAATGTGCGTTTTGGTGAACGAACACTCTTTTGTGAATGCAATTTATTTTCGAGCTGAGACTTCTTTACGATGGTTGATTCATGACTTTCTAATACCTGCTACATTGAAAAATTAAATCCGACTCGACCATTTGGTGGCCGTGTAAATTTTCTAGCTCTTGTATAATATTTGTTTTGGATATCACTAGAGAGAGTCAGCTCCGCCGGCCACGCACCGAATGCCGACTGCCAAGGAGCATCTCCCCGGAGGAGAAGTCTACCGACCTCCACGGGCTGTGGATACCATTGACGAGACTATCAACGATGTCATTGAGAGCGTCTGCGGGAAACGACGTAAGCACCTTACTCTCTCTCTCTCTCTCTCTCTCTCTCTCTCTCTCTCTCCCTCTCTCTCTCTCTCTCTCTCTCTACCTCTCTCTGAATCTCTTTGTCTTTCTCTTACCCTCTGTCTTTCTACTCTCTCTCTCTCTCTCTCTCTCTCTCTCTCTCTCTCTCTACCTCTCTCTGAATCTCTTTGTCTTTCTCTTACCCTCTCTGTCTTTCTACTCTCTCTTTCTTGCTCTCTCTCTCTCTCTCTCTCTCTGTCTCTGTCTTTCTCTCGCTCTGTCATTCTCTTTTCATATCCCTCTCGCTTGAATAATGTTCATACTAACTTTGCCCGATGTCATTTCATTTATTTACGGTAGTTGTAGAATGCACATGGGGTTATTAAAATAGTGATATATAATATAATTAATAATAGCAATGTAGATATATAAATGGGGCGCGAGTAGGCGATGGCCCGGAGGTCACTGGTCAGTTGTAGGGGATTGGGGGCGGGGGATGTGCCTAATTTTTTCGGCAAGGGAATTTTGATATTCAAATATGGAGTTTATGTTAAGTACTAGAAAGTAATATGTTTCGTGTAACTATTTCATATTGTGCTTTCAGCAATTGATAAGCGGAAGAAGAATCGAAACAAGCTGGGGGAGCGGCTGAGGAAGGCGCAACAAGAAATTATTACAGAAGAACAACTCGAGGAGATTCTCAAGACTGGCAACGACCAGGTCCATCTTTTTCGGTTCAATTGCGTTCGCTATTTCTCTTCCGAAGCCCGTGGAGCTGACTGTAATAACAAGACGCTGTTATTGTAGTTCACTTCACTGCCTTTCGATGTAGAAGACGAGGGGAGGGATTGGGTTTTCAGAGGTTTATCTTCGGTATCCGGCCAACACCAGGCCAACAAGAGGAAGGAACCGCTCACGAAGAGCCACCGAGGGGAGAATGCCGCTCACGAAGAGCCAACGAAGGGAGACTACCGCTCACCAAGAGCCAAGGAAGGGAGACTCACTAGGAATGGATGGAAGTCAGAAAGGCAATGGGGAGTTGCACTTAGATATGCAAAGAAGGGAAAGGACGATAGGGAGTGAAGCGTGCGAAATGGGACATTTCGTTACATCCCCCTCCTTTCGAAGCGGGCGCCCTCGACCGCATGCCCCGTGGCCAGAACTCGGAATCCTTGGCATTCTTAGCCCAACTGGCCTTCTCTTCGAAAGAATACCACTTCTGCAGCAAACTCCGTGCTCCATTCATCACATTGATATTCTGACCTCTCGTCACAGTCTGGCTCCTGCCGTACTTCTTCAGTGCGTTTTCACCAGCACAACTCTCATCACTGAAGCCTCTCTTCACGCTCATAACATTGCGAATGTCCACCTGACTCTTCTGTCCAGGGACCGTCATCTTCTTGTTTTCAATCCACGTCTGAGGCCTTCTCCAAGCCTCTTCTTGGCACTTCATTCTCCACGTCATCTGCTGCTTTCTCTCAGCGTCTTCTCTTCTTCTCTTCGTCGGGCACACACTCTGAATATGTCCACAACCACCACATTCATAACACTTCACACATTTCCTGAACCTGCCGCTGCGACATGAGTTACCGCTTCCACTGGTACTCTTCTCAAACTGGGTCTCCGATTGCACCCCAACTTCTTTACAGCTCTTCTCATTCTCGCTGCCACTTTCACTGATACTCTTCTCAGACTGGAACTCGGATTGGACTCCAACTTCTTTACAGCTCTTCTTATTCTCGCTGTTCTTCTTGTCCTTAAACGGCGGCACACTGCTGATGTTCATGCTTCTTTCAATTTTATCAATCATCTCGCTTTGTTGCTTTTCCAATCGAATCAACTCTCTTCTGTGCTCTCTATTCTGCTCAGCTTCAACAAGCCTCCTTTCTTTTTCCTTCATCAATTCTTCCTCTTGAAATCTGATCATTTTCATCATGCCATTCATGAGCGACTGGTTGTCCTCGAGCATTCTTCCATATTCCAAAAGATCATCCTTTGCATCATATAGAATATCCGACTGCGCATTCTTCGCCATTCTCTCAAGCCTAGCGGTCCGCTCGACCATCTTATCTTTCATTTCCTCGGCTTTGGATTTCATCATCCACATTTCTTCTTCCATTTTCTCAATCACCGCACCATCGCATTCGGTCGGTTTCTCATTTCTCCGATCCTCTTTGATCATCTTTTCCTTGATCTCGCTCTTCACCAAATAGTCTCCTTCTTCCGAAATCGCTGGCAAGACTTCCATTGGTCCTTTTCTTCTTCCTCCACTCTTCTTCTTTCCGTTCCTCGACATCGTCACTCTTCTTAACGGGAACAACTCTACCTCACTGTTCAACACGTTTCAAATCACGCAACTCAACAACAGTTCCTCTTCAACCTCAAAACTCGATACGTCCCTCCGCCTCTCTTCACTGTTTCTCACACTAACAACCACACACTCCGCGTTCAGAACTCTTCAAATGTTCACCACTGCTTGTCACTCCACGTGCAAGGACAACGCCTTCTTTCCACACGTAATCACTTCAACAAATGTCCTTGGTCACTTCGACCTTAATTCTTCTTCGAGTCCGGTCGACTTTCAATTCTTCACGGATTCTCTCTTCCTCTCGATCACTTCACTTTCAATTCGGCACGTAGCCTCTCTTGCACTTTAGCACTTCTGCTTTAATTGCTCTGCGAGCCCGGTCGACTTTCTTTCAAATCGCCAGCGCTTCCACCTTTCAACAGTCCACGAGATTCTCACCAAACCACCACGTCAACACCACACACAGCCAACAATCGTCACCTTCTGAAAGACCCCTCTCTTTCCTTCAAACCACGCGTAAGGACGCAGCCTTTCAACACGTAATCACTTCCACACCAAAGTTGTCTAGCGCAACCCCTCTTGCCAACTAGCACAACGAGCCGCACAACTGCTGGATGCGAACCCCACTTCGCCAACCACACAGTAAAACCACCGGCTCCTCTTCACCTCAGCAAAAGCCCCCTCGCTTCTCACAAACAGCCCCCACGCTTTCCTCAGAGAGCCCCCACGCTTCTTCTCAACTCGCACACAGCACCTTTCCAGAAGCCCCCTCACTTCTTTGCTGTTCACCAGATGACGATCACCAGCCACACGACACCAGCTTCACTCGCAGACCACCCTCTGCACACCACCTTCTCGCCCAGCACACAGCTCAGGAGACCCCCTTCTCCTCTTTCCTGCAAGGCGAAACCAACTCGTCCTTCGTAAGAAGCTGCTCTGTTACTGGATTCGGACTACGCAGCCGAAGAACACCAGGAAAATCGGTTGGGCGCTAAGCCTCTTTTAACGGGTGGGCTCAAGGCCTCTTTTAACTTGGTGGACTCAAGGAAGGATGAAAAAAATCGGATCACAGCTCGGAATCACTTGGAGATGAGTTCTTCTACTCTTCTTCAGCAAGACGTCTCGACGTATTCGACTGGTTCGGCCCCCATGTAATAACAAGACGCTGTTATTGTAGTTCACTTCACTGCCTTTCGATGTAGAAGACGAGGGGAGGGATTGGGTTTTCAGAGGTTTATCTTCGGTATCCGGCCAACACCAGGCCAACAAGAGGAAGGAACCGCTCACGAAGAGCCACCGAGGGGAGAATGCCGCTCACGAAGAGCCAACGAAGGGAGACTACCGCTCACCAAGAGCCAAGGAAGGGAGACTCACTAGGAATGGATGGAAGTCAGAAAGGCAATGGGGAGTTGCACTTAGATATGCAAAGAAGGGAAAGGACGATAGGGAGTGAAGCGTGCGAAATGGGACATTTCGTTACATGACTCTATTTTGTTCTATATATACAAATTATATATATATCCTAATACATATATTTTGTATTGAGGACGACGTCCACGACATGATGGACTCGGCGATCGAGCAGGTCGAACTCGAGCTGCAGAACATGGACGCAGCCACTCCAAGGGAGATAGCGGAAAAGGAATCTCCAGCTGGGTCTGAGCCGCGAAAGGAGGTGCCTGTGGAGACGTCGTCAGACTCTATCCAAGAGGAGGAGGAACAGGAGTCATCTCCCTCCCTGGAACCGCCGCTCGCCAATGAATCCCTGGTGGTGGAGAAGGAAAGACTTGATCCCTCAGCAGATCCCGCCCTTGACTCTCCTCCCGCTAAGCGTCGGAGAGAAGAAAATAGCAATTCACTTGAAGATTAAATAAGCGTATTTAACATGTTGAACATACACTCTAGCGTTCATCACTGTTTGCAAGTTGTGCTATTTATTGTTTTCTTGCTAGCCACGATGGCATTCCCCGTGCTCAGCGGGAATATTCAAGTCCATTCCGGTATCCCAAATTCATTTGCCTTTACGCTTTTTTTCTAGGTTACCCAATGCTTTATTTCTCGTTCTATGTTCAACCTTATGTGGCAGATAAAGTAATCCGCTGCCAATGCTGTAGTGACTGTGGTTCAAAGAGCTATAACTTGTCTCGTGTCCTCGTGACATATATAATGTATTCCATGTCAGACATGAGCAGAAACATCAATCGAGAGTGATATGAAGAGTACGTTTGTTCCACATTTTATAGTAGCTTAACCGAAGCCGCTGTTCCCATTGTAAAAAAAAAGTAGAAAAAGGAACATTTGCTTACGTTGCTGAACTGAAATTTTTTGACGTTTTATATTAAAGGAAAATGCTGAATGAGTGACCTTCAGGCTACTCTTCACAGTACCAGGACGAGAACGAAAACGAGCGTCAATGTGTACGTTTTCCATTCGGATGTTTCCGTCACAGGGTTCTGCCACTGGTCCCTAGTTTACTTCTCAGTCTGCCGCCCGCGCTATCCCCATCTCTCTCTCTCTCCTCTCTTTCTTCTCTCTCTCACTCTCTCGTCTCATTACGCTTTCTTCCTACCCGAATCAGCTCCATGTACTTCTCTAATAGTGCGACTCATCAGACTTCAATTCCGACAAGCCCCGCCCCTCCGGAGTCATTCTGGATGGCGTTAAACTGCAGAAGAAGACTCTCAAATCGCTCGAGCAGCTGAAAAGACACGATCCGGATGTGAAAGTGGCAATGGAGCCAACCAAGGTTTTTGAAAGCTATTTTTAATCTCTTTTTATATAATTAATTACATGCGCCTTTCTATACCCTTTTTTACAGTATTGTTTGTATGCGCTAGATTTTTTATTACCAAGCATTGTTTTTCTGCTCTGATACATATGCGTAACTATTCCCCTCAGTAATGCCAAAGACAACCATTCTTGGCCAGTATCGAAATGACCTAGATTAATCCGGAGACCTTCCCTTCTTGCAGTATCCCTTCCTTCTTCAGTATCTCTTCGTCGCAAACAGCAGCATCCTGTGCGGAGTGAGCCTCGAGGAGCTTGAAGCTGTCTTCGTGCGCTTTGACCCCGCCGCTGAATTCGTTGTGTTTCCCAACCGACGGGCCTATTCGTTCGTGGAAGTCTCTTCGGAAGCCACTGCCAAGACGGCAAAAGAAGCACTGAACGGACGGGTTCGTTAAATGAGCTAAAAACTCACTCTTGAATTCCCTCCATTTTGCCTGAGAATGTGATTAAGAGAAACTGCAATTGTCAGGGAATTGAGTTTCGTGCATCGTTAAGTGTCGACTGTGTCTCAATAGCTTTTATTATTCGGTGTATCTTTTATTTAGCCCATGTTTTGAGGATATAAAACGTAGTGCATGGTGAAATATTATGTTACCTTTTTGATTATTTTTTTTTCCGAGGTTTTGCACAAACTCTATTTACGATGGAAGCGTATTGAAAAGGTCGTGATCCAATCTAATCTCGAAAAATGTTCGCTATATTTCATTGGAAGTTAATTTCGTTGTGCCATTCACTAGGGAGGGCTTATTTTATAATGTTTCACTCACAAATGTTCTCAGATACCGGCGGAACTGAAGAAGTCACACCTACCGTTCGTCATTGCATTCGTCTCTCTCTCTCTCTCTCTCTCTCTCTCTCTCTCTCTCTGTCTCTGTCTCTCTCCCTCGTCTCTTTGTCTTCTGTATTCAGTTCTTTCACTGTCCCGTTGTCTACTCTCACTTTCCAAAAGATTCGTGGTCTCTGCCTTCCCTTATCCCCTTTTATCCAGTGCCCGCAGCGAAGGCTTCCCTCTCTGCGACTGGCGGCCCGCAGGATCTTCGTGTGATCGAAGAGTTCGTGAGTGAAGCGGAGGAGGCACAGCTCGTGGAGCTCGTGGAGGGCGATCCGCGGCGTTGGTTTTCTTCTTCTTTTAAATGACCATTTATTTTATTTTTCGTGTGTTTCGCGATGTGGAGTTATGTGCTGATTTTTTCTCCTTTTCCTTTCTCTCTCCCTCTCTCGAATAATTGCTGTATTAGAAAATGTCTATATAAATGATCTACAATATGCCTTGGCTTCATGACCAATTCCACTGCTCAGTGGCCTCGATGAGGCACCGATCTGTTGTCCATTATGGACACATCTTTGACTACTCGTCCAACTCAGGTTTTTGTTGCAATATTCAAAGACAAGGCTCATTTCATTATGCCTTTGTTTAAGTCTGTTTTTTATGTTTGGTTATCGTTAAATATCTGTAGAAAAAATTTAGCCTACAAACTTTTTTTCTTTAGCATTCACCCCAACGTCGCCGATTCCCTTACTACTCGAAGAGATTATCGATCGAAGCATTCAGCGTGGATTTATAAGCGAACGACCAGACCAGGCAGATTGACAAGAATTTATTGACATCCATAATTCTATGGTCACATTTGAAGTTAAATTAATATTGCCGGATAATATCATTCCACCGCGAATGTTGAATGAAATAACAGAAGAAGAAAGTTACAAAAGTAGATTAGAATATAAAGTGTGTGTGATTGGCAGATCACGGCGAATGTGTACTTGGCTGGCCAAGGCATCCCGTCCCACTTCGACACGCACTCTTCCTTCGAGGAGACCATTCTCTCGCTCAGTCTCTGCTCAGACGTCGTCATGGAATTCAAGGTTTCCTTCTGCACTTATCTTATATTTTATTCTTTATCAACTATTTGTCCATTTAGCAATCAGCTTTACGGCAAATTTATGTTCAAAAAGTTTTTTCTACACATTAGTGCAGTCTCCTGCGAACTTTTTGTTAAATGCATTTGTAATCATATATATGAGCTACAATCTTATTTATGTTTTATCTTAATAGAACTTTTAAAAATAAAAGGAATAGTTTTGTAGGACGCGGCAAATGCAGCAAGAATCGCGAGCGTACTTCTTCCACAACGTTCTCTCGCTGTGATGCAAGGCGATTCACGCTACAGATGGAAGCATGGGTGGGTCCTTACTAGAGTTTCTGGAATACTGTTCTTATTTATATTATGTGATTCGAAGCTGCTGTGCAAATATGATATAAGTGATATGGATTAATAGCCTAGTGCTGCGGCAACATATTGGGAGAATATACTAGGATATGGGAGACTTCTGGGATCAACGCATATTAGTTAAGAAAAAATTACATCACAATAATCAGTTGAGTTCTGAATTGGTTTTTTTTAGCATTGTCAACCGCTATAACGACATTTCTCCTCTTAACAACCGAGTTCTCACGAGGAGAAAGCGGATTTCGCTTACGTTGAGGTTTTTTTTTATTGTTTAATGTTAAAAGATTGCCGTTGATTGTGGCTGTCTAAACAAAAAAATATTCTCATCCTTATTTCCTCCCGACAGGAGAATAAGAAGGGAGCCTTGTCGCTGTCCTTACAAGGAATTCTGTGATTGGGACCGCGATGGTTGGTCTAATCTTTCTTCTTTTTTTCCCTCTCTATAACTTGCCTAAATTCATTTTTGCTAAAAGTATGTTCACAGTTCTTTCCTTCGATCATGCTAATGTCGAGCACTTGTTATTCATGCTGCTTTGCTTAACCACCTTGAGTCGAAATCTGGGTAGAATAAATTTTTTCACAAGTTGTTTTAGCTTTTTATTATTATTATTGGAGTCATGTTGTGTTAGAAAAGGGGAGAAAGAGAGGGGGGGGGAGAGGGGGAGAGAGATAGAGAGAGGGAGAGACTACGGCGACATTACCATGACCGTTGATAGAGAGTACTTCTGATTCCATGTGAAATGCGAGTGGCGGAGAGCAGGGAAGAGGCGCGTGCCCTGGAGAGAGCGTATGTCACTGATGTTTACGAGAAAATCGCAGCTCATTTTGACGAGACGAGACACTCGAATTGGAAAGCCGTGCAGAAGTCAACTCCTTCTTTATTTCTTAATAGTCTTGAATTGTAGGTGATTGTCGCAATTCACTTGATCCTTTAACCTTTTATTTCCTTGATACTTGTTGAAAAACTGTTACAAGAATTTTTTTATTACTTGCAAATATTGTGTTTGTGTTTTTTTCTCTTACAAGGAGAATTTTTTGTCATTGAATACTGATTATGGAGTAAAAGTTGAAAATTTTTTGAGGTTTCTCGACGGCTTGCCAAGAGGCTCGCTGGTCTACGATATTGGCAGTGGCAATGGCAAGTATCTCTTGGGGCAGGACGGGCTCGTCAAGGTCACTTAGCCTTTATCTCTGCAATCCATTATAATACAAAATAAGTTTGGCAGAAAGTGGGAGAGAGAGCCAAATGAGGAAGAAAGAGAAGAGATGGGAGGGAGAGTGAGAGAAATAGGCTAAAGAAACATTAGAGACACGAAAGAAAACATTAGAGACAAGAAAGAAAGGGTGAGAGAGATGAGGAGGAAAAATGATCGATGTAGAAACAGGAAGAGAGAGAGAGAGAGAATAGAAGAAGAAGAGGGCATACAAATGTGATTTAATTGTAGATTGGATGCGACCGCTGCTTTGGTCTCTGTTCGATTGCAGCAAATAAAGGGTTTAATGTTAGTTTTTTTTTTCTCGTTTTCCCCTCATTTTATCTGTTGTCAATTATTCATTCATTATTGCTAATATCGAATAACGGTAGATTTATTTTTCTGATTTGTTATGGCCAAGATATTTAATTTCGAAGCATTTAAAAATATTAACCTTTTCACTTGATTTGTATATATGCTAACATACCAATAGGTTACGGTGGGCGACGCCCTTGGAATTCCTCTGCGGCCAGGAATCGCAGATGCCGTTCTCTCCATTGCCGTCCTTCATCACATGGCAACCACGGAGAGACGCATTCAACTACTCACTGAAATTGTCAAGAAAACAGTTTATTCATCTTATTTTTCATATAATCATCACAAAAATATAACAGTATTTATTAGGATCTGTGGACTTCCAATTAAATTTTTTGTTTGATTCCAAACCACCGACAGATGAATGAAACAATTGTATTATTATTATTGTATTATTATTATTATTATTATATATATGTACTATTTATTATTAGGTCAATAGAATAAGTAATAGATGATGGTGTCTGAATTGCATTGTTTTTCTTTCAGACCCGTATGCTCCGTGTTGGTGGCAGAGCGTGCGTGACGGTGTGGTCTTTGGAACAGGGAGACAGCGAGTACGCGAGCATGCGAGAGAACAAGGCGAAGGGGAGAGACGCAGACAGGGCGAGAGGCCGAATAGAAGAAGAAAGAGAGATAAAGCCGCAGGTGGAGGGAGGAGAGAGGTCAGTCGGATTTTGTTTTCTTTCTTTTTTGTTTGTTCTATAAGTGCGAAATTATTAGTAGTTTTCGGAATTTATTGCAAGAGATATTTAACATAAAATAATTAATGTTTTCCTCATCTTCTTAATAGGCCGCCTCGTCTGCTCGTTCACGACGGAAAAGAATTTGAGCAGCAAGATCTGCTCGTGCCGTGGACGACTCCCGACAAGAAGAATGGACAGCAGGAGGAGACTCTCTTACGGTACGTGTACTATTCTAGCCAGCTTTTAAGGCTTTTCTAATGTAAACATTAGTTTTGCCCGTTTTTATTTCCTATTTTATCCTTTTTTCTGCAGGATATTACGAATAGAAATAGCGCCGCATAATTACTGGTGTGAAATTTGATTTCTCTTTCTTTCTTTCCCTAGATTCTACCACGTCTTCGCGGCAGGCGAGCTGGAAAGTCTCGTGAGCCAAATGGGCAATTGCGTTGTTGACAAATGCGTGAAAGAGCAAAGCAACTGGATTGTCTTCTTCACGAAGATCGCTTAGATTGTGCCAGCTCTCATTTGTTGATTCTTTTGTTATGAGTTGTTCATTAGATGAATTTTGTGAAAAAATTTGCGTTGAAATAAAGTAAATTGAAATTACCGAATAAAATATGGTTATAGTCTTTGTATGCTAGGAAAAGAAAGGGCCGTTGCAACAGACGAGTCGTAGAATGGAATGGTTATAACACACACCAACAGAGACACCTTGAAAGAGTATTCATCGATAGAAGAATGGCATCATCTATCTCTCTATCTCTCGTTTCCCTTTCTGCTGCATACAGCAAAATAGGATCTCACTTCTATAATTAGGGTACAAGTGTATTATCATTTTGGGGTGGATTTAGAAGTACGTTAAAGGAACTATCCATGGAGTTTAGAACCCGCTTGTGGAGAATTAACGTTTCAATTCGCGCATGATATTGGAAAAAGTTTTGGCGGTATGCTAGCACAGTATCCATCACAACAGACTACACGTTGTGAGTCTTTTTCTCTCTGCCTCTCTTATCTTCCCTCGAATCTCAATCATGGCTTGCCGCTTCGCACCTAGTTATCACCTTCTTTCTGATAGAATGAGGGTGTGCATGGGGAGTAAATAGGCAAGGAGTGATGATGTCACTCCTTAAATTCTACAGTACGGCGTGGGGAAAATGTGGTTTTTCTCCTCAGGGGCCCTTCAGGACACATTCTCACTTTTCCTATCGATGTTTCTAGCTGGACCGGATAGTTTTACCAAAAATACAGCAACATTGTAATCTCCATGGACAGCTCCTTCAACTTTGATATTTAGAAAACCATAGTGAAGTGCACTTGAAAGGTCCATAGAGCTTCACTGCCCTTTCTGCGTGAGATTCCAGAAGAGCCGCCAGAACCACTCGGCATCTCCTCAGTTCTCTTCCTGTCGCCCACTTCGACCCGCCTTCTCGCTTGAAATGTCCTCCAAAAAGGCGAATGCTTTCCATTTTCTTTCCACTCTTATGAAATTAACATTAAAGAAAGAAAATAAATTGTTCCCACTCCTACTTCCAGGATTTGTCTACGAATCGCTCGAAATTGAATCCTCTGGTTAGTGGCTTGATGAAATTATATCTTTTTAAGAATGCAAAATCAGAAAATTATTTAAAGAAATGAATCAATGAATGAAGGATGCCGCCGACAAAAATGTTATAATTTCACAATATACATTCGCCATTCGGAATTTGTTTTTCATATTCTACAGATTCGTGAATTTAATTACATATATAATTAATGTAGAGGAGCCAAAACTCACA
Source organism: Allodiplogaster sudhausi (assembly GCA_945643635.1). Taxonomy (NCBI): domain Eukaryota; kingdom Metazoa; phylum Nematoda; class Chromadorea; order Rhabditida; family Diplogasteridae; genus Allodiplogaster; species Allodiplogaster sudhausi. The sequence goes on from CALZFC010000114.1 coordinate 251,721, forward strand.
AATGAATTCACGAAAATTCAAACAGATTACGCTTGAGCTTCGTGCTCCTTTAAAGGAGCTTGAAGCTCGCATTTTTATGCTTTACTATGAAGGCTGATTAACATAATTGTTTATGCAAGTAAAAAAAAGTTTTCTTAAAAAAGTAAACCGTAAAAAATTTTACAACAAACTTTTGTTTATAAACTTACGAAGAGTCAATTTCAGAACGAGAAGAAAGAGAACCCGTCCATAAAGGCGTCGTCTACTGTTGGTGATTATTCATCGTAATCAACATAATTATGAATTAAAATTACATGAAGCAGATTATTATAATTAATTAGTACATGGATTTTTTTCAAGAGTTATGAAATAACAGTTTATGTAAATAAAAAAGAAAGACTTTATTGTTTTAGAGTGCAGCGTCGATGAAGTCGACAGCATCGAAGAAAAGAGTGCCCGTCACAGAGACCAAAGTACACTCAGCTATCGTGTTTATTTATGAAGAATAGTGAAGCATCTTCAAATACAAATAAATTCGATCGTTAATTTATCTCCATATTTCGCACGACAGTCAACGAATTCATTTGAGAAGGAGAAGAACGAGAACCCGTCCAAGAAGGCAGAGAAGGCAGCATATCCAGTAGGTGGCTGATAATAAAAGTATTATCGATAAATAAATACTTAGTAATGGAAAGTTTTTACTCGGTTTACATATACATAATATTTCATTTAAATTGCCTAATTTTAGAATGAGAAGATGTCCATCAAGTCGACCAAATCTACAGCTTCAAAGAAAACAGCTCCCGCCACAAGGGCTAAGGTGGAATCTTGTAAAAGTAGTCGATGGTTAACAAAGCAAATCGAGTTGCCAAAAAATTAAACGATTGCTGTACGGTAGATTAGAAGAAAAGAATTTAGCAATTAAATTGGATTCCATATCACTAACGATAATAAAGGAAAGAATATTCACAAATTGTTAATTTGAATTAGACAGTAAGAAATGGGGTAATTACTTGAGAACGTGAAGAACTTTTCAGATTTCATTTTCAGATGCACATATTTTGTTAATAAAAAAAACATTTTCTCTCCTCAATACCACATTTTTTCTAGCAAATGGAAATCGATTAAAATAATTAAATTTCAAAGAAATAATTCAGAACGAGGAGAAGGAGAACTCCTCAAAGAAGACGTCGGCAGCCTCCATAGTAAGAAATCTGTCGACTATTCAACCAATAATTTCAATTCAAGCAGTATTACGGTATACTAAATTCCGATTGCTTGGTTGAGTAGTAAACTACTGGAGAGTGACAAATGCAGATTAATCTAGTACATATAAATGACTAAATTGAAAGTTTACTCATCAATTTAAAGATCGAGAAGACGTCAACAAAGTCGAGGAAATCAGAGAAGGTCGGGAATTTGCTTTTTTAGCAGAAGAATACCATAATATGAAATTTTTCATTAATAAAATAAGAAACAAAAAGAAATAATTTCAAAAAGACGTCGTCCAAGTCGACGAAATCGACGCAGACGGAGAACGAGCCAACCACGACGGCCACGACGGCCAAGGTTCATCAACGAGTTTACCCCCTCTTTTTTCATCTTTTCCAAACCATAATAAGACAACACAAAATAAAAAAAATAACGGTTTTTATTTCAACTGTTTTTGTTTCTATTCTATTTGCAGAACCTCGCCGCCACTCTGCGTCCGTGAAAGAATAAGCCAGCAGTGAATGCGACGCCCTTATCGGCGGCGGCCTCGCCCAGATTGGCTGAGGAGGCGCCGCGAGAGAGGGAGCAGAGGATTGAGAAGGTCTGCGATTTTATTATTCTTTATTTAAATATATCTTTTTTGCACTTATTAAAGTTGAGAAAGAGAAGATAACATTGAAAAAAATAATATTACAAAATAGAAAACCTATTAGATTCGTGGTTGGCTGCAGTCGCTGGTGCATCGACTTCTCACTCAGTGGACGCCGAAGTTGTGCCAGGTTGTCATTTCATTCATTTTCTTTCTCTCATTGAAAATGTTTCCTTGCTTCCTTTCAGACTCTTTTCTCTGAGAAAGAGCTGGTTGAACTCTGTTACCGAGCACGCGAATCTTTGCTCTTGGACAGCCCTCTCGTGGAAGTTCGCAATATCTCATTGTTCATCCAATTTCTGACTATTTGTTATCGAGCAATTATGCTGAAAAATGTGGTTAACAAATATCAAAATTAATTTTTACTCATTTAATTTTTAATTAGAATATCATTTGCGATTTAGTTGACGCCGCCGGTCAAGGTCGCCGGAGATATTCACGGACAATTCGTCGATCTCCTTGCACTCTTCTCACTTCATGGAACGCCAGAGAAGCACAAGTTGGAAGGAGAGAGAAAGAGAGAGAGAGAGAGGAGAGAGAGAGAGAGAGAGGAGAGAGAGAGAGGAGAGAGAGAGAGAGGAGAGAGAGAGAGAGGAGAGAGAGAGAGAGGAGAGAGAGAAAGAGAGAAAGAGAAAGAGAGAGAGAGAGAGAGAAAGAGAGAGAGAGAGAAAGAGAGAGAGAGAGAGAGAAAGAGAGAGAGAGAGAGAGAGAGAGAGAAAGAGAGAGAGAAAGAGAGAGAGAGAAGAGAGATGGAAGTGTGACAGTGCGGGACTAGATGGAGAGATCAGACCGGACGACTATAAAAGAAGAGGGGAAATTATGTAATTATAAAAAATAAGATGAAAAATTAGTTGAGGATGGAATTGAAAGGAGATTGTGGGAGAAAGAAACCAAAAAAAAAGAAAAAAATAAGAGGACTCGTCAGATTCATCTTCCTCGGCGACTTCGTAGATCGCGGGCCGTTCAGCGTTGAGGTCGTGGCGCTGCTTTTCGCCTTTAAGGTCTCTCCATACATTCAATTTATCGGTTGATTAAAAGAATCAATCGTTTGTTATCATTGACTGGCATTGTCGATCAGAACAGAAGTCTCTCTCTCTCTCTCACCTTTTGTCTCTTCCTCTCTCCCTCTCTCTCTCTCTCTCTCTCTCTCTCTCTCTCTTTCTCTCTCTCTCTGTCTTTCGCTCCCATTCTTTCGCTTTCTCTATCTATCCTCTGTCTCTCTTTCTTTCGTTCTTTATCTCTCTCTCTCTCTCTCTCTCTCTCTCTGTCTCTCCGAACAGGTCCTCTACCCGGCCAACACGACTCTGCTACGCGGTAACCACGAGGCTCGCGCAATCAACGAGAGCTACGGCTTCTTCCGCGAGTGCGAAAGGCGGTGAGCGGTTCTCTCTCTCTCTCTCTCTCTCTCTCTCTCTGTCTGTCTCTGTCTCTGTTTCTGTCTCTGTCTCTGTCTGTCTCTGTCTCTGTCTCTTTCTCTCTCTTTGTTTCCTCATACTCAGCTTCTCCCGCACCCTCTTCGAGGCCTGCAACATGGCCTTCTGCTGTATGCCCATCGCCGCGCGAGTCTCTGCCAAGATCCTCTGCATGCACGGAGGCATCAGCGAGGATCTCGGCCGCCTCAGCAACGTCAGGAGGGGAGGGGTACTGTAGTGTACGGTAGGGAGTGACTGTCGGGAGACCATGCAATTCTTTAGCGGTGTGCGTGCATCGCGAATGTTGCTTGTTGCACACGGGAATAAATGATTAGATTAAATAATAAAATGAATTCTGGTTTGCAGATAAACTTGCTTCAGCGTCCGCTGGACGTGGCCGACCTGGGTGTCCTGACGGATCTTCTCTGGGCCGATCCGGACGCCAGCATCGAGAAGTACAAGGTCGCCCTGTTACGTGCACCCTTTTTTAATTTCTTATTTCGCAACCTCATTGATTTACATATGTACATATGCATTACAAAATATTTTAAATATGATCCTTTTTTCAATTAGAGTTGAGCTTTTGTCCTGGCTATTGTAGTCGTTACGAAATGTCATGCTCTCTTGTCCTTGGGTTAGGCAAAATGGCGCGAATTCAAAAATGATAATCGAGAGATTCCGCTCTCTCAGGATTCTCCGCGTGGTGCGGCTCACCTCTTTGGTGCCAAGGCCCTGGATGCCTTCTGCAAGCGGCACGGCCTCCAGCTCATCATTCGCGCGCACCAGACAAGGGCACGACCGTTTCACATACAGAGAATTCCCGCCTTGAGACCCTTGGACCCTTGGCTCCGCCCCTTGGGCCCTTGGCTCCGCCCCTTGGGCTCTGCCTCGTCCTCTGAACCCCGCTCTTGAGGTGCTTCCACCTATTCCCGTCGGCTGAGAAGGCGACGATGGCAACCGTCTTCAGTGCTCCGCACTACTGCGATCGGCGCAAGAACTTCGGCGCGGTCGCAGCCATCTCAGAGAAGCTGGCCCGTCTTCTTCTTCTTCTTCGCCTTTTCTCTCTATTCAACTAAATCTGTTTGTTGTGTAATGTTGCAGATAATACATATGTATGTTAAAAATATCTAAAAATGTTTTTACTTAACATTTCATTTAAAAATTTTCTTTTAAAATGTTATATGTGTGTCATTCGTTGGAAAACTCCCTTTTTTTTAGGTCGTGAGCTTCCTCGTTCACCGTCCTAGCAAAGGGAAGAAGAAGGCCGACGAAGCGTCCACTCCACTCGAGTAGACCCGCTCCTAGGACACTGGCACGGTCCCGAGGATCCTACGTCTCCCCCCCCCCCCACTTCGATAAAGAAAGTTAACAAGTCCGATTTGAATACATTACCTAGGCCCTACAAAGAAGTATAATTTTGTTTACACCTCGAGAATAAATGAATTGTGCTTCATCGTGTTGTAATGATGTCCTTTCTTTTGTACCTTCTCCTTATTTTTGAGCAACCGACGTTCGCGACGCGAAAAATTTAGTTATTGGTTATTTTGTTAAAATGTTTCTTGAAATTCAAAGTATAACATTTATGGTACATGGTTACGTTAATAAATTACATTTAGAATGGTTAGAAGTGAAGGGGAGAGTAGAGAGAAAGGAGATTGAAATTATAGGGAGAGAGAGAACAAAAGAGAGAGAAAATGACTGAACTGGTAAAGAGAGGGAGTTCGCTTCCGTCTCGTGAGTGTGTTTTGGGTGACGGAAAAGAGAGAGATAAACACGTATCAGAAGAGAGAGAGAGAGAGAGAGAGAGTCCCGTTTTACGCAGAACAGACGAGAGAGTGTTGGAGAAGCAGAGAAAGAACAATCAATAATAGTTATAAATAATCAATTTAATATAACAATCTGCACCGTGAATGCACTGCGGGAATGAAGCACAACAAGAAGAAGTCATTTTGTGATGACAAGAATGAAGTGTCACGAACACTTGATTATACTTACTAGAATAGAGAACAACTCGCGGTTAACAAGTAGCCATCATGACCAATTCATACATACAAGTTTCGTTTTGTTCATTTTGTAGGATGAAGAGAGAAGACGCTTACAACTCGTCCTTCTTGATGAGCTTCTCGAGGTGGATGTCAAAGTAGAGACGGGCACCGCCAGGGATCTGGGGCGGGCGACCCTCGGGGCCATACCCTAGAAAGGTCCAGGTTGTGAGGGAAGATAGAGAGGGAGAAGAGAGAGAAAGACAGAGAGACAGCGAGAGGGAGAGAGACAGAAAGAGTTGATATGGTGATTTAGAAAAGCTTAAAGTAGTCGGAGGTGCTCACATTTTCTGTATAATATAACTATTATTATTTATTTGGCAGGCTTTGTGCAAAAAAGAGAGATTTCCATGTCTTCTAACCAAGATCGGAGGGGATGATGACCTTTCGCTTCTCGCCCTCGCACATTCCAGTCATGGCGCGATCCATGCCAGCGATCACTTCCTGAATTCAAGATAATTCTCTCTCTCCGTCTCTCTCTCTCTCTCACTATTTCGCTCGCTTTCTTACTATCTTTTCTTTGAAACCAAAACTACTATCTTACCCTCTCACTTTTCCTTGCTTGCTTACGCTAGTATGTATGTAGTTGTAAACCCCCCCCCCTCCATGTTTTTCCTTCTCTCTGTAACAGTTCGCTATTTGCTTCTGATGCGTGGAAGTCGAGGACGTGGGCGGAGCCGAAAGGAGGGGAGTCTTCTTCTTACTTTTTTGCCGAGCTTGAAGATGAAGGGAGCGTTGCGCGAGTAGGAAGAATCGACAAAAGTGCCGTCCTCGAGATGAAGGGAGTACTGCTGGTGGATCGTGTCTCCCTTCACAGATTTCTTGCACTTGTCATCCTCGATCTTGTGGGTCACCTGAAGGGAAGAGAGAAAGAGAGTGAGCGAGGAGATGAGAAAGAGATTAGACAAAACAGTTCGTACGAGAGAGAGAGAGAGAGAGAGACAGGAAGATAAAGCTAGAGGGACTGAAAGATAAATTTGTCACTATTCTAAGACAGTCCGTATGTAAACACTAGCGTGGTCTCTCCTGAGCCATCAAGTGCGTAGAGTGAAATGGAGTGTTATTATTGGGCGACGAGAGATGCTGAGATGATGAGAGAATTCAGGCAATGACAGAGAAAATGGAGAGTAAAGGGAAGAGGCGCAGAGAGGGAGAGAAACCAGAGAAGAAGAAAAGTGCATTTCTGACTTCGATGACGAGTCCATCTTCAGATTCCCACTTGTCGCCGGGGACGGCGCGGAAGAGGTCGACGAGTTGGACAGTGTAGTAGAGAGTCTGGTCGGACTGGATCGAGTCTCTGGAGAGGGAGAGAGAGAAATAAAGAGAGAGAGAGAGATAGAAAGAGAGAGAGGGAGCAAGAGAGAAAGAGAGAGAGAGACAAAAAGAAAGAGAGAGAAAGAGAGAGAGAGAAAGAGTGAGATAGACTGCATCAACATTCCATGATTCAGATGACCCCCCTGGTCGCCTCTTCTAACCTACCTCTCCCGACCCTTGTCGCCAAAGCCGAGCGCTCCCGGAATGACCACCTTTCGCTTCTCGCCAACGCACATCCCAGTCATGGCACGCTCCATGCCAGGGATCACTTGGCCATTGCCGAGGGTGAAGGTGTACCTGCAGAGAGAGAGAGAGAGAGAGAGAGAGAGAGAGAGAGAGAAAGAGAGAGACGGAGGGAGAGAGAGATAGAGAGAGAGGCGAGGAGTAGAGAGAGAGAGACGGAGGGAGAGAGAGAGATAGAGAGAGAGAGAGTTACTGTGGGGGGGAGTGATAGAGGGTGTGAGTGGATTAGAAAGTACGACACAGAAGGAGAGATACATACATACTGTAAGAGAAAGAGTGAGAGAGAGAGAGGGAGGGTGGCAATAGAGAGAGAGAGAGAGAGAGAGAGAGAGAGAGAGATAATTTAATGTATAGCATGTATTAAAGAAGAGAGGGGGAGAAATAGCACGACTCTAGAGGAGAGTGCGTGGGAATGTGAATGTGCATATGAATGTATGTACTGCTTAAAGAGCCAGAGAAATTGGGAGAAGGAGAAGCGACCGGGGAAAAGGAGAGGATCAATAAGAGAAAGAGAGAAAGAGACCGAGCTCGAGGAAGCCTGCTCCCCGGGTTACTGTAACCCGAGAAGCCCAAAAAGTTTTTCCTTCTTGGAACCACTGCTACTTTTAGACTCGTAATCTTTTCGAAGCTCAAAGTATTACAACCTCCATCTGCTTCCTTTTATGAAATACAAAGTATAATTATGTACATACTTTCGGGCCACATAACAGGTATGTAGCATGTACATATTCACAAATGTACATTCATATCTCTTTGAATAGTCATTACACATCCAACTACGAATGCTTCCATTCCTTCTGGCCAAAGTCCTTTTCTCAGTTCTTCTTGCATCATTGTTATACTAAACACTCTTTGACTTGTATTCGTATCAGGTAATAAAGCTGCCACGGACGTGAGAGAGACAGAGAGAGAGAGAGAGAGAGAGAGAGAGAGAGAGAGGGACTTATATAGAGAGAGGGATAGAGAGATACAGGGATAGAGAGATACAGGGATAGAGAGATACAGGGATAGCGAGAAAGGCTTCCTTTCCTCTTTCGTCCACCGTCTTCATAGACATTCCATCTTTGCTCCAGCCCAGCATCATCTAACTTTGGTCAAATCCAGTTGCGAATGAATGAAGAATGGAAGGGAAGGAATACTTGAAGAGAAAAGGAGCAGAAGGACAGGAAACTGAAGAGACGGCAACGGGCTATACAAGGATTATTTCTTTCGCTATCTTCTTTTATTTCTCTCCTTCTCTCTCTCTCTCTCTCTCTTTCTGTGAGCATGTCTTCTTCTGCAATCCCTCTTTACAAAAAAAAGGTAGGAGGGAGTGAGAGCGAGAGATAAAAGTGGACTCCTGTTTCTTCTCTTCTAACATCCCGATTGATCGATAGTTTTGGAAAGGCATAAACATCGGAGAATTGGACGAGAGAAGAGGTGCGCAAGAGATGAAACCAGAAAATTTTCGAGGAGGAAAGTAGGCCGAATAGAGAACGAGGAAAGAGTGCGAGAGTCAGGGAGAGAGACACAGAGACAGAGAAAGAGAACGAGAGAATGTGGGAGAGAGAGAGAGAGAGAGAAAGAGGGAAGAAGGATACCAAGTTGGTGCATCGAGAGGAACGTAAGGAAACGAACGGAAAATTTTTGGAAAGTGGAGTGGATTACAAAAAAAAAGGAGATATTCGCAATGGAAAATAAATGTTAGTAAAAATGTCGCCAGTCGTGAAAGAGATTATGAAGGATTGAGAGAATGTAGGAGAGACAGAATAGCGAAGGAGAGAGAGATTACAAGTGAGACAGAAATTGAAGGAGAGAGAAAGAGAGAGAAAGAGAGAGAGAGAGAGAAAGAGGATGGCCTAGAGATGCAGGGGGAAGGAAAGTGACTGACGGCTTCTTGCCAAAGTTGGATCCGATCTCCTTGCCGTCCTTGTCGGTGAGTCGGTAGAACTGCTCGAGGACGTCGCCCTCCTGCGACTTGATCGGGCACTTCTCTTCTTTGATGGGACGGATGATCTTGACCTCGAGTCCGTCTTCATCCTTCCAGGACAGCTTCGGCTCGTCCTCCTTCGTCTTCTTCTCTTCCGCAGCGGAGCAGACCCCGGCGGACAGCAGAAAAAGAACGGCGTACCCCGACCAGCTCGACATCTTCTCTCTTTCAAGGTTTACTACCTTCAAGTTATCACTTTCATTCTATTACTACGAAATTTCATTATGATATACAACTCGCAGAATTGTAGGATGCGATAGTTAAAGGTTAGCGCTAGATGATCAGGCCAGCGGCCATTGGCAAGATACCAAAGTACAGAAGGAAAGAGAGAGAGAGAGAGAGAGAGAGAGAGAGAGACTGAGAGAGAGAGAAACTGAGAGAGAGAGAGAGATAGACAGTAAGAATTAACAGAGTGCAGTAGCCCTTGCGAGAGGGCGGCAGAATGTCGGAGTGATCTGTACTTGAAGTGAATGGAGAGACTGGCCCCTTACACACTGGCTTCTCGCCACAGCTAGCCATCGCTATGTGGCAGAGCTGAGCAGCCGGCTGCTGGCCAGTGAGGAAGAGGAGGCGGATGGGGGGATGGACAGGGGAGAGAGAGCGAGAGAGAGAGGAGAGTGAGAGAGAGAGAGAGAGAGAGGGAGAGGGAGGAAGAGAGAAGGGGTGAGAGAGAGGGGAGTGAGAGAGAGAGGGAGAGAGAGGGAGAGAGGGAGAAAGAGAGAAGGGGAGAGAGAGGGGAGTGAGAGAGAGAGGGAGAGCGATGGAGAGAGAGAGAGAGAGAGATAGACAGAGAGAGAGAGAGAGAGTAAGAGGCGAAGACATAAGGGAAGAGTGGCGTAAATTTCGGCGAAAGAAAACGAGTTAGAAAATTCCAAGAGATCTGAAGGAACAGGGGTTGCGAGAAGAGTGAGACAGAGAGGAGGAAATGAAGGAAAATGTGGTAGAGATGTCAGAGACTCGTTCAAGGCAAAAAGGGAAACCGAGAGAAGAAGGAGAGAACGTGAGATAGAGTGTGTGGGTTAGCGAGAACTAGAGAAACAGAGAGGGAGAGCACTAGAGAAGAAAGACAGAGAGAGTGAGAGAGAAAGAAATAGAGAAAGGGAGAGAGTGAGAGAGAGAGCGCAAGAGAGACAGGGCGAGCATCTTCGTCTCCAGCAGGAGTCGCCACGTGTCCCTCTGGCCGGACTGCTCCTACTGGCTGACCTACTCTTCTTCCTTCCACTTCTTTCCTTCTCCGTCCTTCTCTTCTCAAGATTGCCTCTTACTCCCTTCAATACTAACCGGCCTGCTAACGACCCCGATCTCTCCTTTTCGGAATGACTTTCTCAGTGAGACACAAGAGGAAGGATGCATCACTTCCCCAGATCACAGAGACATGTAAAATGCACGTCTCCTGGAGGAATCGGATTATTGGAATCTCACAGCCAAAAGCTACTGTCTGGTTCAAGCTGTCACACTGCGTGTTAATATGGTGTTGCAGGGAACATTGCTACAATTGACCTCATCTACTTTTATCAGCTAATCTTTTTGTACAGATATCTGCGCTGATTATCCGAGGAGGATTGCGCGTAGAGTAGTCAACGAAATCAAGATATCACGTTACGAGAGTACAAAACGCAGTCCCAGAGTATACAATCGGAGGCTGTCACAAATCTTTAAGAATTCCCTATGAACTAGGCATATAAAGTAGAAATCTTATAAGAACGAACAAATCCGAGGGCAAATCTAATTGTAAAAAGGAATCTGTGTATTGCAACAGTTGACAGCGCGAGTGGGCGAGCAAATCAGCACTTAGGAGATGATCAGAATAAAAAGATTAAATTAGTGTGGGCGGTAGGTAAAATATAAAATCCTTATTTGAGCACTGATATACGAAAACTGCAGCAATAAGTATAATAACAGCCGAAGAGAGACGTCGTTTCGTAAAAAAAAATCAGTCAATTTAACAAAAAATACCGCATCTTGAAAACGGTACAGCGTAACAAATTGCTACAATTTTCGACATATTCAAATTTTTTACTACAAGTTTGAGGAAAATGAATGAAGAATGAAGAGTGAGAAAAAAACGCCGTGCGCGGTGTATTGATTGATCAGAGGATTGAGAGTAGAATATCGATTGGGTGCACGTTTTACAGAACAGCAATGAGCGATTTGCTAAACAAAAAATATATATAAAGTACAAAAGGAATCTGTGTATTGCAACAGTTGACAGCGCGAGTGGGCGAGCAAATCAGCACTTAGGAGATGATCAGAATAAAAAGATTAAATTAGTGTGGGCGGGGTAGGTAAAATATAAAATCCTTATTTGAGCACTGATATACGAAAACTGCAGCAATAAGTATAATAACAGCCGAAGAGAGACGTCGTTTCGTAAAAAAATCAGTCAATTTAACAAAAAATACCGCATCTTGAAAACGGTACAGCGTAACAAATTGCTACAATTTTCGACATATTCAAATTTTTTACTACAAGTTTGAGGAAAATGAATGAAGAATGAAGAGTGAGAAAAAAACGCCGTGCGCGGTGTATTGATTGATCAGAGGATTGAGAGTAGAATATCGATTGGGTGCACGTTTTACAGAACAGCAATGAGCGATTTGCTAAACAAAAAATATATATAAAGTATAAAAGTAGGCAACATGAATTTAAAAAGTTTCCACTAACAAGAGCAAAACTTTCTTCTACAAATGCATTTTTGTCTACGAAAAGTATGAATGAATAATCTCAAAATGAAAATTAAGTCGTCTCTAGACATAAAGTATGAATCATCTGACAAAGGTGTAATAATCAGCATAGCTTAAAAAAGGAAAACACAGGTCTTTCTACATAGGTATGAGAGCGAGATTCGCGAGTTGATGGGTAGAAGTAAAGGTGGAAAGATGCAAAAGTAATAAAACATTGAACTGTAAAAAATATAAAACCAAAAGAAACATGGGAGTCTAAAAAGGGTGAAATCGGGGAAAAATCTACAAGACACGTAAGAACCGGAATGAAGGATAAAGAATTGTTTAGCCTGGAGGCACTTGGCCGGTAAGTCTTCAATTCATCCATCTTTGGCAGTTCGGCGCCCCGCAGAGACAAGCGAGCTTCTCCGAAGTGTCTTCCACATCGAATTGGTAGTCGTACGTTAACTGGAAATCATTTTCATTCGAGAAGAAGAAGAAAAGCTTCATGAAACACAACTAAAATTTAAAAGAAAAGAGACGCGTATTAATGAAACTAGTAATTAAATTCGTCTGACAATTTGCTTCGTGTGATGATGCAAAAGTTAGAGAGGGGCAAGAATGACAAAGGGGGAGAGAGAGAGAGAGAGAGAGAGAGAGAGAGAGAGCAAGAGAAGGATAAGGGTAGAAAGAAAAGAAAAGAGAAAAAATTGCTGACCTCTTCGTCTGCCTTAATCGGCCGGTTTGCGGTAATGATGATCTTCTTATCTTCTGGCGTTGCCCCTGGCATGATGTGAGTGGCACAGTTGGGGTCGCATGAGTGGTTAATGTATCTGCAAGGAGCAGGGAAGTCTTTAATGTTCTATTAAATAAAATAAAATATATTTACACTCTTTCGTTTAGAATAAAAAAATATATATATATATACAGTACCGTGCAAAAATATACGAACACCATGATATTTTGCTATATTTTTCTTCAAAGTTGACGAAACTTCATGAAATTTTCAGGGTTGTTTCTGTATGCTGTCAGAATTACAACTGCAAATTATTGGTTTCATTGATCCAATACTGGGTTTGAAAAAATTAAAAATTCGAATTACCCAGTTTTGCACATTCAGGCATGCAAGCAAAATGATTTATTTCTTGGATATTCTGGTAGTTAATATTGGATAGATAGTAGATCATAATTCTAGTACATCCCTGCGATAACTTTTTGATCTAATTGTGATTTATTCCTATGCCATTACATGTTGCCTACCTTCAGTTCGAGATTCATTCACTCGGCCTCAGAAGAAGAAGTTTCAGCGGGATAAATTCAATCATTTACTGCTATTCTCAGAGTATTAATAATGTCCAAATATTTGTAGGTAATTACTAAACTAATTCAAATGGTTAATTGAACTGTGGAAATTAGGTGCTAACTATTTGTTCGCGCTTTTGAACACCGCGGTCAACTATGACCCGCACCGCAGAAGTGTTAAAAGTGGTGCTGTGGATGGGTCCGTGTTTGGAAAATGGGTTTGCCTATCTATTATGATAGTTACTAGGCTTTTCTACTTTCGGAAGCCCTATTTCATCCCTGGCTTCATGATTCAACAAAGGGAGGGGCAGATCATTTGAATGTACCCTAGCATGGAGTAGTACGGTGTATTGGCAGCTGTCAGTTCTAGATCAATCACAACTTTAAATCAGCTAATTGAGTTTTAGACTATTGCAGAATACTCTAATGCATCGATTAAGGGGATTTTTGACTCGATCTAAAATTATCGGGTTTAGTTTCCAGCCTTGTTGGGCACGGTACTACTCTGTGCCATCGTACATTCAAACGATCTGCCCCTCCCTTTGTGGAATCATGAAGCCAGGGAAGAAATAAGGCTGCTAAAGGTTGAAAATCCTATTCACTGTAATTATAGATAGAGAAAAGTTTTCCAAAAAAAAACCCTTGCTCAACACCACTTTTAGCACTTCTGCGGTGCGGGCCAAAGTTGAACGCGGTGTTCAAAAGCGCGAACAAATAGTTAGCACCTAATTTCCACAGTTCAATTAACCATTTGAATTAGTTTAGTAATTACCTACAAATATTTGGACATCATTAATACTCTGGGAATAGCAGTAAATGATTGAATTTATCCCGCTGAACCTTCTTCATCTGAGGCCGAGTGAATGAATCTCGAACTGAAGGTAGGCAACATGTAATGACATAGGAATAAATCACAATTAGATCAAAAAGTTATCGCAGGGATGTACTAGAATTATGATCTACTATCTATCCAATATTAACTACCAGAATATCCAAGAAATAAATCATTCTGCTTTGCATGCCTGAATGTGCAAAACTGGGTAATTCGAATTATTGATTTTTTCAAGCCCTGTATTGGATCAATGAAACCAATAATTTGCAATTGTAATTCTGACAGCATACAGAAACAACCCTGAAAATTTCATGAAGTTTCGTCAACTTTGAAGAAAAATATAGCAAAATATCATGGTGTTCGTATATTTTTGCACGGTACTGTATATACGAAACTTCTTTAAACAGCCCTCACCTTCTCACACATTCTCGTTTAACGCTGGTCATAATTCTCTCCTCTCTCTCTCTCTCTCTCTCTGTATCTATCTATTTCTCTCCTCTCTCTCTATTTCACTCCTCTCTCTATCTCTCTCTCCTATCTCTCTCTATCTCCTCTCTCTCTGTCACTCTCCCCTCTCTCTCTCTCTCTCTCTCTCTCTGTCTCTACCTCTCTCTTTGTCTCTCCTCTATCTCTATCTGTCTCTGTCTATCTATCTCTCTCTCTGTCTCTATCTATCTCTCTCTGTCTCTATCTATCTCTCTCTGTCTCTCTCTCTCTCTCTCTCTGTCACTGTCTCTCTCTCTCTCTGTGTCTCTATCTATCTCTCCTCTCTCCCCTCATACCTGGCCGGCCCTCCCGCCATGGTTGCATCAATGATGACTTGGTCATCGATTCTGAACATGTACGTGCCGCGGTTCTGCGCAAAGTACCGCTTCTCTCGCATCTGCAATGCCACCATGTAAAGCAACTGAATATCTCCCCATTATGTATATAAAAATCAAAGCCATTCAACTAACCAAGTTCTACAAAAATAAAACCACCGACATGCATGTGTCTCACAATCAGTTGTAAGATACAGCACCTCTCTATCTTGTACTCGCTCTCCTTCATTCTCTCCCCTCCCCCTCTCTATCTTGTACTCGCTCTCCTTCATTCTCTCCCCTCCCCCTCTCTCCCTCTCTATCTTGTACTCGCTCTCCTTCATTCTCTCCCCTCCCCCTCTCTCCCTCTCTATCTTGTACTCGCGCTCCTTCATTCTCTCCCCTCCCCCTCTCTCCCTCTCTATCTTGTACTCACTCCCCTTCATTCTCTCCCCTCCCCCTCTCTCCCTCTCTATCTTGTACTCGCTCTCCTTCATTCTCTCCCCTCCCCCTCTCTCCCTCTCTATCTTGTACTCACTCTCCTTCATTCTCTCCCCTCCCCCTCTCTCCCTCTCTGCCAACCTCGCCAACTTCGGCCCGAATGACTTCTCCCTTGTACTCGATAATCATGGCGCCCATGTCGATGTCCCGTTTGGCGTAGAGTCCGAGTCCTTGTATCTTGCTCCTGGCCAGGTAGACCGTCTGCCGCCACTCCTTCCTCATCTTCTGGTACGAGGAGTAGCTTTGCTCGGTCGAGCCATAGCCGTCTCCGCCCCACCTCAATCGACCATCCACTCTTGCTTCCATTCAACATTCTCACTTTCTCATCGCATTATTATGCTCCTTCAACATCTTTGGATTCTAATTTCTTTGCATATAAATATTACTAAATACTGTTCACAGTAGATCAATATTAATTCTTTAATTACTACAGAAATGGACTAATAAAAATTAGATAATTTCATAATGATATCGAAACAACTATGACAGAAAATATGAATGCTTTGCATGCGAGTTATATTACGTGTAGGTTCTAAGGACGGGGATTTCATCAAAAATGGCTCAAAAGCCACTTTCGTCTAAAGGAATCAAAATAAATAGATGTATAGAGAGAAATCCATACTTGGATGAGTCATTCCGGTAGCCGGAGGCCTTCATCATCAGCTCCATCTCAGACATCAAACTGCTACTGCTGCCACCTGAAAATGGATTGAACTTTGCCCAGTGACGCGGATCTCGTGATATTCATTGCAGTTTTTCTGTGTATACTTACTAAGAACGAAACTCTCTAAATTGATATGAAATTCAGTTTTTTTTAAATGAACCTCATCGAAATTCTGGATTCAGTAAGATTGCAAAAAGAGATACCAACAAACAATATAAACTAATTTAACAACTCGATTGCCGAGCATCACTCAGCTACAAGAAATGACTACAATCTTTGGCCATTTGCTACTCTCTCTCATGCTCTCGCTCTCTACAACTAGGCCATCTAACCTCCCGTCATGGTTCCAGTCATCCTTCCAGAAGAGGGCGCCGTCTTGTGGTGCTTGATGAGAGTGCGCATCCTTGGCTCGCAGCGGGCGCAGCCTGAGGGGTTCTCTGCGAGGGGAAGCTCCATTACGGGGGAGCCGCCGTGGCGGAAGGAGTAAGTGAAGAGCGTATCCACGCCAGGGAGCTACAAAGATTTTGTTATTGACAAAGATCAAATTATAACTTCTACTTAATCTATTTTCCGCACTTCCATTGAAATAGCTAAATAATATTAATTTTGTAAACTACAGAAACCACATTTTTGGGTGGTAAAAAATTTAAATCATATTTTCTTTCACTTGCTACCGAAGTTTGTTCGGCACCACAAACACGACTCTTACCGATTCCGTCATCTTCGTGATGGTGGGTTCATTGAGTCCGAAGAGCGTCTCGCCCTCCATCCTCGCCGGGAATAGCTTCAGCAGATCCGTGCGGCACCGCGCCCTTGCCACGCCCTCAACTATATCCTTCCACGCGGCGGTGGGCGTGCCCGAGGAGTGGGCGGGGCCATCCGGAGGCGAGACGGAGAAGAGGGGGTGGCCCTCGCGCTCCGTGATAGTCAAGGAGTAGCGGACACGGCGGCGGTGGTCGGAGGGTGACCAGAAGAGGCGCGAGACCGTGTAGCCGATCGGGTAGATGTACCGCGCGTTGTGGCAGGTCTGCAGTCATTCATTATACCTTTATATAATTAAATTAACACAAAAGGTGGATTTTTTTTAAATAAAAATAAACTTTTTTAAGCGCACCCATTGGAATGCCTACAATTTCTAACTATCTTTTATCTATTAGGTGGAAGGAGGATACTCTGTAAACAAACCGATTTCATCCGCTCCATCTGCGGTAAACATGCGTTCCTCTTAACCTTAACCATAAGACCCCCATAACTCGAAATCCTAACCTAAAGACCCTAGCTAACCTTAAGTTGGTCCGGGAGTAGCTGCCCGAGTCTGTGGAAGGTGAGTGCGCCGAGACGAAGCACGAGCCTGGGCCCGTCTGTCAACTCGAACATCTTCATCAGCAGCGCGTTCTCATCTCGCTCGATGTAGAGACGGCGGAGGGCCACCAGGGACACTACCACTTCCGTGTGCACATCCACGTGTTGGGAACACAGGAAAGTCTGCAATGGATAGATTGAGAGACATCGAGAGAGTGAGAGCGAGAAAGAGGGAGAAAGAGGGAGAGAGAGAGGGAGAGAGAGAGGGAGAGAGAGAGGGAGAGAGAGAGAAAAAATAACAATTCCAACAAAACCAATCTTATCCCCTCCGGAAAATCAGTCCCAAAATTCATAGAACCAAGGGAAAATGAAGAGTGGGAGTAGAAAAGAAATGAATGCCTTGTAACCTTATCTCGGAGGAATCTGCCGTACATGCGATTGGCGCACGGGAGATGGAAGTTCTTCTGGCAGTCCGTCTTGAAGCACTGGACGGTCGCGCCCGGCTCTCCGCAAACCATGCAGATCTGACTCCGGCTGCGCAGCACGGCGCGGCCCACGTTCACAAGGGCGCCCGACGCCGTTTCGTACACTTCCGAGCTGAAGAGAGGCCATCAATCGATACTTTCAAAGATACAAGAATGAACGAGCCTCCAGAGAGCGCAGTTGACATGAATCCAGAGGGAAGCGTCCAGATTCAGAAGTCTTCCCTGATGGCTCGGGTCGCCGTCCCCGCAGCCGTGGCAGAGAACGCAGACTCTGTCATCGGGAAGATTCGGCATTCGAGACGGCGACTCGATGCCCAGCTTTGGCATCGTCGCCAGTTGCTGCAGACATTTATTGAAAACTTTTGCCATTTCATCTTTAAATGAAAAAGTACACAAATATTGGAAAGTCACTTTATCAATGTTTGAAAATCCGTTGCTACCTCTTAATTATACAGATGTGGCTTGAGTATTTTATTTAAAAAATTATAATCAATTACTAATCAAGAGATGATTAAAAAATAAACTGCATCAAGGAGAGAGAGGGAGAGAGAGGGAGAGAGAGAGGGAGAGAGAGAGGGAGAGAGAGAGGGTGGAGAGAGTGAGAGGAGCGAGAGAGAGAGAGAGAGAGAGAGAGAGAGAGAGAGAGAGAGACGGATGAATAGTACCTGCTTGTGCGTGTGTATGTCGAGGAAGGTCTGAAGCAGTTGCTGGCTGTAAACCTGCCAGTCTTTGGCCGCCGCCCGCGCCTTCTCTTTCGCATGCGCGTCTTCACTCAACGCGGCCAGGTCGCTGCATCTCAAAACGGAAAATTTTTTTACTTTTATTCAAATGCCTATACAGTTTGTAGTGCTAAATTAGCATTCTTTTTATCCAAAAAGAACATGCTTGGCATAATACAAAGTCTCGCATGAACAGCCGTTCCCAATATTTAGCGCCCATATTTTATTTAAAGGAAAAAATAAATTAAAAAAAAGAAATAGAACACTAAAATGGATCAGGGAATAAAAGCCATTGTCGAGGACCCACAAAATTAGGGTGGGAAAGGAGGTATTGGGCCCGGAAACCAGGGTGGGTTTGATGTTTGTGCCGAAATGTTACTCAAAAACAAGGTGAGATAGGGCTTTGGGGAGGCACAAAATCATGGTGGGTCTTTCAAATCGACAGTACCTTTTCCCCCTGGAATGGATTTTCGTTATATCGCTAACCGAATGACATGAATGTTATCCTTGCGTCCTTCATCCATCAGGGCGCGCGTGTCGCGAGGAGAAGTGAGCAAACCGTCCGTCAGATGAGGAGGAAACGCCGCCGCTGCTTCCCACTTCATCTGAGAAGGCAGAGAGAGAGAGAGAGAGAGAGAGAGAGAGAGAGAAGTTCTGCTCTAACCTTTCCCTGCTGAATGCACCTCGCAAATGAGTCAGCTGATATCTGCTTGAGCCTCGTGTAAGTGGCCTCGTCGCAGTGCCCTTCTGCCCTCTGCAGCTGCTCCGGAGACAGCGGCACTTTCGAGTCGGCAACGAAGATGTAGTAGCATTTCAGGGAGCAGAAGCTAACTTCTTCTTCCTGCCAACGAACGGTATTTTTTTTAAGTTATGTTAAAATTCCACATAAAGGCTCGACTACAACAATACGTCATGAAAAGTATGCTTACGTTACGGCTACAGCCTGTCTGAGATTCTCGAACACGAACGTGCAGTAAAAAAATTATTTTTTTTTCGCCAAATTGACTCCAGGGGGGTTTATTAGTACCACGAACACGAATAGGACAATTATTTTGCATAATATTCAGATTGACGCAAGTTAGCGAGGTTAAATGGGATTTTTTGAATGGGCTGCACTGAGCTCCGTGAATTCAACTAAACACCCCGAGCGCTCGGGAAAGAAAGGACAAACGATGAGTAGTTTATCCGACGTGAAAAACCCTGCCCTTTCAAATGAAGTAGAAATTGAGGCGTAGTTCTGATGTCTATGTGCAATTAGAGGCGCTTCTATGCCTGCGACACAGGCAGAAATTCGGTTTTTGCCGAAAAAAACATTTCAACAAACACATATGAAAACATAATCTGGACTTCTTCTATGCAGTTTGCCAAGACAAATACAATGGTATGTTGTATTACTTATAATATTAAGTATTAAGCTAGTTATGGCCGTTTAATCTATGGCACTTTTGCGGACATCAATGTACTCCGCCCAAAGCATTCAAGCTCGGGGAAAGTCCACCACATTCAAATACAGTTTTTTAGGGATTAAAAAGAATGCTCTTTCAAATGGTGTTGGTTTGGAATCGTAGTTATTATGCCTTGGTACTCAAATGGCACCTCAAGAATGTTTAAGTACAAATTTTGGCTTGAAGATGAAAACTTTTCAAAATCTTTGTTGAACCATTTTTGTGCGCCTCTAATCAAGGAATCTATCAATACCTTCAAAATTTAATTTGGTTCACTTTGAACGCTTTTATGATCAATTGCACATTTGGGGGCAAATCGTGGCATACTGTAGTTATACATGAGAAATATTTTTTTGAAAAAAAAAATGTTTTTTGAAAACTCTCATGATATATTAAGGTATCCAAAGGGAAAAATTTTTTTAAATAAAATTTTTTTACTACACGCCTTGTATGGACCCATGGTCGAATATCTCAGACAGGCTCTCTTAAACACCACGGGGTCGTGGAAAATGGACTACTTTTTTTCTTGAAGTACTTTGAAAAACAATTGTAGGCTTCGCATATAATATTGTTTAACATCTAAAATCATTCAATGAATGGACCCATGGTCGAATATCTCAGACAGGCTCTCTTAAACACCACGGGGTCGTGGAAAATGGACTAATTTTTTTCTTGAAGTACTTTGAAAAACAATTGTAGGCTTCGCATATAATATTGTTTAACATCTAAAATCATTCAATGAAATAAATATGTATATCTTTTAAGACAGCCTCTCCATAAGACTCGAGCACGGCATTATTGGGTGCTGCACTGGGGAATTTTTTTTCGATTTCGCTTATGAAAATTGGCTCACCAATACAACTCGACGTCCTCTACAACATACCGTACATTTTAAATTTTTTTTCAGAAAAATTCAGTTCGGGGAACAGTACAGTACCCTTCAAAATATGATGAACCATAACTCGGCTAATTTTCCGAATTTGACGAAATCAAAGATACCGTTCGATAGCCCGTTGGACGCTCTTCAATTTTGATCTTACGTAAAATTTTCTAAAAAATATTTTCGACCCAAAACACGGCCCTGAACATTTTTGTGACCACTTTTTGGCAACTTTTTGTTCATTTTTGGAAAGAGTACCCTGCAGTTTTTTGATATGTTGTAGCGCGTGAAATTTGCTACAAGAATTCGTTTCAGTCAATAACATAGCGGTAGGCACACCTTGCGAAAAATGCGCGCGAGTCGGTCAAAATGGCGCATTTTCGGTCGCAGAGACACAGTTCTAGCGCATTCATCGATCCATAACTACACTCAATGTTAATATTGCAAAATCGTAAGTATATCATCTAAGAGCTCTCATGAAGATCTTCAAATGTTACATATATACTTTCATTGAAAAGTTTGGATTTATATGGGAAATTTCGTTCTGTATAATAAGAAGGCTAAAAAAAGCTACTTCAGAAACATTTCCACATGCCCAATCATACATCATAAGAAAGAGGATGAAATTTGGAACAAGATGAACCCCTTTAAATGAAATTCCATGCATACGATGTTTTGTTATAACCCAAAAGATTATGGCCAGTAGCGTCACTGACATTTCACCCAAGGATTCATTGTTTAGTTTATTCGAATTGGAATATTCCATTCCTTTTTTTACACCTTTTCCTTGAGGCGTTGTAATCCTAATATTATGGCTTATAACAAAGGATCGTACGCATGGAATTTCATTTAAAGGGGTTCTTCTTGCACCAAATTTCATCCTCTTTCTTTTGATGTATGACTAGGCATGTGGAAACGGTTCTGAAGTAGTTTTTTAAGCCTTCTTATTTTACAGGACGAAATTTCCCATATAAATCCAAACTTTTAAATAAAAGTATGTATGTAACATTTGAAGATCTCCATGAGAGCTCTTAGATGGTATACTTACGATTTTGTAATATTAAGATTGAGCGTAGTTATGGATCGATGAATGCGCTTGCACTGTGTCTCGGCGACCGAAAATGCGCCATTTTGACCGACTAGAGCGCATTTTTCGCAAGGTGTGCCTACCGTTATGTTATTGAAGGAAACGAATTCTTGTAGCAAATTTCACGCGCTACAACATATCAAAACACTGCAGGGTACTCTTTCCAAAAATGAACAAAAATTTGTCAAAAAATGGTCACAAAAATGTTCAGGGCCGTGTTTTGGGTCGAAAATATTTTTTAGAATATTTTACTTAAGAACACAATTGAAGAGCGTCCAACGGGCTATCGAACGGTATCTTTGATTTCATCAAATTCGGAAAATTAGCCGAGTTATGGTTCATCATATTTTGAAGGGTACTGTACTGTTTCCCGAACGAAATTTTTCTGAAAAAAATTAAAATGTACGGTATGTTGTAGAGGACGTCGAGTTGTATAGGTGAGCCAATTTTCATAAGCGAAATCGAAAAAAATTCCCCAGTGCAGGTCGTGCTCAAGGGTTACAGACATGCTGTCTTAAAATTAAATGCTCTTCCTGACCCCATCATCTGACGGCGTCAGCCCAAGATGACTCATGCTCTGCCGGATCACACTCTGCTCAGCAACGGGGCCGTCGCACAGTCGACAGCACGAGGATCGGGAAGTACTTGGATGATGATGGAGATGGAGAGCGAAAGGGGGCGGAGCAAGCACGGGGGGCGGGGCTAGTGCCTGGGGCAGCGGAAGCACCTCTCGCTTCACTTCCAGAGCACCAAGTGGAAGTGCCGCGGCGTCTGCTGCAAGCAAGGGCGTAATGCGCCGAAATATTACAAGCAAATCTTTATAATCTTTTGTCTGTTCAGCTATATCTTTAGGAGAGAAAAAATTGTTTTCCTAAAATAAATAAAAAAAACAATTTCTTTTTCTTAAAAAATACGCTTGTTTCTTGGCACACGCAAAAAAATTTGCATGTGCCAAGAAATGAGGCGACCTCGCGCTCCGCTGATAGCAGCCTCAGTCGGCGACAGGGGAGGCGTGTCCAGTTGGAAAGCGGCGGAGGAGGAGGAGCCGTGGACGCCGAGCATCTCTACGAGACTTGCGATGACCCTGGCAGCTGCCTCCTGACGTGCGATTCGCACCGAATTCAGTCGAGCCCGCTGCCTCGCTCCCTCTAACGAGCCTGCGCAATTTTACTTTTTTATTTGTTAATTTGCTATCTTTGGCTCTTTTTTTCGTTTTGCTGCCCGTAGATAAAATGACAAATGTTGAAATTAAGTCACAGTTATAATACGGGCAACAAAACCACACCTTAAAATTTTGACTCTCGGTCACGTGCCTCAAAATGTAAGAAAAACAAAACAAGTTTCATAGTCATATACAAAAAAAAAGACTCAGAAAGCTATATAATTTTACCTTATCAAATTAAGCACCTCTACCAATGAATGATATGGTCAAATAATGATTTTTCTAATGAAAGAGTCACCAACCAACAACTCGTTCCTCCTTTTTCTCTTCTCCTCCTTCGAGCCGCGCCATCGACTCCTCGCTCTCTTCCTCTCCTTTCATCTCTGGTGATCTGAGCGACTCGAACAGTTCGACAGACACGTCCACCAGCTCGTCTTCGGGAATCTTCGGCTTAATTTTAAAAAAAAATTAGCAAAATACCTATCGTATTCTTCATACGCTCCTTTTTCCTAATTTATAATTTTTTGGTAAATGATAAGAACACACAGGCCGCTAGCGCTCTGTGCGCAACTTTGTACATTGCGTGCAAGTGAAAACCAGCGATATCGGTTTAGAACGATACAAAATCAAATACTGAAACAATTTCCCGCTTGCTTTCGGTGTTTATTCCTAGCATGTTCACCGTAAATCGTTTTGGTGTTTATTCCTTTCGGTGTTCACCGTAAATTATAGGCACCGAGAAAAAAAATATATATGTAAATAACCTTGGAAAATGCCATGCGGTGTTGCTCGTTCGGCGGTGCGCTTTCGGGTATTTTGGTGAGACATTTGAGGATTGGCCTTCTCTTCTCGACTCCGAAAAGGAGACCCCGGAAGGGATCGGACGAGGAGTAGGAAACAGAGGGAAAGGCAGGAGGAGGGGCCGGCTGGTGGAGAGCCGCTTCACCATACGATTCCCACTTGGCAACCAATGGAAATTGTGGAGGATCGTCTGGTTGCCTGAAGTATAAGGTGAGCAAAACAGTACGAGAGGAGGGGTGCAAGAGAGAAAGAAAGAGAGAAAGAAAGAAAGAAAGAAAGAAAGAGAGAAAGAAAGAAAGAAAGAAAGAAAGAAAGAAAGAAAGAAAGAAAGAAAGAAAGAAAGAAAGAAAGAAAGAAAGAAAGAAAGAAAGAAAGAAAGAAAGAAAGAAAGAAAGAAAGAAAGAAAGAAAGAAAGAAAGAAAGAAAGAAAAGAAAGAAATGGAGGAAGAAAGAGAGAACGAAAGAGAAAGAGGAGAGAGAGAGAGAGAGAGAGAGGGAATATGCTAACAACGCGAGAAGAGTGACGCGTGCGTTGGGAGCGAGAGCGGCCATGCTGGGCGGGGGCGGGAGGTGGACGGCGCGTGTGTCTGCGTAGATGTCGTTGACGAAGGGGAGCTTCAGACAACCATAAGGCACCTGAGGCGCGTCCGAGGGTTGGTGGCGGTCTTAAAAGGGAATTTTATTTTTATTTTATTAAAATTAGACTTTTTGCTGAACACGAAACCTCTATCAACAAATATGTATTTATTTTTCATTCTTAAAAAGATACATTGTACATATACAACGGATACAAGACTACCTCTGACGGCCAGATCAGACAGCCCGAGGTCAGCAAAGGCGGCAGCCTCATTGCGAGGGCATGGCTCGATGGCCACCTTCGGGAAGCGGGGGCATAGTGCGAGATGACCCTTGACCTTCTCCAGCGCCGTCTCGTATTCACACGCTGCGTTCGACGCGGCCACCTAAAGAATATTTTCAAATTAAAATTAAGAAACTTTTATCAACAGATCACTGAAATTTGTGATTGTTTAAAGAAATGCTTTTTATAAGGAAAAAAGCAGTTTAACGCAATAAGGAAGCTTTCAGCATTTATATGCCAAGTAGGCTATTATTTTCTCAAAAAATTTTCATTTCACAATTAGGGATTAACCAAAAAACAAAAATATATCCAAATTAGTCAAACGTGAACAGGATAAACGACCTTCTTCTGCATCTGCCGTTTCTTCTTCGGCTTCGGCTGATCGGAGTCAAAGGAGTGAGATGCCGAGCCGTCAAAGAATCGCTTTAGTGGAAGACCGTCTTGCTCCACTGACACCTTTAATTTTTTAAGCCATGATTAGATTTAAAGAAATCATAAATGTATATGTATATATCGCTCATTTAATATATTTTATATATTATTTTTTAATTAATTATTTCTTCCTCGCTTAGCGATGTGTTAATTGGAATAGTACAGTACGGAAGCATTAAATCAGCTAGATTACACATAAATGCAAGTCATATGTTCGCATGGTGAATTAGATAGCAATAGAGACAACGAAGCAACTCGAAACACCTGCGATAAATTTAAGTCAACGAGGTGGGACAGACATTATGTATCCGAGAAGTCGAGCGTATTCGGCCTTTACTGTTTAAAATAACTGAAATGTAAAGATATTCCCTACCTTCTCGATCAGACTGTCCACCACATCGTAGACATCCTTGTCGACTTGCGAGTGCAGTTGTTCGAAGCGGATCTTGCCGGAGGCGAGAGAAGAAGATCGATGCTGCTGCACTGGCCAGCGGCCTCTACCTCGCACTGGCGCCGCCGCCGCCAGTGAGCCCATCGATATGTTCTGTCAAGAAAAATGACTTCCAATACCCCACCATTTGTCTATCTCTGCTAATAATATAGTATTACTAAGTCAATGATTGAATAAAAAATTTGATTCATGATATTAAAAACTATAAACGTAGGGGTTACGGGAACATATTCTTCATAAAATAGATGAAAAACGCTGCAGTAAAACTATTTTTGATTATAATGAAATAATCAATTAATAAAAGAAAAACGTACAATAATTAATTAAGAAAGAAAAACGGACATCATCAGCGACCGAGGAGACCATCTGGCCAAATGGCATATGCTGCGGAACGACGAGTTGCTGAAAGGGACGAGGCGTGCCAGAGGGCGACGAGCTGGCCATTGGGGAGAAGAGAGTTCCACCAGGGGGTCCTCCAGGCACCCCTTCCAGGCCCCCTTGTGGGGGTGCTGCGAGTGGGAGGCCCTCAAGGGGAACGATCTGCTTGTCCTGCTCGAACTGCGCCTTCTCCAGCTGCAGCTGCTTGACATCCTTCCGGATCTGCTCGAGCACCTTCTGACGGGGCGGAATGTTATCGTTCAGCTCCTGTAAAATATATGTAATATATTGCATGTATAAATAGACAGATATTTATATTATTATTCACTCCCTGAAATAGAATACAAATATTTCCCTTTCCCGCAATCAACTTTTTTCTAGTGTGTCTAAAAATATTATGTTTTGCCCTAATATTTGAACTGCTTGTCGTATTACAGAAACAGTTGTACATTCTTAAAGCAAATTGGCAAAAATATGTCGGAAAGACTTGTGAAGAGAATTCCAGCCCCTTCCGCCTCCTCGAACCTGCAGATGCACTCTGTCGGCGTCGTTCAAGTCAGCCGGGATGGCTTGGCCCGCGTCGTCGACTCCCGCTGACTTCTGAATCTGCCTTCTCTTCGCCGCCAGATTCTTCTTCAGCTTACGCATTTGTGCGAGGTCCTTCTCATGCGCCTCAAACAGCCAGTCTTTTTTATTAATACTTTTCCAGGAAATTAAAGCCGCCATTTCAAAATCCCCATCTGTCCAACCTCCTGCTGCTCTGACAGCTCCACTGCCTTGCGTACAATCTGATCGTATCGCGACCGGTCTTCCATGTTGAGCTTCTCTACTCCGGAGGTGCAAAGGGACAAGGTCGAGGAAGCGAGTGGAGTCGTGGGCACTTTGAACTCGACCGCGACGCCTCCTGCAGCCGCGCCCGCCACCTGTCATTACAATATTTCGATCACATTATTAATATTAACACATTACTAACTTTCACAAATTTATAAGAGTTTCCAAAATTTTATGAACCGAAAACGATCCACTTACTACAGAGAGGCACTATATGATTCACAAAGGTCATGACATAAACAAATAATTCTATTAACCATCGCATGCTGCATATGCTGCTGTGGTTGGACTGCCACAGGATGACCCGGCTGTGGATAAGACCCATGCGTACTGGCGAGTGCCGGGCGGGGGATGCCTGGCGGCGGCGGCTGAAGCTGAACGCCCGGCCCGGAGCCGGCGGGCATGGCAGGGCGCGGAGCACGTGCCTGCCGAACTGGCTTCTCGCGGGCGGCACGATTGGCCCTTGCCCGGTTGACGTACTCTTGCCGCTTCTCCGTGTCCAGTCCTCGCCAGATCCGCTGTATATGCTTGACTCTCTCGCTCCACTCCGGATGCTCGGCACGTAGATTCGGATGGTTCATATTCACGAACAGCACCGCCGCCTCAAAAGCACTCTTTTTGCGCTTCCTAAGAAATTCTATTACAAAATTAATGCTTACAGCAATTCATTCTAAAAACCATCAATTTAAATTTTTTCGCTTAGTTAGGTACATATGTTTCTGAAACCGCTCATCGAAGACAGGTCGACAGTCTACATTTAGCGTTAAAAAAGGAATGCGCAGTACTAAAAATAATAGAATTGCATAACAAGTGTTGACTTCGGATGAGAAAAAATTTAATGTCTGTCAAATCACCAATGAACTCACATACTATCAACTTGCCAAGAACCTTGCATACCTTTGTAGCTTTGTCTCCGAGTGGCTCGTCCTCTTCCCACCTCTCCGTCGCTGCATTGGCAGCCGACACCTTCTCGCCCCCTTGCTCGGACTGCCCCCCTGGCCCGCCCCCTCCACTCCGAGCCATGCCTGGTTGCTGCTGCTGAGCCCTCTCCATCCCTCCGGCCATTCCGTACCCCGACATGCTCCCGCCTCCTCCTTCGCCCACCATCTACAATTATAATCAGTTACAGTTCTGCAAGAAAAACTGATAGGAATATATCATACTTGGCTACCGTAAAGGTTTCCTAATCCCAGAGCAAAGAGAAGACACAATCGTCGATTTTATTTTCTCGATAAAAATATCTTGCCAGTTTTCTTTTAAACTAATGCTGTGCGCGATATAATATGCTCTCCCTCATGCTAGACCGGACCTGTCCTGGTGGGAAATGCATGGGTGGTCTCTGCTGAGGGAGGTGCTGACGCTGCTGCTGTTGTAGTTGTTGTGTCGACAGCTGCTGGGTAGGTTGTTGGCCCCCCGCAGTGCCCGGGGGGCCAGCCAGCCCTCCTGGGCCTGCTGCGGCCGCAGTCGTAGAGGAGTCCGCCTGCGAGCCGTCCAGTGAGAAGCCGTCTTCGGCAGCAATGGCGTAAGCATCTGAATGACGCTTTTTCTACTTCTTCTATACTACTATGGAGACTGATCGTTATCTATGCATATAACTCTGTTTCTTTCTCCTATTTTTCTTCTCATTGCAGCTGTGATAGTATATTTTTTTATTAAATTATTTTTTTAATGAATACAAAAGTTCCTACCATTGAGATCGTCGTTAAAATCATCATCATCATCGAAGAAGTTGTCGAAATTGACGTCATCAATGTTCATGTAGTCGTTGATGTTGACATCCTCTAAGAATCCAGTCTCGTTGATGTCGTTACGAAGAGCTTCCGTCGCTTCGCGGCTAAATTTATTTCCATCATTAACTCCAAATTAACATTCCCGTTTTATGCCTCAACATATTCAATGTCAACGTGAAAGTAAAGTGTGCGGCCTGACCTTAGCAAGGCTCCGCCATGGCCAGCGGGGTCGTCGTCCCCTGCGTGGTGTCGCCCGTGCGGCCTGGAATACTCGAGTGCGAGCTGGGGCTCATCCACGGGCGCTTCTAGCAGATTTTTCCCTTCTACAGCTCGCACGCCTAAAAATTATCTCATTTTTAACGATTACTTTATGATAAATATGGAATGATTTAAGCTTGCTCATATTATATATTAGTCAGTCATCTTTTTTCTTCTGAAAACCGCACCACTTACTTAAAGATTTACCGTTGATCGTTTAGGATTTTCTACCCAAAGTAATATTGTTACCCAAGATCAATGACCTGCTAGTTTAGCTACATAGAGTTCCTCTAACGACGTGATTATTGCTTAATATCTGAAGTAGATAACGAACCAAAGAATCCTTCCTGGATGACTCCTGGGTACGCGTCCTCCAGCTGGCTCCTTCTTGGCTTCCTCGCTCGCTTCGGTTTCTTGTTCCCGTCCGCATCGAATTCGTCCTCCTCGAAGGCCATGAGTCGATGGCGAGGCACCTCAACTCCCCATACAAATTTTTTTTCAGCAACTAGTACATTTTTGCATCCAGAATACTTTTTTCTTAAATAAGAACTCAAACAACTCACAATCAGCAAGAGTATAAAAGAAAAGTTAATTTGAAAAAATCGCCTTTATTCTCCCTTCTTGCAACAAACGCTTTGAATGTTTATATTAAATAGACCGCCCTAATCTAATACTCATTGGAATCTGAAAAACTCGATTAAATGAAATATGCAGAATAAGATGGAAGCATAAATGTCTGACCTTGACAAAGAAGCCTCCAACTCCGAGCTTGGCCATTCGTCCTCTGCCGGTGCCTCCGCCCCGTCCACCTCGACCCCCTCGACTGCCCGGCCCAGACAGGGGAAGTTGCATCGAGAGGAAATCCAGCTCGTCTCCCATCATGTCTTCATCCATGCTTCCGCCCACTTCAACACCGTTTAACTACTAATCAATAAATCAAACTATAACCATAATAAAGAAAAAATTTCAATAAAGAATCAAATATAAAGGAAATTAAAATAAGTATATACTTTTATAGGATACAAAATGAACAAGAGCATACGGTGGCTATCGAATGAAGCGGAACGGAGCTCGGAGAGTGAAGCGGGCAGCTCGGAGCCGGCTCGGAGCATGCTCGGCATCCACTTGGATTGAAGAATCTCGTCGGCCGACCGGTTCAGAGCGACGTTATCACAGAGCACCAGATTCGTGTGATCGTCTGGTCACATTAACACTCTCACTCGAATTAACAAACTGGTTAACACAAAATAAAACTAATCTACATTTTTTAAAGCTAAATAGCCCTCCGAAATGTCAGGTTGGAGAGTAAATATTATGCTTATTTTTATAACACAAATAGGCATTGTTTCTAACAATTTCTATTTTTCGATATCTAAGAGTGAGAGAGAGAGAAAAAGCGAGAGAGAGAGAGAGAGAGAGAGAGAGAGAGAATTAATGAATGAACAGACTGGAAGAGATAGCCGAACGCGAGTTGGGCCTGCAGGACGAGCAGCGCATTCGATTGAGTGAAGCGTTTTCCAGTTGTTCTTCGCTGTGCAAGTCCTCACATCGGCCGTGGTACCAGCTGAGAGAAAGTAACAGTCCGTTCTTGTTCTGACCTTTATTTTGTATCTAGTCGCCAAGTTTCCATGGTTCGTAGACAATCAGTGCATTATGTATTTAATTTTCTGAAGGGTCCGGTATAAGAACATAATTAGGTGGTTTTCATATTTTGTGAAAGTCTCTAAACGACCAGGCTTCAAGAACTTGGAATGACTATTGCACTTAAATATTAATAATAATAATAATAATAATAATAATGAGGATAATAACCGATCACAATTGCTGCATCGAATGATGGGTTCACCGAGAACGTAGAGCTTCAGACACTTGGGACACTTGCGGAGGGAGTGGCAAGTCTGGCAGAGGCCCTCCCGGCTCAGCTCACTCCCGCAAGAGACACGCTTCGAACAGCGGCGGCACTTGGCACACCTTAATCCACGCAACTATTCCTATTTAAATTCCCGCGCATTTCCCTGATCAAGATTTGACCAGACTCGGATTAATAGGTCATGGAATTCAACAATATTGTGATTGATTATAAGCATACTTAAATAAGAGTTTGAGCTCTCGGAAAGTAAAATAAATAAATAAACCATCGGGAGATATGTGCCAATCAATATGCGAAAAAAGAAACTTCCATATTAATGAGAAATTGTGCATAGTTTGAGCAGCATGTGTCAAGATCAATAAGATAATGGAACCAAAAATATATCGCACTCATCTACTGCATCGGAGATGGGAAGAACAAACTATTATCACCACTCAGTCTTTTGTCAGAGCTTGTTGAACTGAAAAAGCTCAAATGAAAAGGGGGAATACATAAACTTCGATTAATTACCACTATAATTATACATTGAAGTCATGTGAAGATTACCGAGGCTGTTACCGTACCAATGGCACCGCCAAGTTCCTTGCGGGATCCTGTCGAGGGGCGGATTCAAACAGTAGATGTGGTAGGCAACGTCGCATTCCTCGCAGAGCAGCAGATTCCGCTCGTCGCGGCTCTCTCCGCAGCCCTCACAGACGATGCAGTCCAGGCAGCGCCAGCCACGCGACACCACCGCCCAGTTCATCTACAGCCATCAATTATCTTCTATCTCATTCAACTCATAGATACGCCCTAAATTGATAAGAATTTCACGCAAACCTTTTTTTGTCCCTCTTGCTTTCTAGATCTTGATTTACTTGGTGTTTTTTATTACAAAAAAGAAGGTTGAACGGAAACTACTAGAGGAATAACCGTATCCCTGACCTTGTCATGCAAATTGACGCAGAAGGTATGGTAGGTGTGTGCACAGGAAGAGCAGGCGACCATGCTGCCCTCCGCTCCCCCTCCCACACTGCCACACACGAGACAGAGAGCCGTGTGCAAGAGGAACATGTCCGCCTCCGAGCACACCACGGCCGTCCGGGTCATTTGCTCGCCAAGGGAGGACACCACGGTGGATCCACTGGCGCTCGCCGCCGCGCCGCCCTTCTTCCCGCCGCCAGCGCCAATCCTCACGCCATACGATGCTAGCAGGGCGCCCGTGCCACTGTGGCGGCTTCCGCATCCCGTGGACTCGTCGCCGTCAACATCCTCAGAGTCAAGTAATCGAGATGTTGACGCGGAAGAGACGAGAGAAGAGCACGAAGGAAGAGACGCAGCGAGGGAGGAGGAGCCTCTGCAAATGAAAACACGTTGGACAACAGAAGAAGAAGACACAAGACAGAAAGGGAAACAAAACTGACTATTATCTTGAGGGCAATTTCCCTGGAAATGCTTTGCACAAATACTCTGCTGCAACTTTTAAAGAATTTGTAAAAAAAAAATTTATTATCGAAATGGAAATTAGCGGCGCTTTTTTTTAGGAAAGCTCTTTGCAATACATTTGATTTGAACTAACCTGCTATCATTAGATAAAGTTTATTTCGTTAAAATACTGCAACTTCAATAAAATAACTGACACACTTCTTTTCCCTACTACTTCTGTAGTTTTCTCATCTTTCCTAATACTTTTTTCTCTCTCTCTCTCTCTCTCTCTCTCTCTCTCTCTCTCCTCAGTCCAACCTTCCGCGTCTGCCGCGCGTGCTTCCATTGGCCTTGCCGCGTGCCTTGCCGGATCCCCTCCTCGGCCGCTCCGCCTTTCCGAGTCTGTCCAGGAAGACTCCGGATGGTGGCTGGCCACCTGACCTGGTCTTCATGAGGGAGCCACCTCGGCCGCCAGGCTTCTTCTTGGCGCCGCCGCGACCTCCGCGGCCAGCGTGGCTGCCGCGACTAAAAAAAATTAGTATAATATATAAAAACAAAAAAACCATCAGAATACTTTTAAAAAGTTACTCAACTTAACAAGATATTAGTCAACATTTACCGCTTAATCTTAATCATTTTCAACCCGAAAGCCTTTGCATACAGTACCAAATTTATAATCAGATGAAATACATATATTTTCCGATAAGGAAATTCACTCATAAAAAAAGAAAAACTACTACGGAATGATCGCTCGCAAATACTTGTTAAATAAAGAAAAAAAGAAATGGCATACCCGCTCGGCCTGAACTCGTCTCCGTCGTCAGAGGGCGGCGAGTTCTCGGGGCAAAAAACTGGCGAGTGTCGGGGGCCGCCGCCGCTCTCGCTGGAGGAGAGGGAGGACGAGCCGGAGAGCCTTTCATCGGCCCCCGCTGACAATCCCTCTTCGGCACTCTCGCCCAGGCCAGCGTAACCGGACATTTCAATGTCCATACTTCCGCACGCTGGCGAGGATCTGCAACAAAAACTAAACTATAAGGAGAGACGTTCGATGTAATAACATTACAATTAAATGTACTGCAGTTACTGTAGAAAAGGATTAATGGAACTATTCATGACGTCCAAATAGAGGTATTGGAAAGAAAAAAATTTAGAACGACGAGATATTAAATACATTAAATAAGAGATGCTGCAATATATTGAAAAATATCTGCAAAATTATTTTTAGCCCAGGAATAGTATGAAATAATACATCTGACATTATAACCCGCCAAATTTTCGGGTCGCAAGGAATATTGAAAATATTGAAAGATAAAACGATAAGTCAAAAACTTTACTTACGTTAAGAATAAATTAAATATTTTCACCCAAGCAGTTCAAGCGGTTTTTTAATGCTCCCTTAACTGTGCTAGTACATTTTGAAACCCCATGGTATGACGTGAGCTAAATGCGGTCCGAAGATTCAAGATTTTTACCAATATAAAAGTGATTTTAATATAATATTAAGCGGTAGGAGAACTGTAAGAAAATTCTAAATAGTTAATTTAAAAATAAAGAATGAAAAGAATAGAAGCAGCTACCTCGCAGAAGGAAAGCCGTAAGAGGAAGAAGGGGGAAAGTCCTGAGTGCCAGAGGCAGAGAGAAGCGGAGAAGAAGGGGAGAGCTTCGCGAGCACAGGATCATTCACGAGAGGAGAACGACGACACGAAGGACACGCGAAGTCCTCGAGGGCCGACGTCTCCCATTCGTCGCACTCCTGGTGCACGCATCTACAAAGGCACACCCATATTATCCATGTTTTGTTTGTCTAACCTTCAAGTATCACACAGCAAATTGGCATGTTATGCTGTCTTTTTTCCTAACTTCATGTACTCTCAATACTATTAGGGTGCAATGAGAAGAAAAGATCATGTCTATATATGACTAAATAAGTTTCAGTAAAAATGAAACAATGTCAACTATATATGACTTAAATTCCACATTTAAAAGAGACAAAATATGAGATTCAGAAAAAAGGAAAAATTGCAGAAAACCTCTCGCAATTGATGCAGGTCCGGAAGATTGAAATGGACTGCACATGCCTTGAGCACACCGGACATATTCGGTCAGCCTGTCCTTTTCTGTAATTTACATGACTTTACGGGAATAAAAATGAACAACAACAAAAAGACTTTAAATTTCCCTATTATCCGAATTTATATATATCGCCAAACTAATTCACTACATCTTTTCCTTCATGATGTCAAATGGTTATGGAAAATATAATTATCTTTGGAGCAAGCAGAAAGAAGTGTTTTAAAGTTGTTGTAACGTTAAACATTCTGAAAGTATGCCAATAAAAGGAACGAAAACGGACGCGAGACGCGTGGCGAATGCATCGATGCTCGACTTCTTCTGCTGGAAGCTGACGTCCCTTGAGGATTCACCGAGAAATGGCGACGAAGAAGTCTCGTCGAGGTCCATCTTTTTAAGCAACAACGCAGGCTTAATCCATCTGGAAGGAAAAGCATCCAGTAAATCACCCTCAATAAAAAAGAATTAATCAAAAGAATAAACAATCGCTTTTCCCGTGCCCTGAAAGCTACGAATACAGCCTATAAATAGTTTTTTTTTTAAATATTACCATTTCCTTAAATACGGAAACGCAAAGCAAATATAAACAACAAA
Organism: Allodiplogaster sudhausi; assembly: GCA_945643635.1. Classification (NCBI taxonomy): domain Eukaryota; kingdom Metazoa; phylum Nematoda; class Chromadorea; order Rhabditida; family Diplogasteridae; genus Allodiplogaster; species Allodiplogaster sudhausi. The sequence goes on from CALZFC010000114.1 coordinate 286,061, forward strand.
GCTGCAAAAAAAAAGTTTGCTGCCTTTAACATAAATACAGAAACTTGGCAAAGTGCCAGCAAAATATCAATCCGTCTTAGGCTGCTGCGTAGCAGCCCACGAGTCGAGGTGACCAATTCCCGATGCGGGCAGCTACACAGCTTGCAATCTGGGTGGTCCGATGCTCTCCACAAGTACATTAAACTACATATTTGTAAGATATTAACATATTTAAGAAGTGACTGAATATGAGAACTGTATGTTAGTCAGTATTCATATTCTGAGTGTTTACAATTTTACAATTCCTTCTACCTGTCTATCTCGCTCTCTCTCTCTCTCTCTCTCTCTCTCTCTCTCTTTTTCTTTCTCTGTCTCTCGCTCTCTCTGTCTCTCTTTATCTACCTTATCGTTTAACTTTCTCTCCTCGCAGTTTTATTATATTCTTTATCGTACTACTTTACTCTTTACTTTCCAACGAACATGTCTAATTAGCCTAAATACCATAACTAGAAACAACTGAAAGCGGAGTTAAATGACACGAGAGATTTGTTATCTAATCACCTTGGAATACGAAATTTTAATCGAGTGCACATTCGTTTATGGTTCAGCCAGTTGTGAAAAGACCTGGAGTGAGGCAGAGAAGAGGCAAGCAAAGATTCTACAACGGAAGACCATCGAAGCAAGCCGTGTACTCTTCCTCATTATTAGCTAACCTGAATTATAAGAAAAGTCTGGTCTGGAGGAGCAGCTGGCCAACCTGATTCTGTCCATCTTCGAAGAGATGCGATAGGCAATCGCACTCTTCTCACCTCATCACAACTTTCTATGGCTTCCTTTCATCCCCGCATTGTCTTTGACCCCGACGAATATATATTCCGTTCTCTTTGACCCGTTCACAGCTGCCGAAGAATGGACAATAAATCAAACACTCCTTATAAATCGTGTCTGCTCCTTTGCATTTGAATGCAAGCAGGCAGAAAAAGATCAATCTCTCTCTCTCTCTCTCTCTCTCTCTCTCTCTCTGTGTTTCACTCTCTCGCCTTCCATCTCTCTCCACCTCTTCCTCTCGTCTTTTCTCTCTCTCAACCTCTCTCCACCTCTTCCTCTCGTCTTCTCTCTCTCTCTCTCTCTCTCTCTCTCTCTCTCTCTCTGTTTCACTCTTCACCTCTGATCCCGACGTACATATTTCATTCGCTTGGCGTACAATTTTTATTCATTCATCAATTTTGTTAATGAGATTGCAGAAACAAAGGGAAATAGAAAGAAATAACTGTCTTCATAGAAGAAAAACACGGAAAGCATACGAACAAACAAGGAAACAAAGAAGGAGATGCTGCAGTGTATTACAGAAGCAGGGTCTCTATGTCTTGGTCTCTCGCTCTATTTCTCTCTTTTTCTCTCTATCTCTCTCTCTCTCTCTCGCTCCCTCTATCTGTGGGTTTCCCTCGCTCTTTCCCATTCTCGGCGCGAATTTTATTAGACTGTGCATAAATAATGATCTAAAAGAATACTTTATGAGTAAATAAGATAGGCCACACGCAAAGTTGTACCTTCCACATGGATACATGTGTACGTATGTGCATATGTACATGTTCTGTGGGAAAATTGAAACTATCATTTTAAGTTTTTGAAGTTGATTATAGAAAGTTTTAAGATATCCTTTTGTGCTATACAATATTTTAGCTGTAAAACCGAAAGAATTGAAGTCGAATTGACGCTCATAATAAATTTAGAATGTTTGATGTCAGCGATTGCCAGAGTTTCCTCGAATAGTTCTCCTTTGCTGCTTTCTATAAGAAAGAAAGGTCGCATAATGTAATTCCTCCAATAATTTTGTATAATACATTTATTAAACTTATAATAAATGCGTGCTTTCGAGAACAAAATCCCCGGATTACACATTTGCCCTCTTCATTCACTTCTGCTCTTCCTCTTCTCCTTCGGTGAAACGTGACGGAATTGCCAGTTGGCGCGTATATTCTTCCTTCGACCATGAATGTATAGCCGACCGCCAGACAGACAAGGCCGGGCTAATTTGTCATACTGTAATTGGACTGCGCATACGGACCGGTCCGACTCGGAAGCCGATATGTGCTCTTTGTCGCTCCACCTGCAATCGGATACCGTAATCCGGGAGAGAGGAGAGAGAGAGAAAGCGAGAGTAAGGGAAAGCAAGAGAGCGAGAAAGAGAGAGAGAGAGAGAGAGAGAGAGAGAGAGATACAAAGAGAGAGATACAAAGAGAGAGAGGGAGATACAAAGAGAGAGAGAGAGAGAGAGAGAGAGAGGAGATACAAAGAGAGAGATACAAAGAGAGAGAGGGAGATACAAAGAGAGAGAGAGAGAGAGAGAGAGATCTTCGATCTCACGACAATTTACAGACAGGAACTTCTGCCGCTTCGCTGACTCTCGTGAACTCAGTGATTCGAACCCGGAGTACAGAGATGTTAATTCAAACATTGCTCCAGCAAACAAGATAATTAAAAAAAAAACTCCGATGCAATTATTTTTATTTCAAGCAATAGTTCATGTACACTAATAATAAGTCTTCCTTCGTGTCAAGCGCACTTCATGGGGGTTGACCTTTGCCACGTCTTCAATACGTTAGCAAGAGTCGTTCGTCACTTTGTCTCACATATTCAGACTGGCGAGTCTTCTTCGACTTCTTCTTCGGTTTCGTCTTGTCGAAAATCTCGCAATGAGGGGGCAGATTCCCCCGCGCGGATAGGATGAGGAAGAGAGTGAAAGAGAGGAAGAGAGAGAGAGAGAGAGAAAGAGAGAGAGAGAGAGAGAATGAAAGAGATGAAAAGAGAGAGAGAGACAGAGAAAGAGAAACAAAAGGGAACGGGGCGTGGTCGTCCATGACGAAGAATGAGAGAGAGAGAGGGAGGGAGAAAGAAAGAAAGAAAGCGTGAGAGAGAGAGAGAACGAAGAGAGAGAAGGAGAGAGAAGAAGATGAAGGGAAGAGAGAGGAGGAAGAGATAGAGGAAGAAGCTTCTTCCCTCAGGCAGTTCCCGAGACGGGCTTCATTCCGGACGAGGTCGGCCATTGCGAGTCTCCATCCCTTGAAGATGCGCTGCAACCTGCTCGCCCTTCTCTTCCTTGTCATCGCTCTCCTCGCGCACCTCGTGCCAGCCCGTCAGTCTTCGGCTCTCTTTTCAAATTTTATTTATTTATTTACTTATTAATTTTCTATTTAGTATCCATTTATTTATTATCTTAATTGTTGTTAAGACCTAATTAACTTACCATATTGATATAAAAGTCACAGAAAATATTAAGTAGCAAAATATTTTAAAGAATTTATCTGGGAAATAATTTTCAAATACTTTTCCCTAATGGGTGAATTCAGTGATTTTTGAGAGATGGATTTTACTACGGTAATCATGAGTCGCCCTAGTCTTTCATCTGTTTCTCGTCTCTCCACTGGGACCGAACTGTTTGAGAGCGCGCGCTCAAATCTAACACTTTTTTTACTACTGAAGAATCCTTTCCTTTAAAGACTGATGTTTTCTTTACAACGAAAGAGGGAGAGAGAGAGAAGGCATATTGAACATATCATGGAAGGAAATTAGACAGCATCCAAGAATTCCTTGCCCTTAATGCCTCAAGGGGACACATTAAATGCAAATTCGAAAAGTTTTCCGTTCCCCATCTCCAGGGACGAAATATTTGATTATGCAGAAGTACCAAAAGTTTTTTATCTCTATTTCTCCCGGGCGACAGACAGAAATGAAGACAAAGAGCTAGACCTGTCCCTGTCTTTTTTGCTATCTGCATTTCTCCCTCTTTCTCCCTCTCTTTGCCTCGTCTCTCTCTCTCTCTCTCTCTCTCTCTCTCGCTCTCTCTCTCTCGCTCTCTCTCTCTCTCTCAATGAATGGATTTCCTCATGGCTCCTGTACATACCACTGCATATATGCAGTAAAGTGACTCTTTGGCTATTACCGTATATAATTTCTATTTTAGAACTTATTGTTAGGTACATAGTTCCATTTTTCAAGTATTTGTTAGAGGTCTTACTATTTTAATGAGAGTAGGCGTAGTGCAAATTTGCCAGAAAACAAGACATAAAACTTGGAATTGTCAATGAAGCCTCGGGTCATCACGAACATCCCGAAGAAGAGAAGAATCTCCTGTTTCAGTAGAGTGGGCGCATCCATGAGACTCGCATGCATTTACTATGAGGCTCTTTTCAATGCGTGCGTCTTTTGTACGCGATTAGTTTGCCTGCCTCGTTGAACCCAGTCCGTTCTGTAATAAGATTGAGACAATGACGTGATAGTCATAAAGTTGAAGATAAGGAGAGAATGGGAAGGGAGAGTGAGAGAGAGAGAGAAAGAAAGAGAAAGTAATATTCTCTATGGCACAAAAAAAGAAGAGAAAAGCAGCACAAGATTAGACAAAAGGAAAGAAAGAGAAATCTCCGTGATCTGGCGCCCGTCGTTTCTCCTTCAAATATTCGTGGCGACGACGAGCCTTTGTGCTGCCGAAGAAGCCTTCAGAAACCTCGGCCTTTCCGCCTCAAGGCCCTCCCGACAATGGGAGACACGGATCGGGGGCTGTGGAGAAGAAGGAAAGAACTTGACCTTTGCTGAGGCATTGCTTCAGCGAAACCATGTCTTTTTGCTTCCTTCCTGTCCCCTCAAGAGCAAAATCAGTGCAGACTAAATATGGTTATTAAAACGAAAATTATAATTCGTTCCAGAAAATCATTCAAGCTAGATAAATGACAAGGACTAAATAATTCTGTTTTCAGAGTTTGACGATGGATCGGATCTGCAAATTCCACGTCAGTCTATGACTTTCATTCAAATAGTTTAGCTTTCGCTATTGTATTTTCTTTCTCTAACTCTCTAATTCTCTTTCGCTCTTTCGATCCTCCCTCTCGCTCTTTGACTCTCTCGCTCTTTCTCTCTCTCTCTCTCTCTCTCTCTCTCTCTCTCTCCATCATTCTTACTCTCTATCAAATATCACTTCTTCTGTCTCTCATATATCTTGCTTGTCGTTTTGTACTCGTGCTATTTCGGTGATGTCGCCTCTCATCAGATTTGCTAAGAGATGAAGAAGCGAAGGAGAGAGATTTATACATAGCGAGAGAGATTGTATGAGGATGTGACCGTAGGGGTGAAGATAGAGAGAGAGACATAGGGAGTGAGAGAGAAGGAGTGAGAGAGAGAGAGAGTGAGAGAAATGGAGAGATCTAAATAGAGGAGATTGAAATACTCGTCAATCTCCACATGTTATAGATGACTAAATGGGAAAAGCATTCGAGCGTATTTTTGAAGTGGATTAAAGAGGGTGCCGTCATGAGATAGAAGTGGTGAGAGCGAGAGGCGATGATGCCCGACAATACGAGACATAGAGAGATACTAGAGAGAGAGAGAGAGAGATAGACTAGGGAGATGAGAGAGAGATAGAGACGAACTTGAGAAAGATAGATAGAGAGAGAGACTATAGGGAGAGAGAAGAGACCGGTGTAGCAGAGAAACCCAAAAGGGGTGGCAAGAAATACAAGGAAAGCTGAAAGATGTAAACAAAGGCTAGAGAACAATAAGGAGTAGCTGCGCTCTCTGCAACTCGAGTTTCTATAAATAGCCCCAAGGTTGCTTCTACACTAAACGCAAATGATATTACGAAACATGCCAGTTGATTGAATCCTCTTCCAAGAAAGAAGGATTGTTTTGGTTCTCTCATATATGTATGTACCCCAGCCCATCTTTGGATTATTTAGGAGATTTTCTTCAGTCCGAAAGTTCTCATTTCTTTTGTGAGAACGAATTCCTGGAAGCTTTCAACTATTTTTCACTATTGTTTCGCATGTTAAAGTTGTCCTCTCAAGAACATTCCAAATATTACTTATAATTAACGAATCCATGGCGCATTTACGAGTTTCAAATTAGAATGTCGATTTTAAATGAATATCTGTCTTATGTTTCCTTCTTTTTCCTATTCTTGCGAGTTTTGCTGAATTTTCGATGAAGTTTCCCACGAATTGAAGTAGTCTGTCTTCCCTTGAATGAAACCTCATCGTCACCTCTTATATCATCACGAATCTTTTTTTCTTTTCTATCATTTTATCACTATCTTCTTTCTTGCATCTCCACCAATTCCTTTTATCCATTTATCACTCTCTCTCATCTCTCTCATACTCTGTCGTCAGCTCTCTTCATTCTATCTCGCGTTCTCTCCCTCTCTCTCCCTCTCTCTTTCTCTCTCTCTCTCTCTCTCTCTCTCATACTCAACCGTCATCTCTCTTCATTCTTTCTCGCTCTCTGTTTCTCATCATGTCTCCTTCCTCTTTCCTTTCTCACCGCTATCTCCCTCCCTCATCCCTTTCCTTATCTCTGCTCCTGAAATCAGTTTATCTCTGACCCTGAGGCTCAGAATGATTCCCATCCCACGCACAGCACAATCTTTCCTCTCCACTCACTCAGGGGCTCTCAGAAACACATTCTCTACTATAGGTCATTCAAACCATCTCTTTTTCCACTCATTTCTTCACTCTCTCTCTCTCTCTCTCTCTCTCTCTCTCTCTCTTTCTCTCTCTCTCTCTTTCACTCTCTCTATGTATCTTCCCCTCTCTTCCATTTTTTGCTTAATTGTTTTTCTAATCTTTCGTTTTCCAGTCTCTTCCATCCTATCACTCTTTACATCCCCCATTATTCGTGGATGTTTCTCTCATTCCATGCATCGACTATGACTGTCTTCCTCCAACAACTCAATGACCTCCATCGACAAATATTTGTAAGAAGAACAAATCGATGCAAATAAAAGCAAAAGGATCTTTATGAACTGCGTCCATCTTTTAGTATTTTGTTTAAACTATTTAACAGAATCCCTATTGAGTTTATCATGCACAAAAAAGATAACCATTAGCTGCATAATTACTCTCACTATCATTGATTCACTTTTATCTTAAATATTATATTTTTTAAAGAAACGTAACTTTGCTGTTGTTACAGTAATGAAGAAGGGTCGGCCACAGGGGCCTCTTCGCTTCGGGAAGCGGCGCGCCGGCCCGTCGGGACCGCTCCGCTTCGGCAAGCGCGCCCTCCAGCTGAGATGGGCATCGAACGACATGGATGAGATGTACTGAATGCGCCTTCCGCTTCGGTCGCGGCAGAAGACGCGTCTGCCGCTTCCGCATCGGCCGCAGCACCGCGCCTTTTAAGTTGAAAATTAATATTTGTACATTGTTGCAAGCCCATGAATGCCACCTGCATGGGTCGATGTGATCTCCTCGTTCTGTCCTACACGTATTGATTTTCAATGAATACCCTTGCTTTAATACTTCCTTTTTCTCGTTCTCCTTCGCGTGGACCACCTTTTCCGCTGCCGACTCTCCAGTTGAACAACATCTTTATCCATTTCAAAATTCGAACACCACTCACATACGTATTTTGTCACTGCTGTCTGATCTGAGACATCCTCGATAAACGATCTCTGGTTGTCATCTGCAGACATAGAGAGAGAGAGAAACCGAAAGAGACAGCGAGACCGAGAGAGAGAGAGAGAGAAACCAAGAGAGACAACGAGACAGAGACAGAGGGGGGGGGGAGAAAGAAACGCCCCGGTCACACCCTCTCTGAACAATCATAATAAAGAAGGGGGAGGAAGGAAGTCGAGACCCTCCGTAAATCTCCATATTAGAGTGGATCGATTAATTGCTCGCGATGTCCCTTTCTAACTTCGGCTGCCCCCTCTCTATTGATGGTTTGAACTAACGGCCAGTACCTGGGAAAGGCCGGAGAACATTCGGTTTGTTGGGGCTAACAATAAAGTGTTAAAATGGAAAAAAGTAGTTTTTTTTCATTTTCAACTCAGCCCGGTCTCCATAATGCCGCTAGACAACGAAATGAAAAGATACATATGCACATTCATGTTGCGACGAGTGTGCGCATTCGAGTGGGTGAAGCGTGTAGTACATTACATGTCAAGGAGGTGAGAGTGGAGGAAGGAGAGAGAGAGAGATTGAAGAGGGAGAGAGAAGAGAAAGGGAGCAGAGAGATATAGAAGAGAGAGAGAGAGAGAGAGAGAGAGAGAGAGTATTGCGAGGGAGACGGGGACTGTAGGGGGCAGCTTTCGCAAGTCTGAAGAGAGCGACTCCATGACAATAGGAACGACTGGCACACTGTCAACAGACGGCTCTCTTCGCCTGCGCGATGCTTGCCTAGGATGGAGAGGGAGACTGGTGGAGAGAGGGAAAGAAGCAGACAGAGAGAAAGAGAGAGAGAGAGAGAGAGAGAGAGAGAGGTTTAAAGGGAGGGACGGAGAATAAAACAGAATTATGCAATTAATACGAGGATCAAGAGAGTCACGACGACCAAGAAGACGGAGAGGCACTGTAGAGGAGAGAGAGAGAATAAGAGGAAGAGAGTGGAAGAGTAAAATATCCTCTCCTTGGTCTTTCATTTCAAAAGGTCATGCGTCTACTGGCTTCTCCCGTACCTCACATTGCGTGACCGTAAATGACGGAGATGGGAGATTGAAGACAAAGAGAGAGAGAGGGAGAGAGGGAGAGAGAGTGCGGGAAATAAAAGCTCGGTGCTGACCACTGTAAAGGCTGTGTAACGGTAGACTCGACGCCATCTTGGGAGAGAGAGGGAAGAATTGAGAGGCAGAGACAGAGAGAGAGAGCTCTTTCTGGCTGCTCAAGCAACATCATAAATGTTCGGTCAGCTCTGACATGTTCCGTGACATGTTGTGGTGGTGTGGCTGTCGTGTGTGCAGAAGGTTATGTGGTTGTATGCGAGGGAGGTAGCCGACAGGGAGGAGGAGGGTGGGAGAGGGTAGGCGGATGATGGAGTTGGCGTCCCTGAAACGGTTACCGCAGGGGCTTTTCCCCGGGCACCTCTCGGCCAAAGTGCGCTGCAACACTGTGCGCCTTCATTTTTATGGCGTACATGCATATGCGCCCTCCGGAAGAGACTCCGCCCTCGATTCCCCTACTCTCCGGCTCTCTCCTCTCTCCCTCTCTTTCTCGCTCTGATCACTCGATATTTCTCTCGCTCTCTCCCTCTCTATAGGACCATCGGGGCTGTTATCGCTTTTGCTACCTGTTCATTTCTCTCTCCCGCTCCCACCCTCTCTCTCTCTGTATATATCTCTCTCTTTCAGTCACTCTCTCGCTCTCTCTCTCCGGCTCCAATCCCCTCGCCCACTGCTCATGGATGATACGGTAGGCGGTTCTTCTCCTGTCAAGTCGCTTTTCACTCTCCAGATGTGTTGAGGGGCGCTGCGAAGTGCATTACATGAAACAGAAGAACAACAATATGAAATGGATTGGGAGAGAGAGAGAGAGAGAGAGGAAAATAAGAATAAATAGAGAATGAATACCAAAAGAAAGAAATGAAAAGAAGATCAGGAAATTCCCCCATTCCTTTACTGTTTCCTACCATAGTGCTGTAAAAAGCTTCTTGAGAATAAGGTTGGCCCCGGTCTGACTGTTAGTCAGGCACTTGGGTGTTAAAATGGTTTTTCTACAGTAGCCTCATCAGATGCTAACAGTGCTTGGCTCTCCGAGTACTTAAATTACTGTCTCTCTTTCTCTCCACCTCTTTCTCTCCCTCTCTAATACTCCTCCTCTCCATCTCTGGCTCTCTTTCCAGCGCTCTCACACTCTCTGTCCAATCTGTCTCTCCATCTCTGATCCTCACATTCGCTCACCTCGGTCTCTGACTCGCCACTTAAGATTTCATGCCATCAGTGGAATCTTAATCACCTTTCTTCTTCTCTCTGGTCCAAGAAAGGTTTAGTTTTTACGGTTCTCTCGCTCTTTGTCTTCTTCTCGGTCATTCTCTCTCCGACTCTCTTGTTCGCTCTCTATCTCTCTCATAATCTCTCTTTCTCCTTCTCTCTTCCTCTATCTCTCACTCACCCTTATGCATTCATTTGACTCTTGCTTACCTGCAGAATGTTCGTTCTAATTTCTCTAATTTATCTAATTCGCCCGATGCGCAACTCTCTCATCGCCTTTTTCCGCTCACTTGCACACAGAATATAAGAAGAAATAGAGTGAGTTAGAAAAGACTGTAGAGGGAGAAAGAGAGAGAGAGAGAACGAGTAAGAGAGAGAAAGTGAGACAGTGAGAGAGAAGAGAGGGGGATAGACAGATAGCGCAAGGATATAGAAAATGGTAGATGAAACGAGACTTTGAAAAAGGATGAGGGACAGACGGAGGTAGAGAGAAAAGATTCAGAAATATGTAGAGGTAGAGAGAGAGAGAGACAAAGAGAGATGAATTTGAAGGGAGAAAGAATGTATCGACGAAACCTTACAAATAGTATGTACAAGGGCGTGCCTTGAAGATGCATTTACTGAAGAAAAGGAGGATGGACGAAGAAATAGGCACAAAATAGAGAAAAGCTAAAATTGCCTTGAAATATTAAGTGATTAATAGCGAAGAAAGAGAGAGAGAGAAAGAGAGAGAGAGGAGAGAGAGAGAGCAGTAGAATGTGAGATGACTTTCGGATTTTACTGTTACTAGAAATGACTTAAAATAAAATTAAAAGTAAAAATAATGAAAAAGATAGTAACCTTGGTATTCGTTGAAGAAAGATGTATTCGAAGGATAGTCTGATACATTACGGCGAAAAATAGCCTTAAAATAGTGCGAGAGCATGAAAGTGTGCAGGATTTTCAATAGGAAATGAATGATTAAAATAATGAATAAAATCAGGTTAATGATCACACAAAAACTACAAAATATCCCCTAGAAAATGTACCATAAAGATCTTAAAATACATCTCTAGTCTATATTCTGCTTTTTTTATGATAATGAAAATGATCAATAGATTTTCATGCCCTTGGTCTTTTGAAACTTTTGAATGCCTCTAGAATAGAACTATCTGCATATTCACCGAATATTCCTATTGGTGAGGGGGGAAAATTGCCGATAGGAGCGTAAGAGATTCGTTGACATCACAATCCAAGCCTTCTTCGTCTTTCTCACCTGACACGATGCATTGCATTCGCACTCCCGCACGGGGGTCCGCGGAGGGGCGAATGAGAACAAGGGGAGGATCAAAGGAATCCTCATATGAGGAGAGAGAGAGAGAGAGAGAGAGTGAGAGAGTGAAAGATATGGAGAGAGAGTGAGACAGGGGAGAGTGGGAGAGAGAGAGAGTGAAAGAGATGGAGAGAGAGTGAGACAGGGGAGAGGGGGAGAGAGAAAGACATACATATGATTCGCGAGAATGGCTGAGATCGTCGAACTCTCGAATTAGGACTGAAGGGATGAACGGGAAGGAGCCTTACAGTCGTCAGTCTTCCATTTCAATCAAGTTGGTCAGGAGAGCACAGGAAGGAGCATACATCTCTCTCTTTCCCTTTCTCTTTCTCTCTTTCTTTCCCTTCATCTCTCCCTCTCTCTCTCTCTCTCTCAAAAAAAAAGAAGCAATAAAAAGCAGCGGCCTCTTTGATCGGCGCCGATTTGGAATGGGCTACCTATCTAGCCCATACCTCTATAACCTCCTATCCCCCTTCATCTAACTAACTCCCTGATGGTGAGACCAACCAGCCGAGACTGTCAGTCTGCGGGTGCGGAGAGGTGTGAAGATGAAGAAGTAGACTCTCTCAGAGGGATGGTGAGTGGCGGGGTTGAGGGCATTAAAGAATGGGGAAGGAGGACCTTGCTGCTCTCTCAAGAGGTCTTCTCCATCAAAGGAGGTGGTAGTCGGGGGAAGGGTTGAGGGAGGAAAGGTAGAGAGAGAGAGTGAGAAACACTGCCTGTTCAAAAGGAGGTACTCTCTCATTCAGTCGTTCATCGTCTCTCTTTCATTCAGTCTCTCTCTGTCTGGGTCTCTTTCTGCTTTCTCCCTCTCTCTCTCAATCTCTATCTCTATCTCTCTCTCTCTCTCTCTTTCAGAGTGTGTCTAAAAGACGGTCGTGTGCGAACTGTCGAGAGTGCGCGGATGAATAGAATCGGACCGGACTGAAGGTGAACGAGTTGAGGAAGAGGAGACGGCATACACACGACGCGTGAGCAGTAGCATGTAAAGGTGGAGGAGGGGGAAGGGAGGGAGACAGAAAGAGAAAGAGAAGAAAGAGACAGAGAAACAGAGAGACAGAGAGAGAGAGAGAGAAAGTATGAGAAGCAAAGAGCGGGGGTACAAGAAAAGACAATATGCGCAACAGGAAGGACAAATTCAAAGGAAAGAGTGAGGGGTGGAAGGACGTGAAGGAAAAAGTTAATAAGATGGATGGAGGGAATGCGGATGAGCAGAAGAGTTGTGATTGGTGGCGAGAGAAAGAGGAGAGAGAGAGAGACAGAGAGAGAGAGAGAGAGAGAGAGAGAGAGAGAGAGAGAGAGTAAGGGAGAAAGCGGAGAGAGAGAGAGAGAGAGAGAAAGCGGAGAGAAAGAGACAATGAAGACAACTGGAAACATGCGCAAAGTACTAGAACATGAGATTGAGAATGTACAAGAAAACGAGAATAGCAGGGGGAGGAACCACAAGTTGCAGCCACTGGATGTAAGGGCAGCCACTCATAGTCGGCAAATTGGCAAGAGAGGGAGAGAGAGAAAGAGGGAGAGAGAGAGAGAGAGTGAGGGAGAACGATTGAAGGAGATAAAGAGGGAGAAAGAAAAGGCGAGAGTAAGAGAGAGATATATAAAACAGAGAAAGAAACGAATTAAAGAGAATAGCGAGGGAGAGCCAGGAGGGACCTTGACTGGCTAATTGCTGCGTTTATAGGTGCGCAGATAGGCGGGTTGGCTTGCTTGGTGCTACCCGACAGAGCAAGGCGGAGTTGGTTAGGAAGATAGAGAGAGAGAGAGAGAGAGAGAGGTGAGTGAGAGAGAGAGGGGTGAGTGAGAAACTAAGAGCGAGGGAATGAGAGCAAGAGAGAGAGGCTGAGAGAGAAAGAGTGAGAGATATAGGGAGAGCGTAACAGAAGGATCAGGTAGGCCTACGCCATAGCATGGAAGCCGCTGCTGTTGATGACGTCGTTATCGATAGGGCAGAGGGGGCGAGAGCGATATGTATATTTTGAAAGATATATAGAGGGAGAGTGAGATAGCATAAGAGCGCGAGAGGGAGCAGAGAGAGAGAGGGTAAGGGAGCAGGGGAGGAGGAATAAGAGTAAGAAGCAAGCGTCATCCACACCGGGAAGCGAGTGCGAGAAAGCGAAGTATTGCTCATCAAGTTGAGAGCTTCCTTGAATTTAGCCTGGCAGAGAGAGAGAGAGAGAGAGAGAGAGAGAGAGAGAGAATGAGAGAGCGGGGGAGAGCAAAAGAAAGAGAGATGGTGGGAGGTACAAGAAAGAAAATCAGAGAGAGAGAGAGAGAGAGAGAGAGAGAGAGAGAGGCGACACACAAAGAACTGCAGATAATGAGTTAAACTACAACTTTGACCTACATATGTATGTATGTAAGTATGTGCGTGAACGCGGATAAGCTGATAACCACATGCTATCCGAGTTGAAGAGGGCTGAATTTTGCGATGTGAGAGAGGGAAAAAGTTTGACAGAGAAAGAGACAGAGGTTGAGAGAGAGCAGCGGCTGAGAAACTGAAAGAGTCAGATAGAGAAAGATATGGAATAAGTATGAAGATGGGAGTGGCACTCATGTGCATAGACAGATACGTACAACCGAAGAGCCAGCCACTCCCCATGGTTGCGTGTATGTCTCTGCCTATTTCAATTCTACTCCTCCTTCTGGTCCCCTCTCCTTCTCTTCATTAGGCACAATTGATGTGACAGCACACATGGAATATACGTCTACCTTTACGAGAGGAGTGAGATTGAGAAAGAGAAAGAAAGAAACAGAGAAAAGAATGATAGGGAGAGAGAGCGAGAGAAAGAGAGAGAGAGAGAGAGAGAGAGAGAGAGAGAGAGAAGCGAGAATCTCAGGGCGTCGCCGGACACGAAACGAACACGCTCAACATTCAGCGAATGCTATTTCTTTCTTTCTATCTCCGCATCTCGATCTCCTTCTCTCGCCATTTGTCTCCTTATCTTCGCTCTCTCAACGTCTCTTACATAGCTTCCTGCACGTTGTATAAGCGGGCTACATACATATATTCATTTAAAATAACATTTTACACGAAACAAGGAGTCGCTGTCGTACTGTACAATTGTTTGAGTAATTTCAATTTCACGAGTAGAGACAACAAAGCTCTGCCTCCCAAACAGTACGCAACCATACTGAAGTTTTGCCTAGCAAATTGCTGCCGATGTCATGATTGAAAGCATTAACTCGGTTTCTCCCTCTTCACAGTTCCTGCTCAATTTCAGTCAATCCCAGGAGATCCATCTTTGACTGTCCCACACACCGCTTCTTCTGGTTCCCCAACATGCTCGTCCTCAGTTTTAGTTGCTCCATTAATTTATCAGTCATATGAAAGAAGTTCAGAATGATGCTTGACGGAACTAAGGAAATGATCTTGAGGAAGAGAAATAAAATTAACAAATCTGAATTAAAGCTAGCAGAGTATTATAATCACTTTACTAGTTGAAATACATCTCGTCTAGGCTGTCGCCTCTCTTCAGTCGCTGCAATATTACACCGAATCACGATCAGACACACAACTTACGTTTAGTTATTTAACTATTTATCTCGCAACTTTATAAAGTACCCTTTCCCAGAAATGTTTATTTTCATTTTAATACAAATCAATAAAATCGATTGAATTAGTGATTTTTTTTAAAATAAAAACTAATTAATATTGTATGAATGAATGTTTCAAAAACTTTGTTCTCTTGCAGTGCCCCTTTTGGAGCCGCTCGCTTTCTTGCTGAGCCCCCGCTCTTCAGGATGTCTTGGTCAGCCTCTCGCTTCACTACAAAGAATCCATCTCTCTGAGCGCGGCCTTCTCGACCTGGAAGTATTCCCTGTGCAATGAAAGACAAAATGAATACATACATGATAATTAATAAAGAACAAAATGAAAACAGATAATTAGAGGGAGTAAGATAATCAAATTAAAGCAAGAAAAAAGCTTTTTTCCTCGGCGGTGATTTGTGCAAGCCTTGGAATGACTGGGGATTCATGGGCACTAGGCGATAGGGCACCGAATTCTTGATAAAGATAATCTCGTCGTTATCTCCTCCCTCCACTGGCTCGCTGCCCCCTTCCTCTGTTCTCTTCGCTCTTAGACTCTTTGCCACTTCGTAGATCTGTAATTTATTTGTGAAACAATAATTAATAAAGCAAATTTGAATAAAAAAACTACCTCAACAAAAAAGATTCATAATTGCAACTACCGTGCATGGAAAAAGAGAACGACCTGAGAGCGCTTGATAGAAGGGAAGAGCGGAAGGACTTCGGAAGGTTTGAGTGTCTTGAGAAGCTCCATAATTTCCACCCTCTCAGCTGGTTTAAGTCTCTGCAAACGAATCATTTTCCAGGACAGAAATTATACACGAAGACTGGTTGCACATCGTTCAATTATAAAATTTAATTTTTGAGCTATAGGGAGGATATTTTATCTTCAAAAAATGGATCTCATTTTACACATATGGCTTTCGTCAAGAATCCAATCTACGGTAGCAATCCATTCTTCAAAATCATTATTAAAGCGCAAGTATTTTCATAGCTATATTATATCCTGCTCCTACTGATGGGTTTTACTTTCACTGGAAACTTCCAAATTATTCGAAGTCCGAAGAAGAAGCAGCAGCCAGAGAGTCCATTTCATTCACATTTTCCTTTAACAAAAATGCCAATATTATTCTCGCACAAAAAATATAGTTTACCTGGTTTTCCTTAAAAAATTACACAAAAACATATTTTCAAAGAATATTTTTTACTACAAAACTGGATGCGTTTAAATTACTATTAAAAACCCCTCCAGTCTAACCTGAGAATCGCTGAGGACAGCAGCAGAGGAAGAAGTGGACTGTTCAAGCGACTTCGACGTATTTTCATCTGACCGGGTGCCAACATAGAGCATCGGTCTCTTAACTCAGTTATTATGCATTCAAGAACTAACAATGCAGTCTTTATTGTTTATATCACTAATTTTATATTACTAAATTCACCTTCTGCTCATACCTTATGACGGCGACAACTCGCCGCATCCAGAACATCGCCAGCTTCGGTGTAAACGTAGGAAATCATTGCATAGCCACCTACCGGAGTTCCGGTTGACTTTTGCAGAAAGTGGACCTGGGGAAGTGTATATATTTTACCACATAAAGAAATAGCTCATTAATTCACTTTATACTAGAACTACTTCCGTCTCTCTTTTCCGTTTTCTGCTTCGTAAAAGGGAGACGGAAGAAGTCCTCCAATAAAATGAATTAATGAAGTATTTGTTAGTGCAAATAAATATATAAAGATCCCGTGCTAAAAAATACTTAGCGCATTCTTGACATTAAGAGAGCCAATCTGATAGGCTCGACCACGGGCGTGCAGGGAATAAAACTATTTTTTGATTTTAATTTTCTTTGAAGGGTTACTGTAGATTGGGGATTCCAAAAACATTTTTTTCAAAAATTTATTTTCGTTTTTAAGCACAGTATACCTCAAAATGTCGAAATATTTTAAATGGCCATAACTTTTTGTAAACTTAACGAAATTGAATTTTTAAAAGTTTATTACGTTCAGCAATCCCAGGGGCATAAAAAAGTCATACATAATTTTTTGAAAAAATTTCATTTAAGGGGTCATATTGACACCCAAATATATCTTGGGTGTAATGTGGGCCCGAAAACGTTTCGAGGGCGCGGATACGACACCACCACGTGAAAGAGGAGCATTTATAACCCCTAGTACACTGGTTGACTTAGGGAGCACGTATTGGTAGCTTAATTTTCGCCTGAACATTCACATTTGCTCAAACTGGCGAGCAGGTAAATTGGCATAAATCGCTTCAAACTTAACAATGGGCAGAATTAGAGTGATCATTCGATTTGTCTTCTTAAAACTAAGAAAATAGTTCCAAAGAACGCATGACTTTTCTTTTAATTTCACTTTTTCAACACTTTTTTGGCAAAAACCTTTTTTATGCGTCTTGAATTCGGCACCTTTTCGCCAGTTTCTGATATTTTTTGAGCAGAAGGCGCCATAGTTTTGCCGTCGTAAGAAAGAGCATTTAATTTTACATAGTTTACATAGGTTTACAACTGAATTTGACCACGTATTTGATGCGATTTTACGGCCAGAAACTCCTCAACTCCGCAAACAATCTTGTCACAATACTGGAAACAATCTCGCCACAATTCCTCAAATATATCAACTAATTGCAAATAATTGCAACTAAATAAATGAAGAGTATTAAAAAAAAATTTGCTTTTTTTAAAAGTCAACGGATTTCTGTCTCTAATTCTATATTATCGAAAATATTGAGGCTATATTGAGGTGACGGGCAATTATACAGGTTCAAAAAAAAACCCGTTCTTTAACGTGGTGGAAGATAAATGCAGAAATTCCGTTTAAAATAAGTCGTAAACGTACATTTCCGTAGTTATAGGGGAATTATGTGAGATACGAAAAAACAATTTACCAATTATTTTTTTGTAATGTTGTACAAATATACCATATCTGTATAAAATCGACTGGAGAGCAATCCCATCTTGTTTCTAGCTCAAGTACAACACGCTCGGGAACGATTCGGGGATTTAAAATTTTGATAATTTGCGGAGTTGAGGAGTTTCTGGCCGTAAAATCGCATCAAATACGTGGTCAAATTCAGTTGTAAACCTATGTAAACTATGTAAAATTAAATGCTCTTTCTTACGACGGCAAAACTATGGCGCCTTCTGCTCAAAAAATATCAGAAACTGGTGAAAAGATGCCGAATTCAAGACGCATAAAAAAGGTTTTTGCCAAAAAGTGTTGAAAAAGTGAAATTAAAAGAAAAGTCATGCGTTCTTTGGAACTATTTTCTTAGTTTTAAGAAGACAAATCGAATGATCACTCTAATTCTGCCCATTGTCGAAACGTTTTCGGGCCCAAATTTCGGGCTCGAAACGTTTTCGGGCCCAAATTGCACCTAAGATATATTTGGGTGTCAATATGACCCCTTAAATGAAATTTTTTCAAAAAATTATGTATGACTTTTTTATGCCCCTGGGATTGCTGAACGTAATAAACTTTTTCGCATTGTACTTTGTAGCTCCAATCGCGTGGTGAGGGAAAGTAATATGACATGTGCTATTCTTTTATTGTGCATCAATTTGCTTCAATCTTTTTCCTAAGCATTCTACGAATTGAGTTTTATAAGTAGAGCAAGACCGGTCCATGAGATTTCCGCCACTTTTCCTTATGTTGCTGTTCTTTTTACCTTCCTGTGTGTACCCGATTTAAATCGAAATTGCTGTTGTTGCCCGAATGCTCTGTTCCTTCGCCCACTTTAATCGGCCATTGTCTCCCGACTATTGGAATTTTTTTTTTGAACTTTTGCGTTAAGTTTATTAAATCTGTTGCGTTCAGTCGTGGTATTAAGTCTGGATTTATGAAGTCTACGGGCCTTTTTCTATCTGCAGACCGTGCTCGTCGATCTCCTGGAGAAGAACGACACAGTGGGTCTCTAGGCAGTCGCGTTCCGCGTGAGTTCGCGCCTCCGCCGTCACCTTCAATGCTCGTTGCGGCGCCGCGTCCCGTAGCTGCAGCTTATGGCGCCGACTCACGGGCTTAAGCCCGGCCAGTTGAAGGCATTGAAGTTTTTCTAAATCATTTTCGTATCTCATTTTCTTAAATAGGAATGTGGATATCAATTTCACCTTGAAATTTGCTTCGGAAGCAGATAAGTGGCATTTTCGGTATATTATTTTTATACAAATAGTGATTCTAAAGTGTTCTATGGAAATTGGAACAGTTTTCGGTCATTCTATTTCCCATCAACGAGGATTCCCCCTGTTTGAAGGATCCCAAGGTCGCCGCGCTGTTCAGCACAAAGGATCCCGAGGCGCGTTTTGATGATCTTAAGGAGATTGGACATGGTTCTTTCGGCGCCGTTTTCTATGTCAGTTTGCACAAATGAATTTACAGTGTTTTCACACTTCCACTGATTAGATCTGCTTTTACTCCTTGGCAAAATCAGGCGTTTGATCGCGAGCGAGCCGAGACGGTGGCCATCAAGAAGATGGCCTACCACGGCAATCAGGGCACTGAGAAGTGGGTCGACATCATCAAGGAGGTCACCTTCCTCACCTCCCTCCGCCATCCAAACATTGTCGAGTACCGTCTCTCTTTCCTCAAGGATCACACGTGTTGGGTGAGTGGCTCTTTTCGCTCGCTTGTTCCATGCCTCAGTTCCTTTTTCTAAATCGTTGTAGTCTACGAAATCTGTAATACAAAGCCGATAGGCGTTTTAATTTTTAAAAAATTCGTTTAATTGTAATAGTGATTTTCAGTTGTATATTGTGTTCAGTATTCTGGCTTAAAATATACGTCCCTGATTTCGGTTGGCAAATGAATACCATATTCTAGATTCAAAATACTATCCCTTGTTGCAGCTAGTGATGGCGTATCGTGTCCAAGATGCAAATTTTCATCCCTGATTTTGAATGTACCGTATCCTGGATTCAAGTTTCCCACCCAGAACTCTGAAGAGTACTGTATCGTGCTTCAGCTTGTGATGGAGTACTGTATCGGTTCGACAGCCGACCTGGTGGACGTGCTGCGCGCGGGGCTGCGTGAGATGGAGATCGCAGCCATCACTCACTGCACCCTTGAGGCACTGGCGTATCTCCACTCTCTCGGCCGAATCCACCGGGATGTCAAGGCTGCCAACATTCTCCTCACCGACTGCGGCATTGTCAAGCTAGGTTCTGCGAGAAGCTCCTTTCTCTTTTCCGTCTTAAAAGATTATTAAAAAGAGTTGTTTGAATCGACGAAGCTAATAAATAAAAAGAATGCTTTGCAGCCGACTTTGGCAGCGCATCCCTTTCAAGCCCCGCCCACACCTTCATCGGAACTCCATTCTTCATGGCGCCTGAAGTCATCCTCGCCATGGACGACGGCGACTACAACGAGAAGTCGGACATCTGGAGTCTCGGCATTACTTGCATCGAACTCGGTCGGAAAGCGTTTCTTTCTCATTCAAAATACATTAAGTTTCATCGGAAGTGAAAGATGCTGTGGAAGTTTTTGTAATTAATTAAGTGAAGAGCATTGTGAGAGAAAGAAGCTGTGCCAACTTCAACAAAAGTATCGTTTGATGCAGTACGCTGTTAGAGTTTAAAAAAAAACTATTATCGTTTATGTAATTTTCCTATATATTTTATTGATCTGATAGTATCGTCATGGCTTAAAAGTCCACTATCTCGAAAAATTTTCAGTCTTCCTTCCTGGATAAAAAAGAGCTTATGCGACATAAAATCGAATATATTAGGAATATTTAACATTCATTGACTTTGTCCCCGGTCCCCTCCCTCTTTCCTCGAGGTTTTGGACGCTCCGTTTTAAGCTATGAGCCTGACAAAACGGCGAGAGAACATGTGATTTGGAGAGGCGCGACTGCAACAGGAATGGAAATTGAAATAGATTGTGGTGCTGCTTGAATGTTGCCTTTGTTTTGTTGTAGCCGAACGCCGCCCGCCCCTCTTCAACATGAACGCGATGTCTGCATTGTATCACATTGCGCAGAATGAGCCTCCGACTCTCGGAATGGAAGGGGCGAGCAAGGGAGAGGACGAATGGAGCGAGCTCTTCCACTCCTTCATCCAGCTCTGCCTCCGCAAGGATCCCAAGGACAGAATATCCACCAATGAAGCCAGAGAGGTCCACTGAACCTTTTCTTCAATAATTTCAACATCATTCGTGCTTACTGATTGTTAGAGAATACGATTATTAATCTTTTGAGTCGATTGACTTGTGAGGGTGTCTCCGATACGCTTAATTGTGGGTTGGCGAAGGTTGACCGTGATGAAAGTAGAAAGAAAAATGAATGGAAAAGAAATAGGCATTAAAAGGGTTGCGGATTCCGACACCCCACAATGTTTTGGTGGCCCTGATTCACTCAACTCTGTTTTTGAAGAGATTTTTTTCTTTCACAAGTACGGTAGCTTAAGAGAAATGAGGAATTTTTTTTCTAATACTCCCCTTGTCTTTCAACCCCATTTTTTACCTGCCCCACTCCGTTATGAGAGACCATCCGACAAACCTTTTATTCCCTGAAATGAAAATGAATAAGGATTGGAAAGAATAATAAGAATAAGTTGTAAATTGCAGCATGAATTCGTGCGTGACTTGTGTGCTCCGCCCGTGCTGTGCGACCTGATCGCTCGAGCCAAGAGTCTGGTCCGTGAACTCGAGCACTCGCAGTACAGGAAGATGCGCAAACTCATGTATCTCGACGAGGCGAATGCTGACGAAGGTGTTCTAGCTAATTCTTTTTATTTTGAAGATTCGCTTTCATTCTGCCACAGTATTTGTTGTAAATGCTTAGTAATTTCATTTGAAGATGTGCTTTACTTATTAATTTTTTGATATGAAAAAAAAAATGAAATAAAAGAATGTTGAAGGAAGCGACGACACACCCGGCGACTCGCTGTCCGCGTTCGACGGAGCGGAGTCGCTCGGCGGAGGCGGCAGCAGCCGCGCCGGAGCCGACTCCCCCTCCTCTCGCTCCGCTTCCCTCAACTCCTCCCACTCACGCCACTCTACCAACAAACACTCCTTCGAGGTACGGTCGTATATTATTGCTGGCTTACTGTAGCACACTTATTTCAATTCTCATTCCGAATTTATTTTAGACTTTGTTTAATTACAGAGCGTCCATTTCTAGTTGGACCTAGACTTTTTTTTAAATTATATCATTAGTCTTTCTTCGGTTCGTTTTATCGACTTGCTTCAAAATAAACCGTGCCCCCTCCCAGCCTGAAAATGCATAGTTTGAAGACAGCGGGGGAAAACTCTTTAGTGATGGTTTTGATTTTAATTGCTGTAAATTTTTGTTTATTGTAGTGAACATAGCTTGCCCAGGACGCATGGTTTCCATTTACTCGTTAGATTTAGCAAGGTTTCCTTTAATCTTCGACTATTTGCGTTAGATAGCTATATTCTTACGAATTGGTAAGCTATTACAGACGAGTAAGCCGACCGTAGTGAACGTGAGCGAAGAGGAAGAACCGAAGGAAGCGACGGCCGTCCCAGTTGTTGAGCTGAGCATTCGGAGCATTAAAGTGTGCTTTTCACACACTTTTTTTAAAGAATAATTATGATTTAGTTCATAATTAGATCACAAAATAGTCGTGAAAATGATACTGGTAAATGGGAACATAAAACGAAAGAATAAGTATTTTGATAAATAAATAATTGGCAGGATGACGTTGCGACGCTGAGAAAGTCGAAGTTCTCGACACTTCGCACGACGAAGTTGATCACTCGCGAGCAGGAGGAGTACAAGGCAGACAACAACATGCACGAGCAGATGAACGGGTACAAGAGACTCAGGCAGAACCACCACAAGGAGATCATGCTGGTACGGTTAAGAATCCATTCCAACAGTTGGAGCTTGGAGGGGCCTCAGCTATTAAAGGGATGCTTCTGTTCTTCACTGTCTTTCATACACAAATGACATCTGTGTTGGCGATAACTGATTGTGCTTGTGTCTGTATGATCGATTAGAAGCCTGGTATCTTCAGGTTGAAGAGAGACAGCGAGCCGAGTCGGAGAACTTGAAACTGCGTCTGGACCGAGAGATGGAGATGGCATTGGCAGCTGCATTGAAGGAGAGAGCGAGACTACGAGAGAAACACGTGGCAGAGATGGAGAAGAGACGCAGAGATGTAGAGGAGGGAGAGAAGAGACTCAGGAAACAGACTGCGGTCTGTTCATTCGTTCATGCCAGGGTTAAAGGGAGCCGTCTACTTTTATTGTTTATTGCATAGTTATGATTTGACAAGCTTTATTCCTGATATTTTTATCTTAAAAAAGAAATGTCAATGTTTTTACAGGCGCGGCAACAGACAGAGCTAAAAGCATTCGCCAGTTGCATGCTGAAGGAATACAAGAATAATAAGGAGCTCAGAAAGCAGGTGTGGATCATGCATAAATTGAGCTTTATTTTGACTGATTCTCTTGCCCGCAAAATGATACCTCTCTTCTTGCGGCCTTGAAAAAGAATCTCGACTGATAAAGAACTCTATTTACAGTCACTAAAAGACCGCGGACTCTCAAAGGCGCACATCGAAGCGGAAATGAAGGAAGTCAAGGCAGATCTGGCAAAGAGAAAGGAAGTGGAAGATCGGAAGTTTGAATACAAGTTAGTGCTCTTTTTGCTCTGCACTTAATATTTAACTGAAATAACGACGCGTTATTTTGTCAGTTCACTTTATTAAATGCGAAAGTTTGTTCAGCCTACGCCTGAGAGCAGAAGGAGACCTTGAAGAGTACCGCAAGAACGCCCTCGCGAAGACTCATGAAATAGAGAATCGAATCGACGCTGAGGTTTTTTCAATATAATTTACATAACATAATTCTCTGAATATCAGTTCACTCATATCAAAGATTTTCTTCTTAAAATCTAAAATAAAACTTCAAGAAGAAAAGGATTTTAAAGTTATAAAAGCTTTTTTTTTATAAAATAGATTTAGATGCAATTGATGATAAAATGTTAAATTAGAATGTCGGTTTAAGGAATGTGAGCTGGAGCTTCGTCTGATGGACGCGCGCGCCCGTCTCCACTGGGCACAGCACGAGCAGACGGCAGAGCTGGAGATGACTCAGCACAAGGAACTGGCAGAGGCACGAGCCAGGCAGCAGAGGACTCAGCACGAGGCGGAGACTGCCAATCAGGTGGGACGAGACATTCATGAAGGAAGAAAGAAAAATTTATATTAAATTAAAGTCGACTAAAAGAACTTTGAAATATAATTTTTCTCCCATTGTTTTTTTCTGAAGTTAATATGATTACTGTGTTAGGGAAAGATATTTATTACCAACTTCCTTAAAAAAGATGGAAAACAGAAAGTGAGAAGTGATGGAACAACTCGAGGCAACAGAGGGATATTATTATACCGTATTTTCTCTATTCGTACCCCTGGGGGTACTATTTTTCAATACTCTTGTGAGGGAGGGCACTATTACACTGAGGGGTTCTACTAGAAGGAGGGCTACACAATTTAATTGATTTATATCAACATTTTATTCTTTAAAAAAAGAAGCATATCTCAACTTCAAGGGAATCATCACTGGACTGTCTGTTTTCGTTGTCCGGATCAGACTGCAAGTCGACTTTCAAAAGAGAGTGAACATCCATCAAGGCGTCTCCTCCATTTGGAAAGAAGCTATCCGGACTATTAGAGGGGGCACTATTGGAGGGGAGCTTTTTAGAGATGAGAGGGTTCTAATAAAGAGGGGTCCTATTAGAGAAATTACGGTATATGAGCAAGGATTTCTATGATGCAATGGGAATGGGCCGGACCGCCGTCTCATAGCTGGCCCACACTTCCGGGACCGCGCGTAGGAATGTTGGGCCCGCCCGAGGGCCCTGTTAGACCCTCAAGCCAGAAATTCTCGACAAATTGATCGTAAAAATTTAAACCTTAAATTTTCGGAAATATTTGAAATAGCTTTATATATACTAAATATGGCAATGGAGTCATCAAATTACTTAATTTAAGTGGAAATTTTGTCATAAAATCGCTGCAAAAATTTTTTTACATTAAAAAGTAATAATGTAAATCTGAGAGCAGCCGGGCTGGGCCCAATGTTTCAAGGCCTGGAAATTTTCGGCCGACCGGGCCGAGACATAGGGCCCGATGAGACGGGCTGGCCGATAAATTTTGGACCCATTACCACCTCTGGATGCAACAATATTTATCGAATTTACAGGCCGAGTACGAAAGGCGGACTGTCGATGCTCTCTCGAAGAAACACGCGCTGCAAAACAAGCAACAACCGAGAGAGCTAAAGGTTTGCTTCTAATACTAGTTTGCCATTCTTATATTATATTTCTTATGATTATGATTATTACCATTATTATTATTATTATTTGTTATTGTTATTATTATTTTTTTTATTATTACCATTATTTTTGCTATTATTATTGTTGTTATTGTT
This sequence comes from Allodiplogaster sudhausi, assembly GCA_945643635.1. NCBI lineage: Eukaryota > Metazoa > Nematoda > Chromadorea > Rhabditida > Diplogasteridae > Allodiplogaster > Allodiplogaster sudhausi. The sequence continues at coordinate 310,987 of CALZFC010000114.1, forward strand.
ATTGTTTGAGAAACTGAAAATAATAGGATTGGCATAATTATTGTAATGATACAAATTAAGGTGATAAATGCATTTAGGTAAAAGAACAGATGATTCGGAAGCAATACAGACAGGCTGTGAAGACGCAGACTCGCCAGTTCAAGCTGTGGCAGACCCAGCTGATGGCTGCAGCGGCCAGGGAAGAGCAGAAGGTTACTGTACCCTACAGTACTCCTTTCCTTATTGGAGCAATTGTATGAACACACTGTAAATTAATATTGCACTGAAGAAGACGACCATTCACGAATCATCGTGACTTTTGAATCTTCATTAAAAAGGAATCGGCGGCGCAGATATTTCAGCTTCATATTTCACTTGTAAAATAAGCAATACTTACTGATAAAGTAATAATAGAGTAAATACAAGATAAAGTGACGAGATCGAGTCAAATCGTAATGGATATGATATTAAAGGAAATCTCCTCGCGTCTGAAGGATGAGCAGAAGAGAAAGCTGGCTCTTTTGGGTGTGCAGTACGAGAGTCAGATCGAGAGTATGGTTCAGGAAAAAACGGTTAGAATTTTTTTTATTTTTTGAAATTGAAGACAAATATATTTTCCTCATACACATCAATTATGTTGATTAATTCGTTAAAGAAAACAGTGGGAGAAAATTAGGTTTTTTTAAGCTATAACTATTGTTTTTTTCTAATGGTTCTATTTCGGTATTACTCTTTCAGGATTGATTTAATTACTTATTGAGGGCAAGCTTGAAGCGTGGCAAGAGGAAGAAGTTCGCACGTTGAACGAGAAGCTTTCGAAAGAAAACAAGGAACTGCGTTCTTACCAGGTTTGCAGTTTATTACTTAAGTGGAACGCGAGGATCGCACTGTCTGCTGTGCCATTCGTAGAATGAAAACAATGTTACGCAAACTAGGTATATGACAACTTTATTTTTTAAACAAACTGTAACTCTTGTCAATTGTCCTTACAGGCAACACAAAAGGCGCAACTGGAAGCGGACACCTCAAGGGCAAGGAGGACACTCGGGGAGAGACTATCCACCAGTAAGATGGTACTAGAAAGGAGGATCGAGGAGATGAGGGGTGAGTTGGCGATGGAGGGAGCGAGGGCCGACGAGAGACGCAGACAGCGACAACATCAGGAGAGAGACGCACTCCATGCGAGCTCAGCCACAACCACGGCGTTGTGATGAGAGAAGGAAAAAAGGAGTAATGATAAGTTGTACTCTTCGTTCCTCTTCACATTCTTTCTGCCTTTTTCTCTTTCGCTCTCTAACTTTCTCTCTTTATCACTTTCGCCGTTCCCTTTTCTTTTCGATATCCAAGCCACACTCTCCTATTCCCTCTAACATGCCCTTACTACCCACGCCTATAAAGTTCTTGATTTTCGCTCTACTTTTCCCTACTCTCTTTCCGTCCTCCCATCTCTCTCTCTCTCTCTCTCTCTCTCTCTCTCTCTCCGCTTCACCGCTGCTCTCCTTCTCTTTACGCTGTCGATTGCCGCTTTTGTCCAAGGGTTGGCTGCAACAAGTGCCTATATCGTTTGCAATTTCGCGCAATTTTGGCTAACGATTGACTACATGAGAAAGAGCACCATTTAAAGGAGCCCTTACGCTCCTGCCATTAAAGTATCATTGAAATGATCGCTTCTGGAATTGTGATCCTGCCTTATTTACTTTAATTTTGTTATAGTTTCCACCCATTAACTGGAGAATCATGTCAATTCCTCGTCTTTCAAACTATCGCTGTAAAGTAGCTATTGCTTATTCGCTTTTCTTACACTAGACTACTTGATCGTTTTCTACTTGAATAGAGAATTATTAACATTTTTTTATCTCTCACATTTCTCCATTTACTCGCTTTACCAGTCATTGATTACCTCTATACCTGTCCTGCTAGTTTTTTTCTTACATTTTTTACCGCAATCATTTCATCTTCCTAATTATGCGTTAAAATTAGCTTCACGTGTACATATGAATTTTTTTCATTCTTTCTTTTGGAGCGGCGGAGCTGTTTTGGTAGCATTTTCCAGTGAACGCAAGTTTTTCTAGTGCGGAACGTGGCTTCTCAAGTTGTTTAAAACTTCAAAAAGATATTTTGCAAGATTTTCCTGGTGATGAATGCATTAGAAGAATTTCTTTTTAGGATAATACAAAAAGCCGGTGGATTTTCTTCACCTTTTGAGAAGCAACATTTCGTAAACTTCTCTTCCGTTAATTGGGAAATCGAACAGAAGCTGCGATCGCCTGTTAAAGAAAATGAATTTTCCATTCCCTCAGACCGGCGGCAGCTTCTGTGAAAGAGTGAGCAAGTCCGTCAGCTATCCTTGCGAGTACACTTTGTTGTATTTCGGGCATGTGCATGCATGTGGCAATCTGTTTTCTCTCTAGATTCCAATTTTACTGCTTTATGATAGAGATCTTTTGCTTAGCCCCTTCCTTATTTCTCTCCTCTCTCTCTCTCTCTCTCTCTCTCTCTCTCTCTCTGCCGCTTCGTGGCCCATAGCTTCCCATATAGTTGCAATCTATTATAAACACTGAAAACATTTCCTCCCTCCTGAACGGATTCGATTTTATTGCGGAATCGTGCAAAAGAGTGTCTTATTATATATATATTTTTTAATATTATTTTTGCAAATTGATTGGTGATTGGCTAGCATTGAATCTCTCTCTACACAGAATCCACGACCTTTACCTACCCGCGCCTTTCTCTTTCTTTTTGTTGCTGCCCCCTCCCCTCTTTCTAAGCGTATTTTTTTGCGGTTGTCTCGCATTTTATTATATTTCCTTACATATTTTTCTTTCGAATTGGTAAAGTTTTCGGGCCAATCGTTTTCTTTTTGTTCTTGCTTTTCCCCCTTTACAGCTCCATTAATGACTGATATCTGCATTTACAACTGAATTTGTTTTTATCGAGACATTGATTATTCTCTCTCTCTCTCTCTCTCTCTCTCTCCCTCTCTCTTTGTCCTCGTTCTCTTTTGCTTCATCGTGCTTTGCTCGTAGGTGTTTCATGCTCCTAAAGATGGCCTCGCCTCTGTTCGAATTGTGCACACTGACTGGCTGTTTTAAAGATCGATAAACGATTTAAAAAGTAAATATGTAACAGGATGAATGGCGCCGGCTGTTTACGTCTCCGTGTAACTATCTACTTGCAGATTGACTATTGACTACTGTATTTCTGCTATTGGGAAAAAGGGGTAAGGGTTACCTTGAGGTGGTATCTTACTGTTTTTTTTGGAGTTCCCTGATTCTAGCCATTCTCTCCCTGTATCTCTTCATTTTTGCACTTCTCTTCTTTTTTCAACTACTTCACTTATTTTTCACTCTATCGTTTTTTGCCTACTCATTTCTCACTCTCCATCTCTCTAATCTCGATCTCTCTCCCTCTCTCTCTCTCTCTCTCTCTCTCTCTCTCTCTCTCTCTCTTTTCTATGCTTCACTCGGCTCACTTCTTCTCTGCACTGATGTAAATAGTAAATATCAAAGAGGGACTGGAATGTGCCTGTTATGTCGGGAGGGGGGGAGAATACTTGGCCCTAGTGCGCCGAGACGTCGTGGTTTGTAGCAGAATCTCGATGAGGGGAGGCAGCGAAGAGTGATTGTCTGTTATTTTCCTGAATTCCAACCTCCCTTCACCAGCCTGCCACCCTTCGAACAAACCACTCTTCTCCCCTTCCCCTTCGGCAGTCTCGCACCCGTTTCCCCCCTCTGCCTTGTTATTGCGGACTTGCCTGGGTGGCTGAAGTCTGGCTCTCATATGTATTTTGTGCACCAGGCTCCTTTTTTCTGCGTTCTCTCGAACATTGTTTTCGCCTGCTCGGTACTTTCGAGATCTTTGCAATACTGCCAGGAAGAGAGATATTAAAGTAATTAGTATTTATTTGAATTGAATAATTTCGTTTGAGAAATATTGACTTGCCCCGTCTGTGATTTCAAACTACTAGGTTTGCAAGGTGTATTTATGGCTTGATTGGAATTGCACCATGCATGGGTAAACTTCAGTAAAGGAGAAGCTGAATATAGTTTACTCTTTTTTCGACAAACGTCGCGGTTTTAATTTTTCCTTTTTTTTCGGGAATTTTCTAACAGTTTTGGACTGAAAAGATTTCGCGTTCCAGCTCAATTATCCGGGAACTTCATTATTGCAGGATTATCACGAAAAGAGCCCGAAAGTAGTTGATGTACCGCAATTCGAGCCATACTAATGTAACGTTTTCCCGTTGTGTCATTGACTTTATGTGTCTCGTCAAAATCATGTTCTGCAATTGTCTATCAAAATATTGCACAACGATCCTTTTTTCCGAATCTTTTATCTCTTGCTGCCTTCTAGGTCAATCAAGCGTCCAAGATATCAAGAAAGAGAGAGAGAGCGAGAGAGAGAGAGAGAGAATAGTGATGGGGTGACTAAAAGTCTCTATGGTCTAGAAGCTTCTGCTGGGTGCTGGCCAACAGTGACTACTCTTACGCATTCTGCGTGCTTCGATGCGACGCCCAGTTGCTGCGGAAAAGAGCACCGCGTCAAGAAGACAACTTGCTCCTTTACAATTTAAAATGCTGCGGGGACTTTCGGAATATCTTAGCGGATTGCGAGGGAGAAGAGAGGTAGAGAGAGAAGGTGATGAACGATGGAGAGAGCAGAGGAGGTGAAAGGAAAGGGAGAGAGAGAGAGAAGGTGATGAACGATGGAGAGAGCAGAGGAGGTGAAAGGAAAGAGGGAGAGAGAGAGAAGGTGATGAACGATGGAGAGAGCAGAAGAGGTGAAAGGAAAGAGGGAGAGAGAGAGAAGGTGATGAACGATGGAGAGAGCAGAGGAGGTGAAAGGAAAGAGGGAGAGAGAGAGAAGGTGATGAACGATGGAGAGATAAAGAGTACGACAGTGAAGGGAATTGTAGAGAGAGGGGAGAGAGAGAGATAGTAACTGAGTGAGAGATAGAAAGAAAGCGAGAGAAAGCGAGAGAGAGAGATAGAGAGAGAGAGAGAGAGTGAGGGAGAGATGGAGGCAGAGTGAAAAAGAAAGAGAAGGATAGCAAGGGAGAGAGAGGGTGAGAGATAGAGCGCGAGAGAGTGAGAGGCCGAGTGAAAGATAGAGAGGCAGAGAAAGATAAAAAGGGAGATAGAGAGAGAGTGTGTGGGAGAGAGAGGCAGAGTGAAAGAGAGAGAAAGCTAGCAACGGAGAGAGAAGGTGAGAGATAGAGCGGGAGAGAGTGAGAGGCCGAGTGAAAGATAGAGGGCAGAGAAAGATAGCAAGGGAGAGAGAGAGAGAGAGAGAAGCTTCAAATGGAAACCTATGCTCTGTGACGTGCATCGACACCCTCACACTCTGTGTCTTGGCCATGGAAGCCTTCTTCATATACCCTTTATTATTATTGCTGTCGTGGTTTTTTTTTTAAATATCTTCTCAGTCTGTTTATTTCTTATCTCTCTGTGTCTGTTCGCTCCTTCCCTTCCGAACTTCTGTTAGTAGCTTCGTTTTGTGGACTCCTCTCCTTCCATCGATTTATCGACAAATCGCAGATAGCGAGAAGGCAAGTTTCTTGGCAGCGAGAAATACCCTGTAATAGATAGAGAGAGAGAGTGAAAGCGAGAAAAAATGAGGTATAGAGAAAGAGGAAGAGAGAGAGAGAAAGAGAGAGAGAGAGAGAGAGAGAGAGAGAGAGAGAGAAAGCACCACATAAGTGTTACTTTCGCTTCAGTTTCGACTTATTCGTCCTTTTTTTTGAGTCTGCGCATGCCTATCAGGAGCCGAGCAGAGAGCGAAAGAGGGAGTTCCTCTGAGGGGTGGGATGGGGGTGGTTTACATAGAGGATTTTATGCTATGCCCCTCTAGTCTCAAGGGGCCATTTCCCTACCCCTGCCTGCCATCGCATCTCGCCCCTGGGTTCCTTCCCGACTCCGGCTTTTTCATTCTGTTGCCTCTCACAGCAGCTGAGGCAAGCAGGCTCTTATTCTCTCTGTCTGTCTCTATCTCTCTCGCTCTCTGTCTCTCTCTCCTTTTCTCTCTCTCTGTCTCTCTCCCTTTCTCTCCCATTCTCCCCTCTCGCTCCCCCTCCTCTCTCTCTAACTGTTTCTCTCACTCTCTGTCTTCTCTCTCTCCTTCTCCTCCACTTTTCGGCGAGGCACTGCTGCTGCGAGCGACTGCCGTCGCAGCCGCCAGAGGAAGAGAGCACTTCCGCAGCCATACCAGGGGGGGGGGCGGACGCTCTCTTTAACTATCTCCTCTCTCTTTCTATCTCCTCTCTCTCTCCCTCTCTCTCTCTCTCTCTGACCCACTCATTGCTTTGCTCCCTCTCTCTTTATCGCTATCTCAACCTATTTCTCTCGTTCCTACTCCCGAGTCGAACCGCCGTCTCTTTTCTAAGCTACTCTCACGGCTAGCTGCAGACCTTCTGCCTAAACTCGGCTCCTCTGCAAGAATTTCTTGCTCTCTCCTTTTCTCTTTCTGTCTCTCACTTGCTCTGTCGTCCTCTCTCTCTCTCTCTCTCTCTCTCTCTCTCTCTGCCTAAGTTTCCTTGCTCTTTCTCTATTGCTCAACCGATCCCCAACTTCTTCGCTCCATTCTCTAAGCGTATGTGTTACCGCTTACTCTTATGCCTGGTATTGTTCTGTCTAAAAAAAAAAGAAAAGATAGCCTCTTTTTTCCGGGAAGCCCTCTCCTCCCAACAAAGCTACCACCCGAAAATGGATGGCCCAAGTCGCTTCTTTTCTGGTGTGCATCTTTGGGACTGACAGCAAGAGCGAGAGATATGGATAGAAAGTGTGTGAAAGAGAGTGAGAGAGAGTTCGACAGAGAGAGAGATAGAGAGAGAGGGAGTTTGAAAGAGAGAGGGAGAGAGAGAGAGAGGGAGAGAGAGAGACCTAGAGCCGTCCTCCTGGATATATCTGTATTGGGCCTGCCCGGAAATGGGCCCCTATTCGGAATTCACTCTCCCTCCACAGACACCCTCACGAACTCGGCTCAGCTGCTGTTTATCCCTGCAAACTTGATGCTATCCAATTCCTTGTTTATGGATACCCTGCCGTTCTTCTCTTCGTCTTCTTCTTTGAAATAGTTGCCGCCACCCTGACAAAACATGAGCCGAATATGAGGAAAGTATTGCTTTGAGATTGAGGGGAAAGATTAGAAGGGAGAGAGAAGGAAAACCAAGAGAGATAAACGAGCAGGAGAGGAAGGAAATATTGAGGCCCGGCGCCAGCACATCTGTATCGAAGAACGCGATCGGAAGTATGTGGCCACCAGTTGCAGAGAAAGTGGGGAAGGAGATTTAGAGGAGTAAAGAGCGAGAGAGAGATAGAGAGAGAGAGAGAGAGAGTTATTAAGAGAATAGCGAGCATAATAGCGAGAGGCAGCCTTTTGCTCCCGAACCTGTCGACTTCTTCTTCTTCTTCAACTGGCATACGCCATCCTCCCTTTCCCCCCGCCGGCTGTAAAGTGTCATCTGTTAGTTAGGGAAGCAGCCAATCTAATACCTTCTATTTCTCTCTCCCTCTACCTCTCCCATGCTCGATCTCACTCTCAGTCCCCCCCGTCTCTTTCTGCCTCTCTCGTTCCATCTTGATTCGCTTCCCTCGCGTATCTCTCTTCCCCTGCAGGCCCCTGAGCGAGTGAAAGAGGAAGAGAGTGTATGTGCATTTTCCAGCCGAACCCCCTGAGGCGTCACGGATCTCTTTTCATGTCTCTCTCTCCATTTCGACGTTCCATCCGTTCTGCTTCGATCCTTCATTTTTTCGCCCTTAGTGTCTGCGTCTCCGTGGTTTCATTCGATCTCTTGTGTCTTGCTTACTTCAGATATCGCACGCGACTCCTATGATTGTTCGTCTTACTCGTCTTCTCTCTCCCGCTTTCTCTCTCTCTTTCACTCTCTCCCGCTCTCTCTCGCTCTCTCTCTTGCTCTCTCTCTCTCTTGCTCTCTCTCTCTCTCTCTCTCTCTCTCTTGCTCTCTCTCTCTCTCTTGCTCTCTCTCTTGCTCTCTCTCTCTCTCTCTTGCTCTCTCTCTCTCTCTCTCTCTCTCTCTCTCTCTTGCTCTCTCTCTCTCTCTCTCTCTCTCTCGGTCAATCTCTCCCATTGCTTTTCCTCGTTTTTCTGCTATCCATACCTCTTGCACATTTTCCGTGGTGGAATGCGCCGCTCACGCTTCGTTCGTTTTGTCCTCGGATTTTGAGTATCGGTGAGAAGCTTGAATGGTCTCCTCCACCCCTTCTCCCTTGAACGGATAAAACTCATTCTCAATGCATTCTGTAGTCAGAAGTCTGCTTCCGCCGCGACCCCTGCCATTTTTCACCATCTCTTTCCCTCTCTTCCCCCTCTACTCTCTCCATTCTCATTCTATCTTGCCTTGATGGGATTTGATAAAGTGAGGCTTTTGGTTACTCAACGAACGCTCGACAACAGAATATTTGCTGAGGGCTCTATACTTTAGATTCTGAAGCCGAGCCATATGCCTAATAATGCAAGGGTATCTTAGCTGCATAGTTGTTTTAGTGTGACTAACATATTTTTTGCATTTTGCGTCATTAGTACTTCTTCCTGGGTGAATGGCCACCTTCTCCCCCCCCCCCAGCTAGTCTTCCTATTCCACTCGCGCTGTCCTATTCCTACTAGCTACTCCATAACGTCGCCCGCATCGATTTCGCGCTCTCATTCCTGCCCATATTGCCCTCAGGCGCATTAAATTTCTGAGCGCCTCTCTTTCTCTCTCTCTTCCTCTTTCTCTCTCTCTCTCTCTCTCTCTCTCTCTCTCTCTCTCTCGCTCGCACCCTCGCCTGGTATTCTCGTCTCTCTCTCCTCCTGCCATTCTCTCGCACCTGCATACCCCCCCTCTTTTTTCCACCCCCATTTCCTATCTCTCCCTCTCATCTTGCATGAATATTTCCACTTTAGCACAATTGTTTGCTTCAATTCACCATTTGACTATTATCTTTCATTCAAATCGAACCTTCATCATTGGCTTCTGATGTTCTTTCGTTCTCTTCTAAAGTTGTTGCTTGCTGTCTTTCTGATCTCTCTCTCTCACTCACTCTCTCTCTCTATTGTTTGTCTTTCCTATTTATGACTCCTCAGGCTATCTTTTGCTGGCATCGTTCGGTCGCGCTCCAACCGAGCAAATTTATCTATAGACAACTCGGCAAATTTATTTATTTATTGAATGAAGTCGACGAGCTGGATAGAGAGAGAAAGAAAGAGAGAGAGAGAGAGGGTACATACGGAGAGACAGCGAAAGAGCGAAGAGAGATGATAGTTAAGTGTGAGAGTGCAGTGTGAGAGAGGGTGGGAAATGAAATAAAGAGCGAGACGTCGAGAGAGCTCAAAAAGCTACATGAATTGGAATGATTAAAGCCCGTTTTGCTCCCCTCTCCTGCACGTTATTCCCGCTTCATTCTCCAGATATCCATCCTTCCAATTCTAACTCCCCCCCCCCCTAAACTCCTGTGGACCCACCAATTTCTGCCTCATGTATGGCATCGTGTGGTTCAAGCATGATTAAACAACTTTAATTACGCGCATTCAGGCTGCTGAGGCAATATGCTAAACGTTGGTACAAAAATGTCCCGAGATATTCACTATATTTTTGTGACAAGTAAAATAATAAAGAAAATAAACTATGCTGCAGGAGGATAGAGCTATTTAATCTACAACCAATCTTAATTTTCAATTTATTTTTATTTTTAACTTTCTTTTTTGAACCTTTTTTTCTGTTTAGAAATTGTCATTGATTTCCACTGCTAGTCGCGCCCGTGAATTTCCTGCTACCTTTCATATGGTTTTACGGCGTCTTTCTCCTTATCTCTCCTTCACATTCTGCTCCGGCCTCTCTCTCTCTCTCACTCTCTCTCTCTCTCGCTCTCTCTGATTTGATGTAATTTATTATTTCGAAGCCCCGAACCAACTTCGAAGAAAGCCTAGCGTTCGGGGGCATATTTGCGCTTCGGAAGTACGGGTCGATCTGGCAAATTGCCAACTTCTCTATAGCCCAAAGCCTATTGAATTGTGGCTTGTAGCGCGTCATTCTTTTTTGTACCCGTCGCTCTTGCTACTAATCCCATTGTATTCCATACAGAAGGGTTGAAATTCTGCAGTGAGACTGCCTCTCTCTCTCTGTCTCTGTCTCTCTCTCTCTCTCTCGCATCCTCTTTCCTTTGCACATCACTTTAGATCACTCTAGGCTGTCTGCGGCGTATTCTTCGGAGAACCACCAAGAACATACATGAGAACTTGGAGAAGCCTAGGTGACAGTTACCATCACTCTTTTTTTTCTTTCACGATTTCTCTCTCTCTCTCTCTCTCTCTGTGTCTCCTCTCCAATCCCGAGGATTTCACCCGCGAAGACGTGATGCTGCTTACATAGCTCAGAACTTTTCCGTTCCCCTGAGCCTGCCTTGCGCTTCTACTTGCCCCCCCCCCCCTCTCCCTCCCTCTCCGTCTCCCTCTCTTTCTCTTTCTCTCTCTCGCTCCCTCTCTCTCAGAAACTTCTTAAAGGAGCGTGGCGAGAGAATAGTGGGGGGAAGGGGGGGCTTCCGCCCACCTTCTGTTCATTCCTCCATCCCATTTCTGAATCGAGGCTCTCTCTCTCTCTCTCTCTCTCTCTCTCTCTCTCTCTCGTTCCATATCCCTCTCTCTCTCATTCTCTCTCCTTATCTCACTTTCTTTCTCTCTTTCCTTCCTTCATCAGTACTGCCTGAATTCCTCGGAAGTATGTGGCAAGCGACGCGGTCGACTTCTCCTTCAGCTTCTAAGTCCTTCTCCTCCTCTTCAACTTCCTCCTGCCATCTCCCTTTTCTTCTCTCTCCTATACCCCCCCCCCCTCCTCTATCTAAATCTCTAATTCTCTCACGCTGTTCCCCTTTTCCCGAAGCAATCTCGAATCCGTTTTCTTCCCACCCTCCTCGGATCGATTCAAAAACTTGAGAGTGGAAAGAGTGCGTCTTCGGGCGGACGGGAACCTTCAAAATTGCGCCGAACTTGGTGCGAGTGAGCTGAGAGCGATGGAGAGAGAGTGAGTGAATGTATGAGAACAGAAAGATAGAGAGGTGACGGAACGGGTTGAGAGAGAGAGAGAGAGATAGCGAGAGAGGGAGAGAGAGAAAGAGAGGAGAGAGCCCGGTCGCAGTCCCAACACCGCCGCCTCAGGCATGCCCGCAGGCATACACTGCTTTTTTTCTCCTCTTTTCCCTTGTTCATTCCTATGCGCTTCTCTTCTTCTTGTCTGCTACAATATTTTATTTTGCCACTGTGTTTATATTTCTCTCTCTCTCTCTCTCTCTCTCTCTCTCTTTCACCATAACTCGTCAAAGTATTACCTGCCTTCACACGATCCTATGCTGTACTCGGCTGTAATAATCTCCTCACTTTTGCTTCCCCTAACAAGGAGATAGAGAGAGCGAGAGGGCGAGATCTTTTATTTTGCTTTATTCAGCTTTCTCTTTTTCGACTATTCTCCCGCTGTGTTTCGATTTCTCTCTTTCTCTCTTTCTCTATCTCTCTTCGTTACTCGTCAAAGCATTGCTTGGAAGCTTCAGCAGGCTTTCATTCTTTTCGTTGTCAATCTTTTTTCTCTTGAGCTCTCTCATGGCTTGGATTCACTAAGAATTTACTCCCCCTCCCTAACTACCCGTTCTAACTTCGTGAATAAGGATATCTCATGAATATGTTTAAATAATTTTTAATTATTATCATCGGACCACTTAATCATGCCCCGCTTTTTTCCTCCTCATTCTTTCATTTCACTCTCTCCACCTTGCTACTTCTCTCTCTCTCTCTCTAACTGTTTCTCTCCTTTGCTAGCGTTCTCTCTCTCTCTCTCTCTCTCTCTCTTTCTTTTTCCTATTTATTTTGTTTACTTACTCAATTCCCTCTCTTTAACTAATCCTTTGCCATACTTACTCTAGAATGGAAGGTCACAGAGCTTGTTGCTTTCAGCTGCATGTGGTGCGTAAGAGGAAAAGGGAAAAGAAAAGATTTAGCCATGACGAAGGCACTTTGGGGAAGCCGCGAGATTTCTGCTGAACCCCCGTTGCTACAATTATGTATATAGCAAATATTTACATACTTATATTTATTGACTCTGTGATAATGTATTGTTATTTATTATTATAGCTACGTGACCTTTTCACGCTAATATTTAATTAGCATATTAGCATATGTTAATCTCGTCATTTTACAAAAGGTGTCTAAACCCTCAGCGGACGACTTAACGGCAGTCAGTTCACTTCGGAGTTCACAATTCTCCTTCTCTTACTTTCCAACCTGCGGTTTACCACTCTTTCTCTCTCTCTCTCTCTCTCTCTCTCTCTCTCTCTCTCTCTCTCTTCTCACTAAACCTCTCTCTCCCTCTCCTCGGCTTTCGATGCCTATTCCCTGCCCCGCTGACGGAAGGGCACTTTTTGTCCCTCCGTTGGAGTGAGATAGAAAGAAAGAAAGAACTGAGAAAGACGGAATTGGAAAATGGAATGATAGGACAATAACTTACCTGCGCATTTGGCATACGGCACAAGTAGACGGTAAATGAGGAAGACTAATATTTATTCAGTCAAAATTGGCATCAACTTTAAATAGAGTGCGTATATCTATAATGAGAAATCAGATTTACATGGAGACGATAGGGGAATCTTGGGGGGACGGGTTGAGAGTAACAAGAGAGAGCGAGAGAGACTGAATTTATACATACATTATCCTTTTCCATCGTCCGTTTTGTTTTTCGCGTAGCCTTCTGCTAGGCCCGAAGCTAAATATATGCACTTCTCTCCATCTCTCTTCTTCAAGAGCGATGACGCAACATTTGATTTGTTTACTATTATCATATTACAATGTATTCCAGACAGAGATATCTACCCTTCCCCCTCTTATGACTCGCCACTTACACATTCCTAGTACTCTTGAGTCCTTCTTTAGATTCGCTATTACGCGATGGTATTATTATATTTAGATTTGTTTTTTTGGTTATTGTTTTCTGCAGAATAGTTTCGTCTCTCATCTTCAACTCACCACGCTTTTTTCACATTCATAACATTTGTCTGCGTTTGTCTATTTCCGCTCTCTCTCTCTCTCTCTCTCTCTGTCTCTCTTTCTCTTTCTCTCTAGCTATTTCTTTCTCTTTATCTCTGTTTGTATCTCTCTTATACTCTCTCTCTACTCTTACACCTATCTTCTGTTTTCGGAACTTTTCTTTGTTTCTTGCGCAATTGTGTTGCGTCGTTCAATGAATGCATGATGACAGTCGTGCACCAGCAAAGGTTGGCAAGAGAGGGAGAGAGATAGAAAGAGCCGGAGGGAAGGAGATCCAGGAGTGCATTGTCACTCTCTCGTTCTCTTCCTCTCTCACTCTCATCTTGCTAATTTGTTTTCAGCCATCTGATCGCGAGGGGTCGAGGAGGTTCCGCCCGTCAGAAGTCCGGAAAGGAGAGGAGCCGAACACGTCGCGTGTCGTTGTCACCGGCGATCGCTATTTCTTCTCTCTCCCTCCCTCTCTCTGAATCAAGAGTCATCGACACCATCCACATCACATGCGCCATTGAGCGGCAAGGTAGGAATTCTCTTTTTTTTTTAAACTTCTCTCACATTCTTTCTGTGTCTTCCTTCTATTTCTCTCACATTTTCTCTCTCTCTCACACACTCTCTCTATCTCATTTTCATCACCCACGTCACTCTCTCCTTGTCCGATACTGCGATTAACGCTCGAAGCAATCGATGAATAGATAGCAATACTGCACGTTGTGGTGAGACTGTTTCTTTGCGTGGAGGAAAGGGGCCATCACCATTACAAAATACAGTTTGTCATCGTCGTTGATGTCTTTTTCACCCTTTTTCATGGTTTTGAGTAGGTATGAGCATGGTGGAAGATAGAGAGAGAGAGAGAGAGATAGAGAGAGAGAGAGAGAGAGAAAGAGAGAGAGAAAAAGAGAGAGAGAGCGAGCGAAAGAGAGAGAGAGAGAGAGAGAGCGAGCGAAAGAGAGAGAGAGCGAGCGAAAGAGAGAGAGAGAGAGATTCGAAGAAACAGGGAAAGCGCATTACCGAGAGC
>CALZFC010000114.1:330000-332500 GCA_945643635.1 Allodiplogaster sudhausi
GGGGGAGGCGAGAGAGCTGGTCGGTCTCCCGGCTTTAGGGTTCGCCGGTGACGACAGCAGACTTGATGAGAGAGAATGGCGAGAGCAGAGAAATAGAGAGTGAGAGAGCGGCGAGAAGAGTGCAAAGATAGAGCAAAGGAAAAGAGGGAGAAAGAGAATGAGAGCGAAAGAAAGATGAATGATAAAGAGAGAAGGCAATATGCTTGGAAGGAGCAGTAGCGAAATATATCTTTGACTTCTTTCTTTTGCCCTTTCTACGCCTCCGTCTCTCTCTCTCTTCCTCGTCAATCTTGCGAAGGGGTGTCATCGCCAGAGAGAACGAACCCCTCGCGTATACCTTTGACTGGCCGACCACGCGATACATTCTTTGTATATACGTACACTCCTCCCAGTCCGCCTGCTTCCTTTTGGTGGTAACATTTTCTCTCTATTTCGTTGTTTCTCTCATTCTCTCTCTCACTCTACTATTCTCTATTCTCTGTCTCTCTGTTTTCTCATTGTTTCAATCATGCTGATTGATTGATTGATTTCTTGTGTCTCGTCCTGTCAAGAAATGTAGTTTGTTGCTTTCTGCCCTACATGTTTAATATGTTTTGTTCTTATTTTCCCCTTCACAGATCGCCGTTCCCAGAAAGGAAAAGTGCAGTCGAGTGTGAAGGAAAATGTTATGAGACCAGTATGAATAGAGAGAGAGACAGGAAGAGAGAAAAGGGAAACGGTAGTTTTATTAATCCATTCTTTACTTTTTGCAGAAGCGATGAGCGATTGCATGAGTGAGAACTCTTCGACCACTTCACCGTAACTGCCTTTTCATCTCTGCTGTTTCTTCACTCTCTTTCTCTCCCTCCCACCACACCAACCGTGGTGGCCATCAGTGAAGAGCTCTCGAAGGTCCCCACCACCTCGCCACCCCCCTTCGAGTCACCGACTCCGACGGCGTCCCCTCCACTCCGTCCTTCTCGTCTGTCCTCTCTTCCCTCGCCCACTCTCTCTCCGCCACTCTCACCGTCTGCACTCTCTCGTCCGGCTTCACCGTCGCACACCCTCTCCGTGCGGATTACTTTAAGGAGTAGAAGTAGTAGTCCGCGAGAAGAGAAGAGGGTCATGAGGGTCAACGGAGATGAGAGAGGTTTGGCCTTATTTTCTTCATTTTTTATTCTTTTTATTTCATTTTAATTTTTAATATTACCACATTTTGAAAGAACAGTATTCGAAAAATTACAAGTTATTTATTAATATTTTTGAAAGATCACTGATTATGGTGATCTATGATTATTTTGGCACTAATCATTGGTTTCCCATTTTGTCATTTGTTAGACTCCAAGGCCGAATAGGTCTCGTTTAGAGTTGGATCTGCGTTTGGTTGGCGAACTAGCGATAAGAGAGAGAGAAAGAGAGAGTGGAATAGAGAAAGGGAGAGTGAAGAGAGAAAGAGAGAGAGAGAGAGATAGATAGAGAAAGAGAAAGAGAGAGAGAGAGAGGGAGAGAGAGAGTGGAATAGAGAGAGGGAGAGTGGAAGAATTAAAGAGAGAGAGAGAGAGAGAGATAGGATATAAGAAGGGAAATGTAGAGAGAAGAGGGGAGACAGGAAAATAAGTAGGGTGATTTGGCAATGAAATCCCCATCGAGGAAGCTCAAGTCAAGAATGGAGTTTTTTAGTAAGCAAAGTATTTAGATGCTTCCACTCGTTCTCTCGCTGCATTCCCTCACTTGCTCTTTTCTTATTTATTCACTAAAAATTCTTTCTATTTGTAGCTGTTTGATTTTCGAGGACTCTTCTTGAATTCTGTTTATTCTTTTCTTTCTTTTTTTCTCCCTTCCTGTATCTTTTCTTGCTCCTTTCTTATCGGCTGGCGCCATCATCGTGCCCAATGATTCATTCTCTACATCTCTGTCCCATATTCTCCATCTCTCTCTCTCTTCCTCTCTCTCTCTCTCTCATTCTCTCGCTCTCTTATTCTCTCTGTCTCTCCCTCTCATTCTCCACCTTTCTCCTACTCTCCGTTCTATTTTTCCTCTCCCATTCAGTCTGTCTCTCCATCATTCATAGCTTTCTCATCTGTCTCTGTCTTTCCTTTTTTTCTTCTCATCTCGTTTAATCCGTTCCTCTCTAGTTTTCATTCCGTTTTTCATTCTTCAATGACGCGGAGCGATTTCTATCATAGTTCCGCTCTCTCCATTTCCGATTTCCCTCTGTTTGCTTTTTCATTCTTCATCCTTTTATTTTCTTTCTTACTGTCTTACTGTCTCGTCCTAGTTCGGTTCATTTTTTCTTTCTATTTCTCCCCCTCTTTCTCTCTCTCCCTTTTCCTTTCTTCATTTGTCTCTTCCACTCTTTCTCACATCTCTCGTCCCAATGCTATTCACTGACGTAAGTGGGAGCACCGCTTGCTTACCTGTGGAGTGACCACGGAATCCGCATTCTACTAATCGCAATCACCTTTAATCTCTTTTGCACAGTTGCTGCGTCCCCCTCGCCTATTGACGTGTGATTCGAATC